>JAGWCC010000145.1:0-450000 GCA_022651775.1 Drusus annulatus | reverse complement strand
GAAAGACAAAAGGGCTTAAGCGACACTTTATTCAAAATGAGTTAAGTATGCAGTTTTGATCAGTTCTTTTTTCTGGATTGAATGCTCTGACTTTCGTTTGATTCTGAAGACTTTTCTAGCCCTTCAGCTACCTAAAATATATTTACCATTTGGGAGAAGGCTTGACTCAAGCGACTTGTTTCAGGTAACTCAGTGAGAGCATTAAGTTACCTAAGTTTTTTTTTTCAAATTCAACCAGGTACTGAAGACTTATATATAATGTTAACCTTAGAGTATATAGAGTGGTATCAATCCAAGGCAGTGTAGTCAGTTTTTGATGATTTTTACCTGACTCGGCGGACCTGGGCGTGACTAAGACCAAGGCTAGGGTATTTATACATCCATTCATATGACATATCGACATAACGTTTTTGTTTATTCGTATAACCACTTTTTCACAGTATAGCGTAGCATAGCATCTAACCTAAAAAACCGTTTAGTTGTGTCAAGTTTAGTGGCATAATAAAAAATGTGGGCGGAGTCCCGTGGTGACCCCGGAGCCCAAGATCATTGTGACAATACGTAGAAGCGGAACAATATATTTGTCGTCTCTTTCCCTCTCATGGTGTAAGACGTAAAAACCCGGAGAAAGTGATTTATCGCAAGTTTGTATCGGTTGGGTAAAAATAATTAGCTCTCTCTCCTTACATTGATTCTCTAAGATCATAAAGATGTCTAGTATTATATTATATGGATAAGGTTACCGATAAATTAACATTCTCTGCAATATTACACCGTGCCGACATCGTTATGCGCCAGATAATATGGTGCATAAATAAAATTAGTTCCATAAATGATTCTTTGCAATCTTATAAACTATAATTATTGAACGCGAATATTTGCATTTTACGATAGTAGAACATTTTACAGCCGTCACAACACGGTTGCTTTTGAGTTTTAAGTGAAAATTTATATAAATTATGGTAATTTAGGGCTGGAAATGAGAACAAAACATTGGTCACTTATAAAACACACGAAACAACCGCTATCCTCGGCAATTGGCAATCCACTGAGTTCAGTAGCGTTGTGACAGTTTTGAAAGAACTGTTTCAAAGAAGTGCTTCTTTTGACAGCAGTCCCAACTTCATTCATTTTTCATTGAACAAATACTTCAATTGAAGTTGGTTAAGTTGGTACTTCCGATTGAACGATCTATGGCATCTACTTCGAACTTCAATTTTTCATTCGTTCGAAAGACTGAAATATTGCATCATCCACAGTTCAATTGTTCATTCTCTTCTTCCTTCGATTTTAGTTCGAAGAATGAATGAAGCAATAAAGTATCTTTTTAGTTATCCGTTCTCTCGCACGTACCCGTGACAGTTGCTTATGATTTCTGTGCTTGTTTTGTCTATAGGACTATATCAGTGATTCCCAAAGTGGTCTCGTCGATTCCGACCTGCAATTCCGTTTTTAGTAAATTTTGTTGATTTGCTAGCACTTTTTGGGGGAGGATTTTTTGTTGATTTGCTAGTACTTTTCGATTTCAAATCTCTACCGACTAGTGCTTTTTTTTGCTAGCACTTTTTGGGGGAGGAATTTTTGTTGATTTGCTAGCACTTTTCGATTTGGGATCTCTGCCGACTAGTACTATTTTTTGACGAGTTCGACTACAATTGAAGTGTTCACCGCGAAAGGTTCATTTCAAAGAACTAGCAGTTCCTGAAGCGTTCACAAAACTTTGAAGTTTTTCCCAACGCTAGAGTTCAGACTCCAACCACCGCCAGCGCTAGGATTGGCTATCGCGCGATGCAGTTCGCAACTAACAAGTAACTAATTTTGCAGTCAAAAGGGCTGAATGTGTATGAAATCATTTGTGACCGTAATAATATATTCGGGCCTTTCCATTGTTGTTCAAATATTCCTTGATACTTATTCGCACTTGTCTAGCTCATTCAACGTAGCTGTCTGAACAAAGCTATACTCGCTCAGAGCAAGAATATATATGGAGAGAGAGCTAAATATTTTTTCCCAACCTATACAAATTTATGATAAATCACTTTCTCCTGGTTCTTACGTCATAAACCGACTGAGAGAGAAAGAGATAAGACAAATTCTCACATTATATATCACCACTTTTCGGTATGTAAGCATCTTTTCCGTGTCCCACGTCTCCGGCGACTCCGCCCACTACGTTTTGTTATGCGACATAACAGGACATAACTCAACGGTTTTTAAGACATATCGTCGGTGTAAGTCCGATACCGCAAACGAGCCAATCATTTCAAAATAAGTTTTTTTAGCGCTTTTAGTTGAAAGGCACAAGCCGCATATATTGGCATATTCAAATTCTGAAATTGACCAATCGAATGCGTGCACTCGGTCAAAGTAAATACAAAAAACAAGCAAAACCGAGTGAAATGGAAACGTTTTTTGTCCCTCCTAAAAATTTTGACAAATGGTTCTTCCGCGGTATTGAACTTACATCGACGATATCTTAAATTTTTCTTTATAACAAACAATACGGTGAAAAAGCGGTTATACAAATAAACGAAACATCTCGACATGTGCTATGAATGGATGTATAAATATCTTAACCCTAGCCACGCCCGATTCAAGAAGAAATCAACAATCCTGACTACACAAGCGCTCCCTCCTGGTATATTATTGCTCTGAGTATACACGTATGGCCAATGCACGCAACGCACGTGCACATACGGATTGACAAATTTATGCCAATTTTTTTGGAAAAACATTTTTTTCTGTTACATTCGATAAATACTTTCGTATTTTAATTATTTTATCCAATCCATAAATGTATAACGAAAGAGTACCCAAAATATATACTCTGTGTCAAGTACATTAACAGTTTTTTTTAATAATTAGGAACGATGTCAACTCAGTTAACCGCACCGGAAACGAAGGGTTAAAAAAATATTAAATGAAGTAGATAATTGCTTGTATTCCGATAAAATTTATTAAACCGATTAGCTTATCTTACAGATTGAAACAATCTGACCGACAGCTAGCTTTTTCATTTTTAAGAATAGATATCAATAATGTACTATTGATACTAGGACCTTACCACCTTACTACCCTAAAACCTTTAATAAATGTTTATACCTATATATAAACACACACAAAAGTGTGCGGTTATATATACATTTGTTTACCTTGCTTTATTCTTGTTATATGTATAAGATTTATTAGTTTTCTTAGCCCAAGCATCATCAGGGTACAAAATTAAACTAAACAAAAAATACGTAGTGTGTGGTTATACGAGTATATACTCGTACATTAAGAGAGATAAAACGTCAACTGAGAGGGTGATTAAAGAATAATGATAAATTTTATGAGTTTACAGGAAATATACCTTAGTTTGCACTACTGGACAAATTAACCTGATTTTATGAATTTGTATTTATTTATTCATTTCTTTAAATATGTCAAACCACAAAGTGATTGCTTTCTACGAAAATATGTATCCATATTTTTATTTTATTATTTATCGATTATACTCAACATGACAACTCAGTATTATGGAGTGACCCCTCAAACTTATGACATGACCCCCGTTAAAAACAGTTGTGTTATTTTCAACGAGGTACCATTAATATGACTTAGCCCAACTATAAATAAGACTAGTTAAATTACTTATCATTTCGATTGAAAATGAGTTGTTCTTGGAGAACGTCTACCGATGTAGTGAAATCTATGTCTCTGGGTCGGGTCTAGGTTTTTGGGGAGAACGGGGTGTTTCAAATCCTTTAGCGAAAGAATAAAAATGCTTACCTTGAATTATTTAATGTGAAAATGCGGAAGTCGCAAATTAATAATGAAATCCGTTCTAAAAAGCGTTTCCTTTTTTCCTTCCTTATTATTTATAAAGCTGCGAGCTTGCAAGAATGTAAAAACGGAAGTTTATAAAGGTTAAACCCGAGACTTCACGATTAACAATGCAAATCTTTACGGGAAATGAAAAAGATGCCGGGTTTATTGTAAATGAGTATTCAAACCAAAAATTAAAGACTAACTATTTTTACAAGCTTGAGAAACAGAACTATACTCACTAGACAGAATGTTATAAGTTTGCACAGAGTAACACCGAATATTATATAATAATGGTAGCACACCGATTTTAGGTAACGTCCAAGTTAGATTAACTTTTTATTTAACTTTAAAAAAAAGAAAGACAAACATTCCCGGGCTACGAACAACCTGACAACATTTGAAAAACTCCTACTACTATCATTATAAGCGGAAAATTAAGCTTGTGCAAAGATGGAGGACTTAGCTAGCAGATAAATTGAACCCATGACGCCTGGCTGGGAACTCGACGTGTTTGTCCATTCAGCTCCTAACCGGTCAGTAGATTTCTAGAGAGAAATGGTAACACACCGACTTTACGTAAAGTCCAAAGTCAGATTCACCCTTTTTCACTTAAAAAAAAAAGAAAGACAAATATTCCCGGATTACGAATAACCTGACAATATTTGGAAAACTCTTACTACCATCATAATAAACTGGAAAAATAAGTTTGTGCAATGATAGAGGACTTAGCCAGCAGAGGAATTGAACCCACGACGCCCGGCTGGGAATCTGACGCGTTTGCGCATCTGTATTTTGGTTTTCAATGAATTATTTTCAATATAATGTATAATGCAGCTTCATAATGAGTCACGATAACTCTTTTACATTAATTTTTATTAAAATAAAACAATTATCGTAATATTTTTTACTGGCATTCGATCTGCAGATACTCAAACTTCAACTCTAGACAACTCACAAAGAAAATTATTGAGAAAAATGTAAGAATATTTAAAACAGTAATTAAATTAACACCAAGTAATACAAACACTATTGCTTTATTCATCGACACCCGAAATTGTTCACTATCCTGACCGAGCGTATCAATCAACACGGGAGGCTGCTATATTAATAAATCCCTCCGTCGTTTTTTTGAAATCCCACCCACAAAACATACCTACAATACGGCCGAGAAGGTTCTGGGTCATATTCTGAAATTGCTTTCCACCCTGAAAGCCTTAAATGGGGAAAAGGGGAGTGGGGCGCGTCCGATAATTTTCGGATCGCCCCAAATTCAGATCGCCAGGTCCTTATTTACGAGGTTGCATACTGATGACTGGACCGCTTTTCCCTCCTGATTTATCTGTCTTCGATGGAAATTTAAGACAGGGGAAATATTGTGAAGAAAGAGAAATATCGATCGGACCTTTTTCTTTTATCGTTTGACGAGTGTAAAGACGTCTTCTTGCTTTTCAATTTTCAGAATTTCTTCGAATGTCGTAAATCAAATAAAATTCGCAGCTTAGCACTTTTCACGGTAAGACATCTTTGTTTTAAATTTTATTTTATATTTTTAAGTACCTACTACAGACAGTATATTCTTGAATCTAAAAAAATAGGAAAGAAAATAAGTACTTTTCTGCTACCGAGAGATATTTTTGGAGGATTTTTCGTCATTAATGTGGTGAAATTTATCTGAGATTTATTCCTGCCTATCCATTACACCCACCACTATGCATACAAAATAAATTATATTTTTTTATAGAAAGCAATCACTTTGTGGTTTGTCATATTTAAAGAAATGAAAAAATAAGTTTGCAAATTATTTAAAAAATTATGACCGACCGGTTTCGCTTAGCCATCAACATAAAAATTAAATTAAACTAATATTACAAAGTATGTGGTTATATATACATACAGAGGGAGAATAAATTATAAAATAAAATAACAAAGCAATGAGAAACCAATAGAATTACATTTAAATTATAACAAAGCGCCCTTGAGGTGATTTTTAACAAAAACAGCGCTACACAAATCGTCCAAATATTATTATTATTATTTATTATTAAAGGAGCAGAGAGAAGAGATAAATAATATGAATTGAAAGAGACAAAACGTCAACTGAGGAGGTGATTAACGAATAATGAGAAATTTTAGAGTTTACAAGAATATACGTTATATTGGACTACTGTAAAAAATTACCTGATTATTAAAAATAGGACTTTTAAATTAAATGGCTTTCTTTATTTCTAAGGCTGCTAAATTATTTAATTTGTTGCCGTGATCATTTTTGTGAAGAATATAAGCACCGGTGCCTTTATTGGAGGTATGATCATTATCAATAAGATGATTATGATGATGATGATGCTTAGACTAAACGAAACCGGTCAGTCATAAAAATTAAAATAATATCCGTGGTTTTATACAATGCTGTTTTTTTCTCATTTCATTTATTCATCAAATTAATGTTAACAAAATCTATTCATGTACATCTTATTAGTACTCTTCCGAGTATTGAGTCTGTTATCTCTGCCTCACAGCCGAAGCTCTAACCGTTCTACCACAAACCTCGTGAAATAGTTTATTTTGATTTATCACAGAGCTTATTTAATATTACATGACTACACTGGAAGTATCATGAAAATGGCAAAAATTATCAGATGGAAGAATTTTCGCCGACTTCGTATTTCTGTACACATCATTAAATGGTGCGTGCGATTTTCTAAAATTGCTTGAAATGTTTTCCGATATGCAATGTAATAGAAATCATGACATTTTTCAATGCAGTTATAATGCGTCATTAATTCATAGCTTAATAAATATAAAAATGGTTGTTGGGACAGTTTTGTTATTCGAAATGAATTATTTTACCTTTATTACTTCATTAATGGAGGGCTGAACGCTGTTGGCGCAAACAAGAAATTGTCCAAAGAAGCGAAGGGAGTCCACATTCAAAGTGCTTATACCAACCCTTATGTATGGCAGTGAGGGATGAAACTGTTAGAGGAAGAATGAATGTAGACTGAATGCTGTGGAAATGAGATCCCTGAGACGTATGTTCGGTAAAACCATGTAGGACCGTGTTAAAAATGTGGATATCCTGAAAGAATGCAAGGCTGATGTAAGCGTAATGAATAGAATCTAGAAAGGGACGCTTAGATGATGTGGACATGTAGAGCGAATTAACGAAGAAAGGATTGTGAAAAGAGATGTGAAAGTGAATGGAAGAAGAAGTCGGGGACGTCCGAGGAAGACATGGCACGATCAATTGAATCGGGTCATGTGAATAGTCAGAATAACGGGAGATTATGTATGAGACGATGTATGAATGTGAATGAAGCAAGGAGTGAGTGCCAAGACATAGTTGTATGGCAATCCGTCTTCTCTGCCTACCCCTGCGGAGAAACGGCGTGGTGGTCAGTTAGTTAGTTATAACAAATTGTATCTTTTGTTTTATTTAATATTTTTAATCGGTTTATGTGTATTATTTGTGTTGACAATATTTATACATACTTGTTAGTAAAATGAACTAATTTACAGTTACAAATAAATTAATAAAATATAAAAACGCCATCCCCTTATAAAAAATATTGAATTAACTTTATTATGTAGCAATATAGTAGATAAAAATTCGGCCAAACGTTCTTCACATGAAAGTAAGCACATACTCACTTAAATAATTGTACCTACCCTTTTATATAAACCAGTAGGCTATGGATGTTCAACCCTCACATCACACCACGGGTGTGTGGCACCCATAAAGAAATAAATGGTTGAGGGGTGCGGCGGTGGGGCAGGCGAGATATAAACAGGGTGTGACTCTGGCAAGGGTGTACGCCCTTGCCATCGTTTCGAGATGTTGTCTATCTCGAGAAAAGGATTCGTAAATAATTCGTTATCTAAGTACCTACCTGTACAGAACAGATCTGTTTGATGCAGCAAAAGCTTTTGAAATGTGGACTTTGGCCATTTGAAAATAGCGCAGCTTTTCTTGTTGGAATTCCTAGCCCAACGCATCCATTTTAACTCTTAACGTAGTATTCATTATATTAGAATATCATATTCATCGTTAGGTATAAAGATTTTCCGTGTTAATTTGACTGTCAAAAATAATTTTAAAAGGTTTTTTATTTGTTCAATTTTTTCAAATCTTAATCTTGAACGAAGCCGGGAAGCAAGTATAAGCCTTGAAGATTTAGTTTTTTATATTATTGTATGGCTGAAAGCTTTGTATGTGGGTAGTACCAACCTTGGTTTTTATTCAGTTTTTCAGAGCAAAAAAGGTTTCGGTGATTTTAAGCGGACAGAGAGATGTATGGTAGAAAAGTGAGATGTAAATCTATTTCAGAAAAGGTAATTCGCTCCTTACCTTTCCAAGGTTTGGTGGTCTGATCACTTATTTGATCGAATGGCACCAACAAAGAGACTGAAATCTAGAGATTTCCCTCCATGGAAAGGCTGTATCCATGACACTGCAATTTTTATTAGATTAACTTTACATCCGTCATTTTTCAATGGACGGCTTTAGCGCTAAGTAGTGGTCAAAATAAATAGATCATAGATGTCACGCAGTAAAATTAGACATCTGCAAAATAACCGCATCGAAACATAAGTCGATTTATGTCTGCATCATTAAGTTATTCTCGATTGAAAATATCAGTTTAGGAGCCAAATTCTCATTATTTTCGGGAAGTGCAACATGACAATGCTCGACCCCATGTTGCGAAAGTGGTCAAGACATACTTGGAAAAGTTGAAATGGAATATCCAACCCCACCCTCCGTATTCTCTAGACGTTGTTCCCTCTGACTATCACTTGTTTCGATCAATGGTATGCGACCTGGCTGACCAGCACTTCTGGTCTTATGAAGAAGTAAAAATTGGATCCATTCGTGGATCGCTTCAAAAGATGACCAGTTCAGCGGGATTCGTACGCTGCCCGAAAGACAATGAAAAAGTAGTGGCCAGCAATGGACAATACTTTCAATCATAAATGTATAACCAGCTTTTTTCAATAAAGCCTCGAATCTCGGAAAAAACGACCGACAAAGTTGCACACATAATTATATCCTGAAAAGCGAAAAAATCTCGCACATTACCAGATCTCCTGTTTGGTAAAAACCATTGAAGACCCCACAGCAAGAACCTGTTAACTAACTGTCGAGTCATTCTGAGATGTTTAGTATTTTGAGTTTTGTCAAACAAAAAAGTGTGTACCATCACAAATCAACTAATTATTTTACATGACTGTTATTGCTAAAATACTAAATTTAATATATAATTTAGCATTTTAATGTATTTCTGCAGTACAATGTTATTCGTATGTAGTCTCACGGCTCGACTACTGTAACGGTATTTACGCCAGCCTTCCTAAATACCAAACTAATAAACTCCAATCAGTTTTTAATGCTGCAGCTAGGCTTATCACCGGGGTATCTAAATATTCGCATATTTCAGAGCACCTTCGGAACCTTCACTGGCTCAAGTGCACTGAAAGAATCCAGTACAAGTTGTGCTGGATGGTGTTTAAATCCCTTAACGAAATGGCTCCACTGTACATCACCGAACTATGCGTTCCAAAAAATATTCTTCTAAAGCAGTCGACTCTTAGATCGGCAACGTCATCGGCTATCGGAAGGCTTATAGAACCTAAACGCAATCCAAATACTAAGTTTGGAGATCGCGCTTTTCGGAGTTTCGGGGCCGAAGGCTTGGAATGAACTCCCTCCGGAACTAAGATGTATAACGAGCCCAACAGAATTTCGGTCCAAACTGAAAACTTACCTTTTTCAGACTCTCATATCCTTAAATTCATTAAAAGAATCTCAACATAATCTGTCTCTCGACGAATCACCTTTAGATATGCAAATTTTAACCAAATCCTGTACTGTATGACAAATTCAGAAAGTCCATTCTTTTAGTTTCGCTCCCATGCCCTAAATCGGAAAAAAAAAAAAAAAATAAATAAAAAATAAATAAATATATATATATATATATATATATATATATATATATATGTGTGTATGTGTATATATATTTATATGTGTGTATGTATATGTATGTATGTATGTATGTATGTATGTATGTATATGTATATATATATATATATATATATATATATATATATATATATATATATATATATGTATATATATATATATATATATAATATATATATATATATATATATGTGTGTGTATATATATATATATATTATAATAATAATTAAATAATAATCATAATTTTAAGTTCATAATTGTGTCTATCTGATGGGACCTGCCAGGTAAGTATGTTCCTGTATATTTTCTTATTTAAGCTAGGAATTAGTATGTAACGATAGAAAGTAAGATCTGTACAGCGCCCTTGAGGTGATTTTTCACAAAAACGGCGCTATACAAATCGTCCAAATATTATTATTATTATTATTAACATGTTCATGTCATTTAAAAATGTTTCAGTTGTAGCAAAATTTGCAGTTAGCATGTTAAGCTCTTTGATTTTCCATGTTCGTGCCATTTTCATGATCTATAAGTATGTTCATTGAATAGAGCGTTTAGTGAGATACTAACCCATTTTTGACAAAAAATGTTAGTTAACAGGTTTTTGCCGTGGGATCATTTTTTCAAAGTCCATACAAAATCAAGATGATAATAATTGAATGAACTAAAAGTTTTCTTCTGTGAATAAGACCTTACGATCGCATAGGATATTTTGCAGCGGTACACCCTGTACTATGATTTACGTTATGGGAGACCGCATAAAGAAATATTTGGTACACACATTTACGTCTGGGTGCCTTTGCCAAGGGCCATAATCTCCAGTGGTTTGATGGCGTGCCAATATTTTTTACGACTGTATATTACGCCGAAGAAAGGGGATGCGCTTGCCTACCCCAGTAACTGTAAAGATGGCGAAATATCGAAATTTACCGAATACCCGAGAGCGAACGTAAATATATTGCAAATGATCACGATGTCTTTTGCAAATAACCGGAAATATATGGTTTTATTTATTTATGCATTGCGGATGTTTTCTAAAAAATAAATAAAACATACAACAATTCTTCCTACAACATCGTAAAACAAATTATATGCATTGTTTTGGAGTGTGGGATAAGCGAGTGAAAAAAAATGCCATATATATATATATATATATATTGTAAATACATTTAACACAATACTCGCAACACTCTAGTGTGATCTATCAAGACATGCACATCAACTACACATACCTAAAACAAACACATTCTTTGGACAAAATCATTACAGGCTATTAAGCTTTATAATTCTCTTCCTACACAACTAAAAACATCTACTCGTACACTTGCGCAATACAATAAACATGTGTGGAACTGGTTATAATCTTCCTAAATTAAAACTACTCGTATATACATTCATACATACTTTTTCTCGGGAATGCTGGGTACCTGCAGCCTTAGTTGGAGGACGGATATGGCATTACTAATTTTTGCTTATAAACGGTGTATTAATACGCAAACAACTTTTATTTAATTGATATGTATCATAATTTTACCCAGGAAGCCCCGGGGGAAAGTATTTCTTGTATTCGACCGGTCGGTAGCTGAGTGGACAAACGCGTCGGATTCCCACCCAGGCGTCGTGCGTTCAATTCCTCTGCTGGCTAAGTCCTCCATTTCTTATGACGGCAGTAGGAGTTTTTCAAATATTGTCAGGTTATTCGTAACCCGGGAATGTTTGTCTTTCTTTTTTATTTTTTTTAAGTATTCTTTGGGTATCATTTTTGGGGTGCTGTGTTGTGGGTCTTTTTGAGGAGAGGAAGGAAGGATCCTGGGTCTTGAAGATGCTCATGTTGTAGGGGAGCGGAAATACAGAAGTCGAAAAATCATTTCACACCTTAGTACATAAATAAATCAATAATTTTGTTGAGACATGAAAAAATCACAGGTAGCCTAATTATTCAAAGATAAAATGCGGCATCTTTGTACACAATTACTAAGCTTAAATAAATAATTCCCAGTCGGAATAACATAACCCGAATAGCAAACATTTGAATCTCGAATATGTGTCGGGAGCTTTTGATTTACGTCGCCGAATTCCGGCGGATGTTGGCGATGCGAACCCGCCGCGGCCTGGAAATTAACATTTTGAATTTGTAATGGAGCTTTCGAGCAAACGTCAAACCTATCTGATGGCCGTGATACACCATTGTCGATCGGCCCGCCACGGGAAATGCCGCCTTACCGACTCGAGTAATACCGCCTAAATGGGCGTAACAGCGGTGTGGTTTCGGCGCCAAGACGCCATTTTGACACTGTTTGATGTGAAATGTAATCAATCCACGTGCGAGTAAATGAACACTGAACGAAAAAAATGACGTTGGCTTCCTGAAATTTGACGTTGCTCTTCCGATGTGTTTTGGTTTGAAGTTCAACTAGCGAACAGGAAATCGAAACATATCTGTTATCACAATATACAAGACGAAGGTACCCGCTCAACTTTAACCGGTGATTTCCGAACTTATTCAGGCCCGGCCCTGAGCCAAACGGCGCCTGGCGCAGGTGAAAAATTTTGCGCCTCTTGTCTAAACCTATTTTTTATAGTTAATACCGAACAAGAGTTCCAACTGCTCTCAACCGTCTAGAGCCAATGATACTATAACATCCCCAATTGGGATATGTTGTGAGGATGAAGGTGGTGGGATGTGGAAATAAATGGGGAAAAAAGGTTGAAAATTACCTGGCTATTCAGATCTGGTCACCAAGCGCGGCTAAAACCATTTCAAGCAGCGTTTCGATTCTGAATGGTGGTCTTTCACCAGGGCGATTCTAAAGTATCTACCACTCTGGAACGTGCCGCAAATATACTTTATATTATTTTATATGAATTAAATTCGTTTTGAAACACGTGGATTAAACAAAAGTTATTTGCGCACGCTGGGTTTGAACCCGTGACCTGTGGATTCGTAGTCGAGCGTCTTACTACTCAACTACAGAGGCTTAAATATATACCCCAAAATTTTAGAAAAACTCACTTTTAATAAAATAGCTTATTGTGTAATTGTAATAGTAACAAAATCATTTGTTTAAAGTTTTAATGTTTTGCTCTGCTAAATTTGCAGAGTGGTATTATGATTCTTGTATTGTTTAAAAAACAAAAAAATAAAAAAAATTTCAACGTGTGTCACAAACTCCAAGATGATTTTGGAGTAGTTGCTGTTCTATATTCTAACTTAATATTTATATCAGTGTGCAAAAATAATTCTTGACGCTGCTTTAAATACGTTTCAAGTTTGTGTGCATTTACATTGTGAAAAAAATGGTCTTAGAGTTTCAAGTCGAAATAGTTGGCATCGCTGGAAGAATGCGACAGCATTTAAATTCATACAGCACTGTCTCACTCTTTTATGAAAGTAAATTCGCACCAATTGGTCGCTTATTTACACTGCTTATTTACGGTCGCTTGTTTCTGGATCATTTTATTTCCTTTTCACACCCAGTGTGAATTTTTCGTCAAAAAAAATAAAGGTACCAACTCGAAACAAGTATAAAATGAGAGGCGCGGGTTTTAATTCCGCGCCATCAGGTCGGGAAGTTACGGGTTCGATTGCCGTCAATGGATAGTATCGTTTTTTTTTTTCATTTTATTTGGTAAAATGTATGTAACAGCTTTATTGATTCGTGTTTTTGATTACGCTTTAAAAAATAAATTATGTTTAAAAACGAAAACCCTTTATAAAACACTTTTGATAAGTGTATTTAAAATTGTCATTCTAACTGTATAACATTTGACACGGCATCTCCTTTTGGTAATCCCAGTCAAAATCACGGTCAAAACTCCCGTCGAAAATCCCGTCACAATCCCCGTCAATTTTCCCATCAGAATCCCAGCGAAGCTTCCCTCCTCCGATGACAGTGGCCAATAATTGAGCCGTAAATTGGTTTTGGAATCGGCCCAGGGAAAACAATTGAAAGTCAGCCCAGACAAAGGCTCGTCTGATGGAAAAAAACTTTTTCAGTATTATGGAAATTGGGACATTAATTTATTTTAAGCCTTTTAAACGTGTCGCCGGGGCTGGGCAGTGGCGGGAAATGAGGGAAGGGGGGTTCGGAAGGCGATTAATTTGTTTCGATGTTGCCAGCATCTTAATTAAGCAAAATTGATGAAAGGTTTTGCGATAATGACGCCAGGTGACACCTTAATGGCATAAATAAATAAATTAAAGATTTTACTGTCGATTAACAAGACACGAAGATCAAAACGTATTATTTATTTATTTATAAACTAACGGACTTTTGTCCCATTACAAAAAATACAAAACACGAAATGGGAAAAAAGAGCAACAGAGAAAAAACAGAACAATGACATGCTTAATATTAAATAAAGCAATAACAAAATAGAACAAAATATACTTATGTAAGAACATTCAAATCAAAGCCAAGGTCAAGTCGAAGTTTTGGTAGAGTCGGAAAGAATGACAAAAATCATTCAGACTGGTACCAAAAATTTCAAGACCATGACTTGAGTCAACGAGTCTATTTTTGTCAGTGGAGAATGATACCCATAATTAGTAGAGTGATGATTGAAGAACAGCAACTCATTGTTTCTGAGTCTACGGCAAGGAATGTTGAACTGGACGAGTTGCAATAAAGAAAGTGAGCCAATTATACAATCAATATATTTTTTAAATGCAAATAAAGTCAAAGTTTTTCTTGAAGCTTTATTAATTATTTTTTTAATGATTGTTCAATTTCATCAAATGAATAATCGGCTCTTTCTCGCCAGACTAGTCAGAAGATGGCCGTTATAGGCTGAAACCGGTCCCGTCAAAAATTAAAATAAGTGGAATAAAGTTATAATATTCAATTGTATTCTTCTATTTATGGTTTTAAAGTTTATTTTGTAGAACTCAACGGTTTTAATTTTGTTTTATTGTTTTTTGAATCTTCAACTTTGATTTAAAAAACAAATTATTATGTCACACTTTTTGGAATTTTTAAAAAAAACAGTTTTTAGGCTACATAAAGACTACTTCAATGGCGGTGCAGTTTTAACTTCAGTTTAGAAAACAAAAGCTGAATTTTGAATTTTCGAGGGCATGTGGACAGTTTGATAATCGCCCTTGTTGTTATGTTGGTACACATATGTTTATCATATGTTAAAAATAATTTTGGGTTAGTGGTTTGTTTTTGGCAACTGGAAAGGTTAGTCACATTTTTGTGTATTCTTCGATTTAAAAAAAAATTGAAAATCGAATGAACACAGCCCGCAAAAATTCAAAATTCACCTTTTCTTTTGAACAGGCCTCGTATGCCACACAGCCTTTTTTTACCACACAAGAAAAGAAAATGTACAAAAACTGTTCTATTTCACAATGTTTACTTGGTCATTCGGTAGGGAAAATATGCTGAATAAAGCTGCTTGCGGATGTAACGCTGGTATCTATCGCTCCCAGGCTGGGGATTAGCATATTAGTGACTAGATTTACCTAAGCAGGTTCTCCCACCCCAACTCCCCTTGCCATTTTCAACACTTGGATATAATTGGTAGTCTTGAATATTTCATTTTTAATATTTAGTCCGGAAACTCGTGTTATGTACAAATAGCCGCTAGCTGAGATCAATTTGAAATAAAAGAGAGGATTGGGGAGGGAAAAGTAAGTAGAAAAGAAAGGTTGGAAAGTTTCTGGCTTTTCAGATATTGTAACTAAACATAGGTTTTTTTAATACAAAAAATCAACCGTCTAGAGTCATGGCATGAGACTATGGCATCCTCGATTGGGGTATGTTGTGGGGCTGAAAGTAATGGGGAGGGGAATGAGAAGGGGAAGAGGAAAGTCGGAAAGTACCTGACTATTCAGTTCTGGTCACAAACACGGCTAAAGCCAATTTCAATTAAGCAACGTTTCGATTCTGAATGGTGGTCTTTCACCACCAGCGATACAGTGTCTACCACTCTGGAACGTGCCGCAAATATACTTTATATTATTTTATATGAATTGAATGTGTTATGACACATGTTAATTAAATAAGAGTTATTTGCGTACGCCGGGTTTGAACTCGCGACCTTTTGATTCGTAGTCGAGCGTCTTACCACTCGATAATTCAAAAAACGTTTCTATTCTGAAGGATGGTATTTCTTCAAAGCAGTATTTAACGTGTTATTTACAGTGAGATGAAGTGCCGTCATTTATTTTGACATTTATTAACTTCCTAATCAAATCGAGTGTTTGGAGTAATAAATTGGTCTGATGATTTAGACAAATGATGCTAAGACGAAATATCATGATCATAAAATGACAATACGTTATATTGATAATCATACAAACCATTACATTTCTCAAAATAGTGGAAAATATTAACGTTTGAGGCAATTCTACAACTGTATTTTTATTCTTTGAAACTCAATCTATATGAAAGGGAAAAAAAACACAGAAAAAATTGTGTTGCAACCGAGAATCGAACTCGAGACTTTTCCTCTATCTGGAAGAAACGTACTAGTGCAATGAAAATCACATACGTACAGTATAATTTAAAGAGTAAAGCTTTAATAAGTTATATTTTTTATAAAAATATTTCATTTATGTGTGTTGTGTTAATTTGAACGTAGAGTTATTCAATGTTTTATACCCCCGAATTTCTATATTTAGGTTAGGCGCGCACGGGTGACTTTTGTCACGGCAACAGTTTCGTCACCACCTCCAAATCTGTTGGAGTTTATGGAGGTCCGCGCACGCAGTGACGTGGCATTAGAGTGACTTTTTAGTTCCACTGGCCGGTGACTTTTGAGTGACGAAACTGTCACTCTATCTGTAGAGAGTACTTTCGTATGGGCGCTCGCGCACGGGTGACAAATGTCATTCGGTGACTTATCCGCCTCTCTGAAATCTAATGCCGGAATGAAAGGGTGACGAGGGACAGTCACTCACCGTGTGCGTGTTCGATTAGAAGACAGTGACAGTTGCCGTGACAAAAGTCACCCGTACGCGCCTGGCAATAATTGCATTTCATGTTCCTGGCAGGGCAGTTACAAGACAGTACCTACCTTATTATTGTGACAATTCCACTTCAACCTCACAATATTATAATCCTACTCGACGAATTCAACATCTGGCAAACAAATACTCCGATGTTGTTGGTATATTTAGTACGTCAATATTACAACATATAAACATACCTTAGTACAGTTTTTTTCATGTGGTAGAGCTAATTTATTTGATGAAACTATTTAAATCTGGATGTACCTGTTTTTCAATACTATTTTTTCTTTGCTGTACAATACTTTTTGCACTGTTTATGAGTATATTATTTTTAAAAAATGTAAATATTTGTGTAAATCCCTTTAACGGGCGTAAATAGAAAAAAATCTATTTTGTATTTAAAAAGTACGCTTCAAAGTGGAAATAACTTACATCACCCTGATGAAATATTATAATTCTGAAACGAAACGTTTCTTGAAATGGTATTACACAGCCTTATTTAGTAATCAGCTCTAAATAGCCAGGTACTTTGCAACCTTCATATTTCCCATTTTCTTACCCTCTCCACTTCCTTAAAGCTCACAATAAACCCAGATTAAGAATGCCAGTCTTGCTGGCTCCAAGCAATAGGCACTCTGACATAAAAAATTGAAGCATTGTGTTAAGTTTCATGAAACTAACTCAAATGGCTTACAATTACCGTTAGGAATATTTAATGATTAAATCTGTGTGCGCAAATAAGAAATGAATGAGTCAATAAACCCAGATGTCCAGGAAAGCCAAAACAAAATTTTGGAATTTTGTTTTTCTAATCTTTGTCACAAGTCCTTTTTCAAAAAAAATAATAGCTCACTATTTTAATTTCCGACACATTTCATTTTTCCTTGCTAGATATGTATCTAAGGAAAAATCATGTATTCTGCATACTTAACTCAAAACTTGTTTTTTTTAATCATTCCGTTCTTCTTTGCGCACACATAAATATGTATCTAGGTCAAAATGTTTTGAAACCTCTAAATTGGCTGATACACAGTTAGTATAAAAGATAAATAATAAGTAAGCACGTAACATTTTGGACCTTCGAAACCTTCCGCTCGACCGTCTGAAAGTATCGCCCTGTCAATCAGCATGATCTAGACCTCTCTAGGCCTACAGAATTAATCTGGCCTGTCAGGTTCGGCCCTAAGGCCCTTAATCCCAACCCTAACTAAGCCCCATGGAAAAATTACAAGGGTACAAATCTAGCCCTAATTCAGTTTCGGGTCTCGACTTAAACAGACGGAGTAAAAAATGCAAAATCACATTGAATCATGATCATAAGCCGGGAAGAGATTGATTCGAGTTGTCGAAATCAATTTGTGAATGTCAAGTAGGAAAAATTGGTCGAATCTGTCTATTTTTTCAGGTTTGAATTTTGTGTAGCTGTTTCCCTATCTAAAGTTATTTTCAAATTGTGGCTAAGCCTACGCAAAGTAGGGTGAACGTGTTGAAAAAAAAAATTATGCATATACCCATATACCCGCAGTATAATAATTGTATTATTTCATCGCTGGAAAGTCAAAAGGGCTTAAAATTGCATGCAGAGCGAATGAACGAAGAAAAGAGTGTGAAAAGAATATACGATGCGAAAGTGAATGGAAGAAGAAGTCGAAGAGGCCCGAGAAAGACATGGCACGATCAAGTAAAATACTTGAATACAGAATAACAGAAGAGTATGTGTGAGACGATATATGAATGTAAACGAAGCAAGGAGTGTGTGCCAAGACAGAGTTATATGGCGGTCCGTCCTCTCTGCTTACCCCTGCAGGGAAACGGCGTGATGGTTAGTTAGTTTAGTTAGTTATGAGTTTTTATTTTATTTTTATGAATACCGCACAAGAGTCTCAACTGCTCCCAACTTTCTAGAGCCAGTGAGATCACGGCATCCCCAAATAGGGTATGTTGTGAGGCTGGAGGTAGTAGGGGAGAATGAGATTGGGAAGAGGAAGGTTGGGAAGTACCTGGCTATTCAGATCTGGTTACCAAACACGCCTAATGCCATTTCAAGCAACGTTTCGATTCTTAATCGTGGTCTTTTACCAGGGCGATACTCAGTATCTATCACTCTGAAACGTGACGCAAATATATTTTTTTATTATTTTTATATGAACCAAATGTATTATGACACATATTAATTAAACGAAAGTTATTGGCGCATACCGGGTTTGAACCCGCGACCTTCGGATTCGTAGTCGAGCGTCTTACCATGAACTTGTGATCAGTAATTTTCTGCATCGAATGCTCCGACTCTCTTTTGATTTTGAAGACTTATAAATTAAGGGTTTGTGTAACCGATATTTCATAGTTAACAATATATCTCCCCCTATAGGCAGTAATCTACCGTCGCTGGCTCGCTAAATGCGTATTCTGTTTGATCGACCGTAACCTAACAGCTGATATATTTTTCTTAATGGGCATGTAACTACTCCCACAATAGCGACGACGTGATTAACGAATGATATATCATATATATACGACAACAACACAAGTTTACGACAACTTCAAAACGAAATATATGATTTGTTTTTTTCTTAGAATATCGTGAAGAAACACCTCCTGAAGTACAGTACCACCCTGAAACACGGTGTCAATTTTAGTCTACTCCTTTTCTTCATTGGACGTATAGTGTCGAAACATTAGATTAATTATTAAAGCACTCACGCATTTGATAGTTTCGATAGTGATATTATCAAGATGATGCACATCACTATTCTTATTATCCTACGCTTGGAGTTACAATGTATAGAGAGATAGCTAATTATTTTACCCAACCTATACAAACTTGCGATAAATCACTTTCTTCGTTTTTTTTTTGTCGTACACCATGAGAGAGAAAGAGACATCAAAAATAACACACCGCTTTTATGTACTGTAAGGACGATCTTGGTCTCCCGCGTCTCCGGAGACTCTGACCACATGTTTTCATATGCGACTAAACTCGACACAACTAAACGGTTTTTTAGGTTATATGCTATATATTATTTCTGCTGATAAAAATATTGTGAAAAGGTGGTTAAACGAATAAACAAAAACATTATGTCGACATGTGGTATCAATGGATGTATAAATACCCTAGCCTTGGTCCTAGCCACGCCCAGGTCTGCCGAGTCCGGCAAAAATCATCAAAAACTGACTACACTGCCTTGGATAAGTACCACTCTGTGTACTCTAAGATCCTACGTCATTCAACCCAGTTTATATTGTTAAGTTTATCCAGGCTGTAGTGACGTCACGTCTCGGGGCCATTGTTGGAAGCATGTGTTTGATTTTCCTCTCTGGGAGAATTGAGTCGCTATTGCGAATAATTGTACAAAAAATCTTTACTAGTTATGCGAAATTTTGCCTACCTTTTGTTGCCTTAAAATGATTTTTATTAGGAATTTGATTAGTTTAGTACATTAAACAAACCATTTTATATAGGAGACTGAATTCAAGCTAAAAAGTTAGGTAGTATTCAATTAGTCTACGTTTACAGATAGTTTAACAGTTGATTGAATAACAGGTACATCCATAGTTAAATAAATTAGCACTACTAGATGAATAAAACTGTATTAAGGTATGCTCATATTGTGATATTGACGTATTAAATATATCTACAACATCCGGAGTATTTGTTTCTTAGATGTTGAATTCGTCGCATAGGAGTATAAGGTTGAAGTAGAATTATTGTTACAATATATAATACGCAAAGTAGGTACTGTCTTGTAACTGTCCTGTCAGGAACATGAAATGCAATTAAATATAGCAAATTCAGGGGTATAAAACATTGAATTAATAAATAAGCAATGCATAAATAGCAAATTCAGGGGTATAAAACATTGAATTGATAAATAAGCATTGCATAAATAGCAAATTCAGGGGTATAAAACATTGAATTAATTAATAAACTTATTGATATCGAATGCTTAATTTTTTTTACTTAACCTCAAATGTTTAATTTTTAAACAGTTGCAAAAAGTTTTTGATTCAAGTGTATTTGAAACAGTACACCCTTTTCTTTGTTTTACATAATAAAAAGGAAGGTCGATTGTTTAAGGATGTATAATAATTCAAACAGTAAAGTACGAAGTGGTAGAGATGCGTGTAAGAATTGAAGCGAGGTTAGTAGGCTACTGATTCTCGCCGCTTCTTGTTGCGATTGGTACTTGCCCTGCAAGTCTTTTGTGAAAACTGCCAAAACGAAAAGTGCCTTTCGTTTAAGCATTTATCTTTTGTCAATGTTTTTTTTTTTTATATTTATAACATTAGTGTCCGTTTTTTTAAAATAACATTTGAATTATAACAAAAAAACACGAAATGGTCATGGCAACAGATTAAATAATTTGGAAGCACTGGAAATTAAAAAAAAACATTCAAATTAATAGCCATATTCTTGATAATCAGTAAAATCGTCCAGTAGTGCAATAATAGGTATATTTCCCTCACTCATATATCATATTCAACTCATTAAATTTCTCATTATTCTTTAATCACCTTTCCAAGTGACGTTTTGCCTCAATCAAATCATATTATCTGTCTCTTTCTCTCTGTTCCTTTGGAATAATTTAAATCTCCTATTGTTTTCTCACTGTTCTCTTTTTTACTTTTGAATTTCGTACTGTTTATTTTAATTTTGTACCCTGATGATGCTTAGGCTTACCGAAACCGATCGGTCAAAAAAAAAAAAAGAAATCTGTGGTCTTATACACAATTATTGTTTCATTTCATTAAATTTTGTTTCTTTATTTTGCCTTTACGGTGTATTATTGACTAAAACTTACTGCGCGGTGGCTTATTTAAACAGAACTACGTCTATAGAGTTAATATCTTCACCGATATAATAATTTGTTCAAAATTTAATGTCAGTTACAGTCTCTGGCGTAAAGTAGCGGAATAAACACGTGACCCAAACTTCGAAACCGTTTTAGCTTTAGAATTGACGAACTAACTCTCTAACTCTTTTGGCTTAATTAGACAAATGTATGTTATTTGACATCAAACCAAGTATCGTGTATGAAAAAACTATTCAAACACAAACAACATTGGAGAAGGCAGTTAGGTTAGGTTTAATTAATTTTATTTTTAATCCATAAATTCTAATTTGTACACGTTATTTCAATTTATTTTTATTTTTCATAAGACATGGACTTGATATGTAAATGAAGATTAGCGCGTTTAAAACCTCAGTGGTAGTGTGCGTTACGCTGACCCCAGAAGCTGCGAATTTTAAACCCAGCGAGGGAGAAATTTGAGATTGCTTTATTTACGTGAAAGAATTGAGCATATAATTTAATTGCACATTAATTTAGAACAAAATATACCCTAAGTATCGTACTGCTAAAAACCTACCAATCAGAAATAAAACGTTGCTTGAAATGGCTTGATTGGTAAGTTTAATGGCTAAGTACTTTTATAATTAATTTAACATAATATATTATCTTTTAATAAAATAAAATTTTCGATTATCTTAGCTTTCTGTAAGCTTCGATTTGTGAAGTGGTTGCCACTGTCAAAAACGTATTACTTTGTCGGAATCAGTAATTTTCACACGGGTTTTTTAACAGTCTTTCTGATTACCAGAAATCATTGAATCTTACAGTGTACTAAGTGTAGATCACTGCGAGTTTGAGAACGGTTCTGTAATTCTCCCTTGCAATTCACTAAGTACACAGCATGACGAGATGTCAGAAATTAGCATAAGTCGTCACAGCGCGACGCTCCGTTAGCTGGAGTGACAGACCGGGGCGAGGGAGGCTTTTGTAGTTGCCGTGATTATTAGCAGATATACTGCACACTGTACTGTACATAGTAGTTTAGTATTCCCGGTGATGATGGGTGGTGCGGCGGGTGTTCCTCTAGGTAGCTGATAAAGACAATATTCGGAGAAGATAGTTAGATTAGCGCCAATGGGATGGAGGTAGAAGGTGGAAGGAAACGAGGCACGTTGGTTAATAGATAATTATGGGTAAGGCTGTTAGCGTGTAACTCTCGCCATTGTTTACAGATGTGCTATTAATAAATTTGACGGGAACGTTCTTAGATGTACAACTTGTTTATACAGTAGATCTTAGGAGAGATCCGTCGAAAGGCATGATATGAAGCAGCTTGATGTGTTTAATGATTATGTCTAACGGAGATTATTAACAAATCTAACTCGTTTATTCGAAATACTAAAAGAGTACGATTCAGAACGAATAAAATAATGTTATTGTAAAGCCGCCTCTGTCATCAATAAAACTAAACCTAAAGTCACAGATGTTTACTATGAGAAGATGAAACCGGTCGGGTCTTAAATAAAAAAAGTAGTGAAATAAAGTGAAAAATTTGGTGTTATTAAAATCATTTAGGAAGAACGTTTGTTCACTAATTTCTACGATTGATTGGAAGCATTCGACCTTCTGGTGTTTTCTGTATCTTTAGCTTACATATAAAATATTCAAGATTGTTTTGACGTAGACTTTAGCATGATCAACGTTCTTTGACGATGACCGACGATGACTGACGATGATTGACGATGACTGATGATGATTGACAATTACTGATGATTGACAATTACTGATGATGACTAATATTGACTGATGATGATTGACGATGACTAAAAATGACTGACGATGACTGACGATGACCGACGATGACTGATGATGACTGACAATGACTGATGATGATTGACAATGACTGATGATGACTGATATTAACTGACGATGATTGACGATGACTGAAAATGACTGACGATGACTAACTTGACGTTGACTGACATTGACTAACGATGATTGACGATGATTGACGATGACTGACGATGACCGACGATGACTGACGATGACTGACCATGAATGATGATGACTAACGATAAATAACGATGACTGACGACGGCCTTCTGCTGGGGTAGACTACGTGAGCATTGGTTTTCCAAAACTAGATTTTGAAGAGTAAAATAGTAACATAGACCAAAGAAAAACTTGTACTCAAGCAATTCATCTGTCCCGTTATTATTGTCAATTTTTGATAATAGTTGATATTCAAATATCATATTTAAGTTCTGGCGGTATTTGGACAAATTAGATGTTAATTTTGTGGTCCTGTGCAATCAAAATGTGTAAGAGAAAAATGAATAAAATGCAAATATCACAATACACATTAGAATTGTTAAGCTTTGGTGACTTAATTTCCATAATAATTATTTTGACTGTCAAATATTGTGCTTTATTTATGAAGTAATACATTTTAAGCGTTAGAACTAATTACCTACTGGTTATTGGTATACAGTCATATGGAAGTCACAAAATGCAGATAAAATTGAAACAAGTAAGTTTTATTTTTTTATATTGTCACAGAAAAAAAGCGATGACATTTTTTACAGATTTTTAAAAACGTGGCTCTTATCAAAATCAGATAAAGTAAAAGCCGTTTAATTATTGGTTCTCCATAAAAACGTTAAAGTAAATAATAAAAAATAAATCATGTTGATTAAATATATCGTCGCCGGAAAGGCAGACCACTTGTTTTTACAACAAAATTTATAAGTCTTCTTCTTCATAAAACTTGTGTTATTTGAGTCAAACCTTTTCCCAAATAGTAAATATATTTTACATGGCTAAAGAGCCAGAAGTCTTTGTGGCTCTTCAGCTGCTGAAAAGACAAAGGGGCTTAAGCGGCACTTTGGTTAAAAATGAGTTAAATATGCAGTTTTGATCAGATTTTTTTCAGCATCAAATGCTCCGACTAACGTTTGATTTTGAAGACTTTTGTGGCCCTTCAGCCATCTAAAATGCATTTACCATTTGGGAGAAGACTTGAATCTAGCGACACAAGCTTGGGGTTTTTTTAGCTTTTTGTTACTGAGTTAACTTTTTTCAAAATCCAACCAGGTACTGAAGACTTATGATTTCTGTTGTAAAACAACAACAAAAAACGTATCGCTTCAGCTCTTTTGCCTTTCCGCCGACGATATTACACTTAGTAACAATTGTTTGAAAAGGAAAGCTTGTGAAGTATGTCTTTACGTGATTATTTTATCTATTTTAAAATTCTATGTATTTCGTATTCGTAAAAAGCATTTACTTTGTGGCTTGCCATATTTATAAATAAAATAGATAAACTTTGTTTAAAACCACTTTTTTTTCAATTTTTTTTCAGAGCTCGCCAATCACCTCATTGCTTCTGATTACACTTTTAATAGAGATACAGGGGTTAAAATTATTCACCATTGTGATAAAGGGAAAAAATAGATAACTTATAAGCATTAGAAATAAGAAAATCATTAAATAGTAAACGGAGTATTTTGAATTACCAAATTAATTTATCTTATAGTTCTATCCTAGATATATTTCCAGTAAGCCGCTCTATTATTCCCATAATCCTCTTAACCACCCCTTCTCCTTCCCATTCCAACTCCTCAATTTGTATGTTTATCTCAGTATTTTGTATTTTAGGTTAATTTTAATATTGTCCTGAAGTGGAAGAGTGTTACGAAACCGGTCGTCGAATATTAAACAATAAACAGTTTTAAACAAAGTTTATCTGTTCTATTTATTTCATTTGATATTTTACGAAATTATTAAATAGGATAACACTTCAAAAATATAACATATTACGCTCTCCCAACCTAGGCATATGTCCGTATCATTGTGGTCTGCATTCTATATTTAAAAAAAATCATATGAAAAATAAAAGTGCCCAACAACAAGAACAAAAACAACCATTAACTAGTCAGTCAAAGGGACAATAATGAACCACAGCGGACACAATATAACAGCAGAATCCAACCGGTGAAAGGAATAGGGTGACATTCAGTTTTCTACGTAGAAAAACAATAAAATATCACAGTAAAATGAAGCTACTCATGAATAGAAATTTACACGGAGATGTTATTTAAGATGAAGTAAGTTCTGATTAAGAAGTTGCGTCGGGCATATTGGACAAGTTTTCTCTGCCGTCGCGTCGCGTCGCGGAAAGTTAGCTCGCTCCCGTCCCGCACACAGGGAATGTAATAAAACTGTTCGTATTTGCGCTACGTTAAAACAACTTTATTATTGCACGGGAACAACAAAGCCCCGCTGGAATTTCAAAACTCGCCGGGAGCAACAATGTCGTAACAAAATGCGAAAGTTGCAGAAGTTAACTGGGCTGATTACTGTAACTCTCGCTGAAGTCTTATTATAATATGTTCCAGGTCCGGAAAGTGTAAATTACTGCAAAGTGCAGTGCTGGAACCTTAGAGTGTACTAGAGGTAGCCCAAGCCAAGGCAGTGAAGTCAGTTTTTGACTTGTTTTTGATGATTTTAACATGACTCGGCGCACCTGGGCGTGGCTAAGACTAAGGCTACGGTATTTATACATCCATTCATATCACATATCGACATAATGTTTTTGTGCATTCGTATAGCCACTTTTTCACAGTATTTTTATCAACAAAAATATAGCATCTAACCTAAAAAACCGTTTAGTTGTGTCAAGTTTAGTGGCATAATAAAAAATGTGGGCGGAGTCCCGGCGTTAACCAGCACCTTAAGATCATTACGACAGTATATAGAAGTGGTCCAAGAAATTTGTTGTCTCTTTCTCTCTCATGGTGTACGATGTAAAAACTCGGAAAAAGTGATTTATTACAATTTCGGATGGGTTGGGTAAAACAAATTAGCTATCTCTCCATTAGATTCTTACTCTGAGGCTGGGACTTATGAATTTATTCCCAAAGAAACGTGCTTTAATCATTAATCATGTATTTTCATTGTCTGCATATTTGAAAGAAAGTATGTTTACAAACGTATAAACGAAGTTTATAGAACTATAAGTTTTCTAGTTTAAAAAAAACAATACTGTTTGGAGCCAGTGGGACTATGGATTGGATTTTAAGGCTGAAAGAAGTGGGAAAAGAGTCCAGATGGGAAGAGGAAGGTTAGGAAGAATGTGGTTATTCTGGTCTCTAATGGTTCAATGTATAAGTTTGCTTCAGTCACCACACTCTTGAAGAGTCGCAATGAAAAACAAGCAACTTGTTGTGCTAACTATAAAATTACCAGAGTCTCTCTACGTCGAAAGTCGTGGGCCCCACTAAACCGCAACTGGTGCAGCTACAGTCACTGTGATTATATCCCCGCTGGAAAGGCAAAAGGGCTTAAGCGACACTTTAGTCAAAATTAGTTAATATGCAGTTTTGATAAGTTTTATTTTTTACATCGAATGTTCTGACTTTTGTTTTGATTCTAAGGATTTTGCAGCCTTTAAGCCATCTAAAATATATTAACCATTTGGAAAGAAAGCTTGACTCAAGCGACACAAATTTTGAACTTTTTAAAAGTTTTTTGTCGCTCCAGGCACCTCAGTGGAAGCATTGAGTTACCTGAGGTAATTTTTTATTCAAAATCCAATCAGGTAAACAAGACTCATGATTTTAAATGATTTTAATAGTACCAAATATTTAACTTTATTCCACTATTTTTTATTATTTAAGACCTGACCGGTTTCATCCTATGACGGGCATCTTCAGACTGGTACAATTTTAAGTACATCTATGGCATATATACTATTAGTGTCCGGAATGGACGCTTATTGATTCTCATACTGAACATCTTTGACTTTGGGTTTTGTTTTTTTGCTGACAGAAGCGACTTTACAATAACATTCGAAAATGCATTCGGGTAGCTTTATTACCTTCTGATAGACGGGTCACATTAGGATGCGTTAGATGCGACTGTGGATTTTTTTAAACATTTATAAAACATCCATTTGGTGTAAACTTCCCAAAATGGCGCTTCAGCCACAAATGAGGTCTAAAGAACTCTGAATTCTATGAATGTAGACAGATAAGGAACAAAACATATTACAGAAGGATGTTTCCTTCACCAATTTCTGGGGGCACATCTGTGCTGAACTAAGTGTCTCCCGATGCCATCGACTGACTGAATCACCTTAATATCATACTTTTACTTCCTACAAATCTCTTCCACCATACTAAGACCAACGGTTCACAAAGCGGTATCTTACCAGGTTTATACTGAGGGTATTTGCGGGTTTTGAAATTGATTAAAAATATAGATCACTCAAAGCTAATTCCCAAATTACGTAACAGGCGAAACGAGGTCAATCTTTCCCCACGAGAATTTTCCCATTAGCTGTCCTATCATATTCGACCGTCGTTGGCAGGAAGGTTTCTCGATTACATCATGCGGTTTATGGGTTTCCTTTTATAGAATATGTCATTTTAGAGGTTATCAGGAGGACAGAAACAAAGTGCTTTATATGGGAAAGCTTTTAACAGGATACACTTATCAACATCCGCATCCGAGGTTAGGTCTATAACAAAGTGTCTATTGTTTCCGGTCTATAAGAAAACGCAATCTGAGTGGAGACGCAAGGTTGTCCTCGTCAAAGTTGTCACCCTTAAAAAAGGATGTTTTTATTATTTAGGTCAACCAAGTTTTATCATTTTTAGGTTTTTTAATTTTATTTAAACAATAATTATTATTATTTAATTTTTTTTGTTAAAACAATTTTTAGTTAAAAGCTCTGCGATGTAATTATTTTTACGCGTGACAGCTGTTTCGCCTTCTTAGGGGCATTATCAAACTATCAAGGTGTCACGCCTACAAATAATTACATCGCAGAGCTTTTAACTAAAAATTGTTTAAAAAAAAAAAATGATAATAATTATTGTTTAAATAAAATTAAAAAACCTAAAAATTAAAATGGAGTTTATCATTTGTAAATAGTATTACTTTATAATGTTTTTATAGTAAATACCGCACAAAAGAGTCCCGACCAGGCTGAAGGTAGTGGGCAGGGGAATTTAATGGGGAAGGGGAAGGTCGGGAAGTACTTTTTTATTCATATTTGATAACCTCACACGGCTTAAGTCATTTTTAATTAATTTATTTTTTATATGAATAACGCACAAGTGAGTCTTAACTGCTCTCAACCGTCTAGAGCCAGTGAGACTATGGCATCCCCAAACAGGGTATGTTGTGAGGCTGAAGGTGGTGGGGAGGAGAAGGAGATTTGAAAGAGAAAGGTTGGGATGTACCTGGCTATTCAGATCTGGTCACCAAACACGGCTAAAGCCATTTCAAGCAACGTTTTGATTCTGAATGGTGGTTTTTCACCAGGGCGATACTTATCGTAGTACTCTGGAACGTGCCGCAAATATAATTTTTATTAATTTAATATGAATTAAATGTGTTAAGACACATATTAATCAAATAAAAGTTATTGGCGCACGCCGGGTTTGAACCCGCGATCTTTGGATTTGTAGTCGAGCGTCTTACCACTCCACCACGGAGGCCGTCAAATTTCAAGCAACGTTTCGATTCGTAACATACTTCAATAGGGGATGCCATATTCCATCTGGCTCTAGACGGTTGAGAGCAGTTGGGACTCTTCTGCGGTGTTAACTACTGTAAAAATAAATATAAGAAATATGTGTTTCTAAGCCTGAAAATATTTTTATTAATATGCGGAAATAGTTGTTCGTGCAGTTGGAAGACCTAGCTAGCAGAAAATAAATAAAAAATTATAATTTCAAAAACCCTCGTAACTTATTTACGCTTGTTTATTTTTGACCAGACCGGTTTCACCTTACAACAGACATCTTTAAACTGGTAAAATTTGAAGTAAATCTATGGTATATATAACACCTTTGTCTAGAATTAACGCTATTGGCTTAATAATGAACATTTGTGACTTTTGTGTTTTGGTTTATTGCTGAGAGGAACAGCTTTACAATTCATTACATTTTAATACACCTTCGGGTGGTTTTATTACCTTCTGAGAGACGGGTTACATAGTGATGAGAAGGATTTATTTGCGGGTTTTTTATGTACCTAATATATATTGTGATAATCATTTGAAAAGTTAGTTTTTTTGATTTTACTCTTTGATTTTCCAGTCTCGTTTGAATGTATTTTATATTTACATGGGTCGATTGGGAAAATATATTTCTAAAATTAATTAAAAAAATAAGTTTGAGATTTTTCAATTATAAATTCACGTCAAAATGCAATTTCATCTCGAATTATCAGTTTCAAAAATTAGATATTATAGTAAAAGATTTAACTCACGACGCTTGGGTTGGAACCAGTCGCTTTTAACACTCGGCTTCTAACCATTCTGATGCCTGGCAGGTGGATGATCGTTGTCAACACGATTGTAAATTTACATCCTTAGAATGACCTATATGTGGGAAGTATCCAATATATATCAGCCCTTAAAAGTAAACCCTTATTAAACCTTCGTAAGGTTATCTTAAGCTAATATTATACTACAAAATTTATCAACAAAAGCCCTATAGCTATTTATGGTAGGTCATTTTTACTTAGCAATTATTTTTTAACACCTATATAGTTTACACAGTTTTTTCTCTGCATCGATAATCGAACACGCAATCACTTAACGCGAAGTCAAATGCGTGGACCAATACTCTATTGAGACTCTATTTATGAAGTATTGGCTCCGTAACCGGCTTTGCCCAAAATTTCGTTACAAAACAATGACTGTAAAATTTGTAACAATGGCGTTTTGTCTTAATTTTTTGACAGATTAATGACTATCAAAAACTTTTTATTTTCAATTTTTCTGCGTGCTGAAAATAGTTGCATTGCTCTTTAAATTACAGACATTAAGAGCTAAATAAATTTCAAGACACCAAAACTCATCGTTCTAAAAAGAAATTTCATGCTTTATAATGACGGTGCGACCGTGAAAAAAGCATTAAAACAAATAATTATATGATACCTTTCTATAATATTTAGTTCTTTGTAAATTGTCGTATTTAAAGTTGTGTTAATAATAAAAAAAATAATTAAATAATCCTTGATATTATTCAGTAATAAAACTAATGGAAATATCATAATATTTTTATTATTTAGATAGAGTAGGTACCCACTTAAAAAATATATTTATTTAAATTATAAAATTGTTTACAAAATTATACGTACAGTGGGTTTGTATAGAATATTTCTTAAAATGGAAAGTAAGAAAAAACTTATTTTTCAATTAAAAATAATGTTGCTCTTCCGTTAACTTAATGTTAATATTATTCACTTATTATAATATTTTACTATTGTGTGTACTTTTGTTCTAACAGTGCCTAAAAACATATCTTTTAGTATTTAAATAAGTAGCTTAATACTAATTTAATTCTGACTCGAGGTTAAAAAAAATAGCTAATATTTTATAAGTTTATTTTGGTTCTAAGCTTCACCGAAATATTATAATAGATACGTTTTTAATTTCTATTCCAACCCATTTAAAATACTGATCTTTATATTCGAGAATACATAATTAATTATATTTATTTTCCTAAAGAAGGGGATAAAGCTCGTTCAAGAGTTTATAGGTTTAATTAAAAGGCCGTTTTTTAAAACACCACTTAAAGAATATTTAAAAAAAATTAACGTCTTTCATTCATTTTAAATTTAACCTTAAACATAAAAAGCCTTGAGTTTATTATTTTGATTTATTAAGAATTTGTTTTCAATCTAAAAAATCACTTTGTAACTTGAATATTAATTAACAGTCCAAAAGAAACACGTGTTAATGATGTTCTAGGTCTTGAAACATCTTTGTGTTAGTATTTTTAAGAAATATTAAAAAAATAAGGCTGACATTTTGTTCTTCCTCCCCAGAATGATTAAAGAAATTCACTTTCTTTTGGTTTGTTAGAGTTGTAATGAGACAAACTCACACATTTAAGCCGAGAGTAACACTTTAATCACGAGAGTTCAATATTATATTGGTGCCTTTTTATAAATTGTAATATTACCACAGTCGAAATATGAGGACGGTCAAAAATCAACGAATAAAAATTCCATAAACAATATATTATTCCTAGTTAGAAATAAAATAATATTTGGATAATTTGTATAGCGCCATTTTTATGACAAATTATCTCAAGAGCGCTGTGACATCATTGTTAAAATATATCATTAGCAAAATATAAAACAACGATGGTCGAAATTTATCATCGTTGAAATTGTCGTTCATCCGTTTTTCTATAACAACCAAAATTTTAATATCTTTGTTTTAAATAATCTTTAAGCTTCATATAAGAAAAAAAACTATGTCAGTTTGAATGTATGGAATCTGTTAGTTTAGTTTGTAGATTTACATGGATTTGTTCAATTCCATCATTTACATGGTAAAAAAATATTTATATTCAAGTCCTACGGAAATGAATGAATGACCTGACTTTTGTTTTTATTTTTGTAAAAGTTTTCTTTTTATTTTATTTTATTTGGGAGATCAACAGTTTACATACAAATTTGGCAAACATATATAATGGGTGGTATGAATACATTTACAGGTTTCCACTTGGGTTAGTTTTGTTACAGTGTATTGATTTCTTATACTATTTAATAATATTATTAAGTTCTGCTAGTTTTTCATTTTTAGAGTGATTGCTGTTTCGGGGCTTAAGGTTATTTTGGCTAGTTACTAATCGACTGGTTTATATGATTTTAGTTTACTGTTGAGTTACTAATTTACCTAAAAACCGATTTACATTGAAATTCTTATTCTGTGTGGTACTTAACTTTAAATTTTGTTGCTTGTGGGCCTTAAAAGCCGAATCATATAAAATTATATATCAAATGTTTTTTTTTTTAATTATTATTATCAAAATACTACTATGTCAGAAATATTACCATGACCCTAATTCATTATGCTACAAATCGTAGTCAAGAGTATCTTTCAATCGTTGAAACATGTAGTTAATGAATACATTTTATTATAAAGAAACTTGTTTTTCTTTCAGGGGTAGAGGAGGACCGGGCGGAGTGTACGGTGCCTCCGGGGCCGCGCCCCGCGAGCCGCGGGAGGCCCTGCGCGCGCGCGCCCTGCCCGACGTGCTGTCCTCGGCGGGCCCGGCGGCGGCCCGGCACGCATCCGCGCCGCCCGCAGCCGCCGCGACGCCCGCGCCCGAGGGCGGCGACGGCGTGAACGGCGCGGCGCCGCACGACCCCGAGGCGCCGAACCTGCGCAGGCCGCTCAGAAGGAAGGACTCGGTGGCGAGGATGACCTTCACGGGCATGGCGTACGTGGTGACGGTGAGTCTATTTACTTTATCCTCTAGTGTACCAGAGGTGACAAGGTGCCAATAGTCACCGGCATTCATCATTATCTTTTCAGGAGTTTTTTTTTAAATTCTAAAACCCGTTGTTCGCATATTTAAATGATCCGCTATCGCTTGTCAATAAAAAAATCAATACGTAGAGATATTTTGCAGTGCGTTAAGTTTGGTACAAGTCAAGTTATATATCTTTTAAGTTCGCTTACGTCAGTGTGGCAGAAAAAATAGTTTTTTCAAAGTGACATTACTGTTTGAATTTACAAGAAAACCTCATGCAATTATTTTTATATGGAACTACATTTATTTAGCTACACAAAAATACAATAAAACAACAGCAAAAATGTTCACATTTTTTAATAAAACTTTTTTTAATTGTATGAAGGAAAAAAAAACTCCGAATATAAGTAGCTATTCCAGAAAAACCACTTATACCATTAACATACAATTTGAAAAAAAAAACCGCTAAAACATTACCTGAGAAGATACCGTAGTTGAAAAAAACGTCATTTTGTGAATCACAAGTGAGTTATTACGAAATTACAATCAGCAAGGTTCGACGAAAATCGTACCTTGCGGGAATCCGGCATTCCAGAGGTTACTACAGATTCGTTTAAGAAATTTTACTAAAGATGTTATTAAAATAAGTTTCGTTAATTAAGTTTCATTGTGTGAGTATGCAGGAGCAGATCTTCTATGTACTTTCGATGTAAGGCTCCTTTTGAAATGTCGACATACAATTTCTCTACTTTTGGCTATTCTGTGACACGCTTCGAAACTTGTTACCCTATCTATCCGGGGTATTTCGAAGATGTTCACAGAACTACTTGGGACCCTAGGAATATTAGTTTATTTAATAATAATACCGCACAAGAGTCCTAACTGCTCTTAACCGGCTAAAGCCAGTAGGACTATGACATCCCCAATTGGGGTATGTTGTGAGGTTGAAGGTAGTGGAGAGGGGAAGGAAATGGGGAAGAGGAAGGTTGAGAAGTACTTGACTATTCAGATCTGATCACAAAACACAGCTTAAGCCATTTTAAGCAACGTTTCGATTGTAAATGGTGGTCTTTTACTAGGGCGATACTTATCTACGCTCTACCACTCTGGATGAGGCTTACTAAAGGTTCCCTTAAGAAAATTTACGCAAGATGTTTCTAAAATTATTTGTTTTAATTTAGTTCCATTTAGTAAGTATATAGAAACAGATATTTTGTGTAAATTTTATAAAAGGCCTCTTTGGAAATATAGATAATACAATACAATTTCTCAACTTTTGGCCACTCGGTGAAAAGCTTCGAAATTTGTTACCCTATCTGTCCGGGGTATTTCGAGGATGTTCAAAGGATGACCCTAGGAATATTAGGATTCTGTACTTAGATATTTTAATCAAAATTGAAATCTTCGATTGAATTTTTACCTTTGTAAATATTCTTGATAACGTACGTACCTTTGATGAAATTAGTTACACGATCAAATCGCTGTCGCCCAAAATCGATTCTGCTAAAATGATGCTTTAAGTGTAGTATAGTAGATTGGTACAGTGCCTTTGAAGTGATTTTTCATTAAAAAAACTTTGATTTACAAATTGCCTAAATATTATCATTAAATTTTCTTAACGTTTTGAAATAATCCCACGTTTTACTCTACAGGTCAACTATAATGTCGAGAATTTCACCTAGAAATCTGATGTTTTCGCATTTATAAGTTTTCATTTAATTAAGTGTCATATTTTGAAACTTCTTTTGAATGCCTTTTAACAACAACTTAAAATTGTTTGTTAGACAAATGATTAACCCAAATACCTATTTCGCGAAATTGTTAGAACTCTGACAAGTGTTTAAAACTTTGTAATTGTGATAATATCTTTGTTACAAAATTATTGTTATTACGTTTCTACTACCGATGAAATGTTACGTCTGTATTTCACTTCGCAGAATTGTTCAGAGAGTAAATGAAAGGTTCAAGGCCGTAGGAGTATATTCAAATTGTGGAAAATATGTTTCAATTCAAATTTTCATACTTGTTTTTTATTTCTTGATTTTGTCTTTCATTTACACTAAATAAAACGTCCGCCCTATATTGCGATAAAAGTTTCAATAACTTAATAACAATAATTCAGTGGTTTATGTTCATTTGTTAAGTCGTGTTTATGCAACACATTTATTCTTAAGTCAGCATTTTGTTGTCCATAACCACGATGTCTATAGCAGAGCGGCGTTGTCCTTGACTCTAGACCATCGAGGGTTCAAAACCCGGCTTGTATTAACAATTTTAAAATATATAAATTAAAGGGTGGTTTATTTACAATGTTCCAGAGTGGTAGATACTCAGTGAAAGACCGCTATCCAGAATTGAAATGTTGGTTAAAATGACTATAGCCATGTTAAATGACCAGATCTGTATATCCAGGCCAGGTACATTCCGACCTACCTCTTACCCATCTCCCCCCCCCCTCTCCTATTTTTAGACTTACAACATTCCTTAATTTGAGGATGACACAAACACACTTTCTCCGTGCAGTTAGGACTCTTGTGAGGCATTATTACATCACCCTTATGAAAGAACACCATTCAGAATTGGAACGTTGCTTGAAATTGCTGTGATCAGCTTTATGTTGGCATCACTGAATACCACTTGTGTTGAGTCACTTAAGTTTGCGACACTGTTGCGGACTCACAACATTCATTAAGTTGGGGACGTCATAAAAACACTCTCTCCGTGCAGTTGGAACTCTATATAGGCACACGAGCACTGCTTACCCTGCCGTACTCGCATAAAAATATGAATTATACTGGATTAAATCATATGAAATTATCGCAAAAAATCTACAGTTTCAAATAAATACGCCCGAAGTTCAGCTAATCGTACCGCTGCGAGCGCCCCACCGACCGCCTTTATATAACGTGTCAAAAGCAGTAACTAGATATGCCAACACGCCGCCAACGTCAGAGTAAATTACTCTTTGTTAACTAGACTTCACAAAATATGTATGCATGTAAGCGGTGAGCTGTGTGCGCGTTCAGTGGTTCGTTTTTGCTAGTGTCTTTGTTAGTGTCTAGGCAGTGCTTTTACAGAACAAATTCAATAACAACCAGTGACATCTGTTGGTACTCATCTTTGTTATTAATTGATTTGCTGTATTTTCTGTTTGCTGTATTGTTTGCCTACCTTGATCAAAAACTCTGCACGCCACTGCTTGTTCGATATTACAGAAAATAACTAGTCTACGTTGCCCTTGGAGTTTGAATAGAGATATAGAGAGCCAAATATTTTTAATCAACCTATACACATTTACTATAAATCACTTTCTCCGGGTTTTCAAGTCGTAAACCGTGAGAAAGAAAGAGACAGACAAGTGGTCACATAATATCGCACCACTTTTGGGTACGTAAGCATGTTTTCGGCCTCCCGCGTCTCCGGCAACTCCGTCTACTACATTTTGTTATGCGACATAACTCAACGGTTTTTGAGGTTATATCCTACATTGTTGTTAATAACAATACTGTGTGAAAGTGGTTATACAATCAACAAAACATTATGGCGACATGTGCTATGAATGGATGTAAAAAGGTGTGTCTATGAAAACCCTAGCCACGCCCGAGTCAGGAAAAATCAACAATCCTGACTGCACTGTTTCGCAAAGCTATCCCTCTTGGTATATTATTGCTCTTAGATGTGGCCAATATTCACGAATCTTTACATCGTATAAAGATTTTTTTAATATTTGAGGTGGATTTAACGTATGACAAATGGGGGCGCTTATTAAATTCTTACTGCGACACATATCATAATTTCCGATGCAAATTCTTGACGAATTGGGCCGCGACCCCGTTTCGATTGTGCGTTTTACCCCTGGAACCAAAACTCTCCATTGTGAAGGTTGAAGAATGGATTAAAGCTCGCTCAAAGAAAAAGTGATGAAGTGCATCTTGCGCCTTTTCTTTTCGTTCGAGGCTCTCTCGGTTTTTTCGTTTTTCCGAGCGAGTTTTTTTCAAAATGGACGTCGATTAATAATGAAGACTGCTTCATATTTTATTTTAGCGAAGCTTGTCTAGTTCCTCGCTTTTTATCCGCGGAAGTTGTGCAAGTTTTTCAATTTACAGAGCTCGTAGTTGTCTAGAATCTTTGTTCATCTATTTTTTGTTATTTCTATGGACTCTATTTATCTGTGGCCGAGATGGTAGACGGATAGTAATACCGAGACAAGAAATAATCATCTCATTGCTACAGTTAATGAGTTTTGCTGATATTGTGTTAGTTTTATTTTTTGATTTAACCAATTTTAAATGTATAAATAGAACACATACACTTTGTTTATAACCACTTTATTATTCAATATTATGTCTACCGGTTTCGGAAGTACCCTTCTATCATCAGAACAATATTAAATTAATCTTAAATACAAAATGCTGAGTTATATATACAGATTTAGGAGTTGGAGTGAGAATGAGAAGGGGTAATTGAAAGGGTACTTCCGAAACCGGTAGACATAATATTGAATTACAAAGTGGTTATAAACAAAGTGTATATGTTCTATTTATAAATATGGCAAGCCACAAAGTAAATGCTTTGTGCGAATATGTAATTTTAAATGTATTTAGTCTTAGACTTAAACTATATCGATAAATAACGATGACGTTTAATGCAGATACGTTTCTAGCTGATCTACGTTCCGTAGTTATGCGTTGCGTGCGACAGCCATCTTGGACGCTTACCCACGCGTCAATTTGAATAGTAATGACTTTTAAAAAATCATGGTAAAGTATAGTAAGAAATCCGCGCATAACCAAGAAAAAATAATTTCCTTGTAAGGGTAGAAAGGCATATCAAATTTCAGTAATCGCTTTTTAGTTACAGTACCCCTTTTGTGCTAGAAAACACATAATAAAATAATCACTGTACGTTGAGATAATAGTATATTTATCAAGATTAAATATCATTCAAAGAGCGGTAGATACTCTCAGTATTGCCCAAGAGAAAGACAACTATTTAGATAATAAACGTATTTATAAATCAAATCCGAACATCTAGAAAAATCTTTGACCTTCCTCTTCTCCATCTCTTTCCCCTCTATATTTCTTGCAGCTTCACAATATAACCCAAATTGGGTATGCCATATGCTTCTAGGCACAGAATTGTCGTGCAGTAATTTATTAACTTATTTGTATTCTAACAGACTATTGTCCAATTATAACAAAAAATACATAACGCGAAATGGGAAGAAAAGAGCAACGAAGAAGAACAGTACATACATAATATGTTGATAAACCAACGACAAAAATTTACATTAGAAAGAACATTCAAGACAAAGCCAAGATCAAGACAAGGTTTCTTTTACTGACATTAAAAAGTTATTGTAAATTCAAATGGGCTCTTTTTTACATTATTTGTTTATTTATTTAATTATATACGCCCTTATAGGCTTTTGCACAACTGTGTAATATATAACATTAAATAACAGTGACATAAAAATAACATAGAGTAAATGATTAGCACCCAAAAACATTAGTAAGTTAGTAGAAATATTATAATGCAATAAATTAACAGTATTATTTTTGAAAGAGGTATGCTATTATAGCCTTCTTGTAACTAGATTCAGTGCAGTTGAATATATCTACTATTTCAGCGAAAGAATTACCCACTGTATGCAATCTAGGTACAAGCGAGTATCTAAATGACTAAGTCTTAATATTATTGTTACATTTAAAAATAATTTTAGATCGAGTGGTTCAGTTAGGTTAGGTTAATTAAAGTTAAAATGAAGCTTTTTCATTTTAAAAATATTGATAATTCGTTTTTTTTTTTTTTTTAGGTTTTTTACTTTTATTTAAACAATAATTATTATTATTTTAATTTTTAAAAAACAGTTTTTAGTTAAAAGCTCTGCGATGTAATTATTTTTACGCGTGACAGCTGTTTCGCCTTCTGAGGGCATTATCAAACTGTCTACAGTTTCATTACGACATTTGAAAACACGTATTCTTTTTTAGTATTCTTCCGCTGTAGATCTTCATAAATACAGGTTATTATTATATATTTCAACTACTCAATCCGCTTTAAACAACATACCTAAATCACCTTATCAATATCTAGCTGTTTCAGTAAATGTCTTCGAAATTCAAATTTAGAATTAAGCGAACATCAGAAACGCCTACTTTTGATTTTTTTTCCACTCTGTTGACAGTTTAATCAAACTACTCTCCGTTAACAGAGATCTTGATGTTTGAATGGTTTTACTTAAGTACCCGGATCGGCTTAATTTAAGTAGAAATTGCATTGGCAAGTAAGAAAATATCTAATTATTAATAAATTAATGTCAAAATTCAAATGTATGATTACGCAAACGTTAGAGATGTCACCTTTCTCTGTTTTTTTCCAATCTGTTGACAGTTTATCAAATTATCCCCTCGGCTAATAGACTTACACCTTGTTGTTCAATTTTTTTTTACTTATGTATCCGGATCGTAAATTAAGTAAAGGTTGCTTTGGGAAGAGCATAATTGTGTAGTTGAGTATATTTTAGGCGAAATTTCGGCTTAGCGGTTGCTCAGATTAATTGAAAATAGCAGCCGTAAGAGTGCCTTTCACTCTGGAGCAATGGGCAAATAAACTATGCCTATTTCAATAATTTTATTTTATACGAATGCAACAACTCATGGATGTATTTAATATTTAATACTTGCTATCGTCGGGTTTTGAGCCCGCAACCACAAAGGTCGAGTCAAGGAGCTTACGACTCCGGTAAGAAGATCGTGTCAATGTAAGGTCATGTGAAATATAACCTTCATTTGACACCAAGAAAAAGATATTCAGAATAACTGACACCTTCGCAAAAAATATTCATTTCACAGAAGACAGAAATATATTATTTTTGATTCCGTTAGAAAAAGTATTTCAAATATATTAATTTATAAAAGCTTTCGACGGTGTCTAAAATGTATTATTTTTGTATTTTGCTCGGGCCAATTTGTGTGATATTCGAGAAATATTCTACGTTCGCATTATGCTTTTGTATTAGCATTTCGGAATGAAATTATTTCACAATGGTTTGAAATTTGATAAATTAATTGAATATCCAAAAATAAAACTATTGTTATTTCAACGCTAGAGGGAAATTAACATTTCACCTTGTTCTAACTTTTAATTGAAAATTTAACGTTAGATTTTTTAATATAACCTATCTGAAATATCAACGTATTATTTTTATTATTATTTTATACGTGATCGTACTGCTCCCAACCGTCTAGAGCCAGTGAGACTGCGACATCCCCAATAGGGGTATGTTGTGAGGCTGAAGGTAGTGGGGAGGGAAAGGAGATGAGGAAGGGGAAGTTTAGGAAGTACATGGCTATTCAGATCTAGTCACCAAACATGGCTAAAGCCATTTCAAGCAACGTTTCAATTCTAAATGGTGTTCTTTCACCAGGGCGATACTTAGAGTATCTACCACTCTGTACTTGTCATACAATGACTCAATATTGAACAATTATTACTAGCAACAATACTATTTATATTACTGCCCAGTGGCCAGATACCAAAATATTGTCGAAAAAAAAACTAAAAATCATAGAATGTCATATGTTTTTATTGTATTTTTAAATAGGTTTTTTGTGTTTTAAAATTATCTCCACACCGGATGGTTTGAAGTTTACGTCAAATTTAGGGATGCTGTGTGGAAATTATTTATGAAGGAAAGTAAGTCGTGGTAGATAGCCTACGAATCGTCCTGGTGAAAGACCACCATTCAGAATCGAAATGTTGCTTGAAATGGCTGTAGCCGTGATTGGTGACCAGTTCCGAAAAGCCAGGGACTTCTAAACTCTTCACACAAACATCTTCCCCTTCTCCTTCCCTTTTTCAAAATCTGCAGACTCACAACATACCCAAATCGGGGATGCCATAGTCTCATTGGCTCTAGACAGTTGGAACTTCTGTGTGGTATTCACACAGTAAACGAAGATAAAAATATCTTTATTATTAATTAAAAAAAACATATGAGCGTAAATATGTTAGGTCTACAAACCTACAGGATCAAGAAAGGAACGCAAAGATGATTTCTGCATGTAGATCGAATGAACGAAGAAAGGAATGGAAGAAGAAGTCGGGGACGTCCGAAGAAGACATGGCACGATCAAGTAAATCAAATACTTGAATCGGGTCATGTGAAGAGTCAGAATAAAAGAAGAGTATTTATGAGACGATGTATGAATGTGAACAAAGCAAGGAATGTGTGCCAAGACAGAGTTGTATGGCGGTCCGTCCTCTCTGCCTACCCCTGCGGAGAAACGGCGTGATGGTTAGTTAGTTAGTTACTAAATTACTACGAAAATTAAAGTTTTGACCAATTATTCGCGGGTTCAATTCATCTGTTAGCTAAGTCCTCCATCATTGCACAAGCAACATTTCCCACTTATAATGATGGTAATAGAAGGAATTCAAATGTTGTCAGGTTATCCGTAACCCGGAAACGTTTGTCTTTCTTTAAAAAAATAAAAATATTTTTTAAATAATCAATTTACGTGAAAGCTCTTTAGCTCGTAACTTACGATCGATTTGTGGAGGTATTCAATGAAAATAGCCCTGGAGAGTTAACGTGTTTTGAAATAATTAGTGCTTTCACGGAGGTTCGACAAATAGTTGGTTAAATAGTGGCGCTGCGCTGTGAAGGGTATATCGGCATTCCTTGTTCAAACAAGTTGGCTCGGCCTTCTGCGTAACTTCAAACCTTAACTAACTAATCAACCATCAAGTCGATTTCAAGCAGAGGTAAGCCAAGATAGTGGAATGCCACACAAATTCTGTAATATTATATTATAAATGTTACACCACTTCTTACTTTATATGCATATAAGTCCTTTGAATATACCTTATCTTATTGTATGTAAGGTGTAAATAAGTACTTTTAGTTTCTTTTGTTACCCCATGTATGTACCTACACGTTTGTTTACCTTGCTTTATTCTTATTATACGTATTAGATTTATTATTCTTCTTAGCCCGAGCATCATCAGGATACAAAATTAAACTAAACAAAGAAATACATAGTGAGTGGTTATATATACCCGTACATTCAGAGAGAGACCACAATAAAAAAAAATAAGAAAAACAGTAAGAAAACAAAAGAAAAATATTTTAAAAATAATAAAGAAACAGAGAGAAAGATAATAAAAAATAAAAGAAGAAAAACGTCAGATGAGAACGTGATAAAATAAAAATTTAATGAGTTTACGGAAATATACCGAATATTGGACTACTGGACAAATTTAAATGATTATTAAGAATACGACTATTAATTTTAATGGCTTTTTTTATTTCTAGTGCTTCTAAATTATTCAATCTGTTGCCATGACCATTTTATGGTGAATATGAGCACCGGTTATTTTATTGAAGGTGTGATCTTTTTAAATAGAATGATTGGTGAGTTCTGAAAAACCGTGGTTATTAAAACATATATAGGTCTTATATACAAAGTAATTATTTCATTTACATCAAATATGTCAAACCAAGTGGTTGCTGTCTACGAAAACATTCTTTTATTTAATTCTGATTCTAAACATGATCTTAATTTCAGTATTCCATTGACTCGAACAGGCCATCTCTTTTTCGGTGTGTTATCGACTTATTATCTGACTCACTTTCACGGCAATTAAAAAAAAGGGAATCTAGGTACCGCACAACGGTATCAACTGGTCTGATACCGTTAAAACTATGATGACATCCTCGATTGGGAAATATTGAATGGTAGATAGAAATTTGTGTAAAAGAATAAAACAAGTAAGTACCTGACTTTCCGGGTAAAGTAGCAATAACAATTTAAAACAACCTTTATATATGGAATGGTAGTCTCTTACCAGAACAATTCAAAACAACTCTTTGAAAAACTTGAAATGAAGTCAAAGTACGTACAGTGTTTTTTTTTTAAAATGGCATTTGTGAAAAAAAAACGATACGTTTAATCTGCACTGCGTCGTAAATCCGCAACCTCTAGACCCGGAGCCAAGGATATTTTGAATATACTCTTGCAAATTTAAAATAAACCTTAAAGCTTTATCACAATTCTCAGAACAGCCTTTCATCGAATTTCAAATAAAGATTAATTAATACCATCAAAAATATACGTTATATTTTTTTTTAAATAACAAAAGTTAGTAGAAGGAGGCTGTGAAGTTATTCCTTTCAAAACATTTCCACCCAACCCACCTTCCTCCCCCTTTTAGCCCGCACAAAGAAATATGGAAATTTCAGCGGAAAAATGTTTAGCAAGTCCGTCGCCTCATGAAATGTTTCAGTCGGTACTGATTATTTTTAATATCAGCCAAAAGTAATAGCTATGTTAGATGGGCTACTGTGGTGATCAAAATAGACATGTGTTATTTCACTTAGATATTTGTATCAAAATTAAATCAACGATTATTAGTTTTTTTTTTAGTAACTAATACAACTTGGTTAGTTTTTTTAAGTAAGTAGTAACTAATACGATACGTACAACTTTTTGGTAAAATGGATAGTGTCTTGGCTTCGGACCCCGATTGCACAGCTTCAAATCTCGGCGAGTGCGAAAAAAGTGTATTAACCCCTAGAGTGCGACCAACTACAATAGCAGTCCAATGAAATTATGACTACCTTTTTTTTATTTTTTTTATAGTGAATACCACACAAGAGTCCCAACTGCTCCCAACCGTCTAAAGCCAGTGAGGCTGTGGCATCGCCAATCGAGGTATTTTGTGAGACTGAAAATAGTGGAGAGGGGAAGAGGAAGGTTTGGAAGTACCTGGCTATACAGATTTGATCACCAAACACGGCAGAAAAGCCATTTAAAGCAACGTTTCGATTCTAAATGATGGTCTCCAATAGTATCTATCACTCTAGAACGTGCCGCAAACATACTTTATATTATTTCATATGAATTAAATGTGTTATGACACATATTACTTATATCAAAGTTATTTTTGCATGCCGGGTTTAAACCCGCGACCTTTGGATTCGTAGTCGAGCGTCTTAGCGTGATGTTACTCGACAATGGAGGCCGTCACCTTGAGGTGTAATGCAATTTGTAGTGTAGAGCGCTAGGTTTTAGAACATTACAGCACATTTCGTTACTACCATGAAAATTCCAAAATTAGAATGTCGACATGGCAGAAGCAAATGTATTTTTTCATATAAAATTATCAATTTTATATTCGGCTTTGAGATATTTTCTAAATCTTAACCGACTCCTAGGGATAAAATCATTCAACAATAGTATTGTTGTAAGAATTTTCTACCATTCAGGATTGACGAATTGCTTGAAATGCTTAATAACTGAATAATGACGAGCTTCTTCAAAAACATGTTTTTACCCCCTTTTCTGCCCTATCAATATCCTTCCACTTAATTAGCCTATACGGAGTTGCAGATTCTCGCTGATACCTGACAGATAACTCTTAATTTCTTCTTATTCTTCTGGTGTCCTCTCTTATTGGAGATTTGTTATCATCAAAGCAGTTTCACCCCACAGACTGCAGCTAGAAATAACTCAGCGCAACATTACCTGTACTAATCACATTGGTTTGAGGCTTTATAGACCTATACTTTTTACCGTGTTTAACACTTCAATTTCAAATTATTTGTTTTTTTCTTTTAAATCATCTCACGACTTATAAATCATTGTATATTTTGATTCATTTATAAAACGTTAGAGTATCAAAAACAAGCACAGCCTTTCTATGTAAATCCAGGCGAGAGGAAAAATTCTTTAAAGCCACCGATGAGGTGAACTTATAGAAGTGTGCTGTGAGTGTGTCTGCGTTCCCGAAGTAATCTCAATTTTAACTTACTTCTAGTTAAATTGTTTAAATATCGTAATTATTATTAGAAACTCGGCCAGACAGCAAACAGGCTTAGGAACTCTAAAAGTTGTACATTAATTGGCGAATTTAGTATTCAATCAAATCGGTATGGATCGCACTTCTGAGGATTTTATGTTCAGTGTTCGAAGCTTTGTATTTTTTTTGAATTTACTTCTGCGGCCTCCTGCCGCCCGGGTAGGACTTTGACATTTTAATGTTGGCAACACTGGCCCCATGCATATGTATGACTTTCCGACCAATCACAGGCGAGAACGCTTTTTATCATTCGTTATTCAAATTATGAATATTTTACTGAAAACGTTCGGCGCTGGAATAAATTTTAATAATATTGCCAGAACAAAAAATGTTTACAATATTCTCGCCACTGTTGTACAGAAAAAATAATGTTATTCTTTATTAGCACAGACAACCCCCGTGGTGCAATATTTTGTATACTTGACTTACGATTTTGATACCCTGAATTTAAACGTACCAGATTTATTACTTGACAGCTATTTCGTCTTACTGCAACTCTTACTTGAAATGTCCAAGTAAAACAAAACAATGTTACAAATTCATAATTGCTATTTTTTTAAGGAATTGAATTTTACAAATTTAACACCCCTAAAAGTGTATTTATTTTCTGTGTGGGTGTTATAAAAATTGATTACTTGGCTGCGAAAAATTCTCAAAAATAGCAGAAATTTGATTAATTTTTTCATTTTGTCCCATCAATTTTAACAATGGGGGGAATTAAATTTGAACATTTAAGAAAATCTATTTCCGTATATATAAAAATAGAGATTACTTATTAATTTCACATAGTATATGCAATTAAAAAAAAAAAAACAAATATAATAAATATACAAAACAAAGTACTCGTTGTGTAAGTACTTTAAAAAAAATGTTTTCTAATTTTAAATATACCTGCTTTTACATAGTATAGGTCGCACAATTGGGGTTGACCCAAAAAACACAAACTTAAAATTGTGCGTATTGGTGCATATGTAAACACTTCCGACAGTGGTGAAACAGCCCTTTGTCTTGGTTCCGTCACTCGTGGTTTTTAGCGAAAAGGGGACACCAAGTTTTTTTCCCTCAATCGAATTTGAATATTTGAAAACTTTTTACTGTTTCTCGAAAAGTTTTACACCTGACATTCCGTTTTACATATCCAGCCGCTCACACGCTCTGAGGGATTTTAGAGCTCATGTATTGGTAAGATTAATTTGTTATAGAAATAGGGTAATACGCGCCAGGTGTAAATGGTAAACAGGAAATGAAGGAAATATATGGGATAATATTTTTTTTACCAAAATAACCATTTACTCGTAAAGTTTACACGCTTCAATGCTAAAAGGATAATTTAGATATAGCTATAATATATTATGTATATATACATATTCTTAGATGTTATTTATTACAGCACGTGTGAAGCCCACAACATCAATTTCGTCGAAAATGAGGTAAAAGGCGTTTTATTAATAAATTTACCTTTTGTTATTAGGGTGAACCCTTTATAAATTATATGTGGCCGGTTTATATTCGAGTGGTCTGAAGAGTCAGGTTTGTACCCTGACGCCAAGAGTTCAATTCTTTCCAATCCAAGTCCTCCATTAATGCACATTATAATGCGTCCTTGAGGTATTTAAAAAAATGGCGTAATATAAATCAAGTATTATTATTATAATGTTAGTAAGGAAAATTCATATAAACTGCCTGATTATTTGAAACCCGGTTATGTTTGTCTTTCTGAAATAAATTATTTCTTCAATATAATGAACTATATTTTTTGTGAGTACGTACACATGAGTGCGAACTTTTCAAATTTGGAACTGATTAAGTTGAAATTATCAAATTTAAAAAATAATATTTATAAATCCCTACCTACCAAATAAGGAACCTACCTACGATGTATTGTAGCAATACTTAAAAATAACATTGTAAAAAATAGTCACAATAAAAAATAAACTTAAAGCTAGCAGAACTTAATAATAACCTTACTTAATTTATTTACGTTAAAAGTATAAAAAATAAAATCAAAAAAATCATGGGATATAGATGACGATTGTTTATTTAATTCTTCATTGATGTTTCGATTTTCAATTTAACACTACGTCCGTAAACGAAATTTAATATCTAGAGTCATAACTCATAACACAACAGTATGATATTAGGTCTAACACGTGACTTCCACGGACGTCTTATAAATTCGTACACATCGACTATAGATAGGTTTTTTGTGAAAGTAAAATAATCCATTTTTTTTAAAAGAGTTCGTTCGTTCGCTGTTAAGTCAAAAATATTTTCATTTTTCCCAAATGACAACATCACCTGACAATTTATTTTTCACCCTGGCAACATTTAAAGTTCTCAATTTCCTATTGTAGTTTCCTTCTATTGCCGGTTTTCGGTCGGTCGGCAAAGGAAGACGCGCAGTTTCCTGCAATACCGCCTGAACTATATACTGAGGGCGGCTGCCGTCCGCATTTAATGGCCTCATAAAGTTTTGAACATCTCATGCTGTTAATTCAAGTGCTCCATTAGCGGCTTAAATAAAGCATATAATAGGATGTTTTATCAGTATTACAATAAATACGTCGATATTGCCGTCCTTCGTTGAAACGTGCTGTTCTACTTTATATAGATAATTACAAATCTATAACTCTCCGTTGTTGTGTATTATGCATGTATATTAAATTTATTAATATTATAGTGCTGTGATTCTAGGAAGTCACGAATGGAAGAATATATTATCGCATATGGGTATCGCAAAGATAGTTGAACAAAATACTCACATAGATGCGTTGCCTGCATATAACATTTTTCACACTTGTTCCTTTTACTTAAAAAACATTAATTTTTAAAATACCTAATAAAATGACCACATTATAAAACTTTTCTTATAACTGTAAAAACTTTTCGAATATCCAAATTTGACTAACGCATTCGTTTTTGTGCCCCTTTCGCTAGTAAAAACATATGTTTGATGGTTTAATATTTTGTTTTCCATTCGGTATTTGGTTATTATAAAAAAAAAAATCTTTATCTAATTAAATATAGCACCCATAATACATAACTGAATTAGCATATAAATAGCTGTACATCGTATATAGTGGAAAGTCCTCCATTTAAAGGAGAAAAAAGGATATTAATCACTTTGCAAAATGGGCAGACTTTAGTTTTACTAATTAGTATAAAAAAATCGTGATTTTGTTTCATTATCGATATTATAATTCAATTCCTGCAAAAAAATAAACAAGGTACCTACTTTTTATGTGACTACCGCACAAGAGGTGATTTTTCACAAAAACGGCGCTATAAAAATTATCTAAATATTATTATTATTACTAAGAGTTCCAGCTACCGGTGGGGGAAAGCAAGGTTGTAAAGTTCTTGGCTATTCTTGATTTGGTCACCGATCACGGCTAAAACCATTTCAAGCAAAGTTTCTATTCTGAATGGCAGTCTTCCACCAGAGCAATGTGTCTTTAATAGATTATAAACTGAAAAATATTAATTGACTCTGAAAAAACCCTAATTAATTTAATGAAAATTATTTGTTGTCGTCGGAATTTGAACCCGCAGCTGCTGGATTTGTAGTCGTGGATCTCAATAGTTCAACCACGGAGGTTGTCGAGTGTTATGCCTTTCCAAACAGAATATATTGTAGAACTAAGGAACTATAATAAATAAATGTACTAGTTAATTGCCAAATGATAGTCTTTAAGGTTAGGTAGATCACGTTTATTTACGAATTTAAACACGCTGACGTAAGTAATCACAAAACAAGAGGTGTTTTCCGTCACGAAGGGTAAACCGCAGTGTCAACGGGTGAATTCCTCCTTTCCCGCGAGAAACATCTTTCCCGCAGGATATACCTTCCTCTGCTAGGCTGTTAGGTGCGCCCCGTTGCTGGCCAGGTAAATACATATTTTAATACGCCTAAATAGGCGTTATAATATGTTTTTTTTATTAAGAAAGGTTAACATTTCCGGGTTACAAATAACCTGAATATATTTTAACAACTCCCACTACCGTCATAATAAGCGAAAATGTTGCTTGTGCAATGATGTAGGACTTAGCTAGCAGAGGAATTTAACCCACGACGCCCGGGTAGGAACCCGCACGCATTTATCTACTCGGCTACTAGCCGGTCAAAATTATATGTATGTTCAAACGTGTGTACATGTATTCTTATATTATGACTTATGTATTCCGATATTAAAAAAAAACATTATTTTCCATTTAATATCTAGATACTTTCGTGGTCTTTCTATATATATATATATATATATATATATATATATATATGATTGCATTTATAGAAACATATATACATATCCCTGATGATAAAACGTAATGAATGCTTGTAATCATGATACGATACATTTTATTTGCGCACGCCACTGGTGAATAATCGAATGCTTTCCGAGCAAAAAGCGCATACTAAAAATATCGTTAGCGATATTATCTTCCCAAGCAATCGGATACTTTGATGAAGTGTCCTCCGTCACGCAGGGACGGGCAAATAGTGCATTAGCATGGAATCGATTAATTATGTTTTTCCACTTGCTGTTTTCTTGTGGTAGGCTCATCATATTCGTGTTTGTAGTTAAATACTTAGGTGAAATGGTTTTTCACATTTATATTAATACGCGAAATGACCCTTAACAACACAAAATTGAGATTGTGTGTATTGGTGCGTATGTATGAAAGTTGTAATATGCGTCAATTAGAAAGTGCCTTTTGTTTTGCATACGCATTCTTATTTGTATAAGCGAGGAAAGGACAACAAGTGTACACTATCAAATCGCATTATTTATTAGTTAATTTGTCGAATGTAACCTACGTAAAAGAATACGTTTTCTTATTAATTTAAATTGAGATTATTGTTTCGGCGAAGGGCGCTATTTGACATTTTTTGCAAGCGAATTAAGGCCTAGTGGCTTGAACCGCTGTCACATTTTACACCGTCGCAAATCGTTGACTAGCCCCATTGTTAATATTTTAATCGCACCCGTTAACGACTGATTCTCAGCCCGTTTTAGCATTTGATCAATTTATCATCAGGTATTAAGCATAATAGCATCAATATGTTATCAGTTATCACTAAGGCCTAAATTTCATTGCAAAAAATGTGGAATAACACCTTTCAACTAAACCTACCCAAGTGGAAACCTATAAATGGTCATATTAATACTACCCATATAATATTTTACGTAGTTTGTATGTAAACTGTTGGTCTCCCAAATAAAAAAAAGTAAACACAGTCAACATAAAACAGGGTAATTTAGAAAAAAAAGTATAAATAAAAAAAATCTGCAAAAGAATAGCATGTGCGTGAGTATGCACGATTTATCGCACTTTTTTATAGTGTAAGTAGATGTTTTAAACTCAAACATAGAAATAATGCACTAACATATATTTTTTTTAAACGATAAATTGACGGCCTTCGTGGTCGAGTGATAAGACGCTCAACTACGAATCCAAAGGTAGCGGGTTCAAACCCGGCGTGCGCCAATAATAATAATGTTTCATGACACATTTAATTCATACAAATATAATATAAACTGTGTTTTTTGGCACGTTCCAGAATGGTAGATTCTTAAAGTATCGCCCTGGAAACGTTGCTTGAAATGGCTATAGCCGTGTTTGGTGATCAGATCTGAATAGCCAGGTACTTCACAACCTTTCTCTTCCCCATCTCCTTACTCTCCCCACTTTCTTCAGCTTCACAACATTCAATTACAATTAGGGATGCCATAGTCCCACTGGCTCTAGACGGTTGGGAGAAGTTGGGACACTCTTGTGCGGTATTCACTATTAAAAATAAAATAAAATACAATAATGTGATGATTGCAATATAAAATAAAAGTAAGACATTAAACAATACAATGTACTTAAAGTTAGTAAAGATGTATTGGTACACTTGTATTAAACAGTGTTGGCCCTAGCACAACACAACTAGTCTCGGTACGGCGTTCGATACCCGCGTTGCGTGAAACTCCACAAATTAATACAACCTACATCCGGTGCGCGGGCGGAAGCGGTCACAAGAGCCCGACAGGAAGTGGCGCGGCTAAAAAGCCTTCCCGGAACAATATTTGGCCGAACGCATTCGATAACAACCTTTTAGGCCGCCATCGAGGAGCGTAGGTTGCCAGCGTTACGGAAATTCAATATGTCGGCTGTTTGACAAGGTGAAAAGTCACCGGAAAAACTGTGGGAATGGCTGATTTATGTTAAAATATGTTAGGAATATGATTTGATATTGTTTCTGCCGGAAAAAATACTTATAAAATGGGAGTTTAAACTTAAACAAAGCAAAGTATATTATGTTGACGGCCTCTGTAGACGAGTGGTAAGACGCTTATAACTTGTATTCAAATAATATGTGTCATAACACATTTAATTCGTATAAAAATAATAAAAAAGTATATTTGCGGCAAGTTCCAGAGTGGTAATAATAATTAATGATAATTGGCTGATTAATATAGTGCCGTTTTCCTGACAGAAATATCTCTAATAATTAACAAAATATTAAAACTACGACTTAATACTAACTTATGCCTAATACTTATAACTAGTGACTTACAACTAACATATTTACATTAACAAATATATATATACTTATTATTGTCCGTGCTGTCAGACCTAGGGTAGAAAAAATGGAGTAAGTAATAGTAAACTAGTTATATAAACTATGTATAGCACTAGGACTGAGTGATCAAAACTCTAGTGAAGCAAATTGTCGCTAAGTATCGCCCTGGTGGAAGACCACCATTCAGAATCAAAACGTTGCTTGAAATGGCTTTAGCCGTGGTTGGTGACAAGATCTGAATAGCTAGGTACTTCCTAACCTTCCTCTTCCCCATCTCCTTCCCCTCCCCGCTACTTTCATCCTCGCAACATACCCCAATTGGGGATGTCATAGTCCCACTGGCTCTAGACGGTTGGGAGCAGTTGGGACTCTTGTGCGGTATTCACTATAAAAAATAAAATAAAATAATAAAAAAAAAAAAAAAAAAAAAATGGTAATTAAATCAGCATAATTGAAAATTTAAAAAAAAACTATTTTTTTTTTTAAAAACTTTTTTTTACTTTTTGTAAATCAACAAAAAATTTACTGCCGGGCTAATTTCCAAAAAAAAAATTTAATTTATTTTTACTCCTTCATGTTGGCATCCTCAAACTGGAGTATTTTGTAAGGCTGAAGTAAATGGAGACGGAAGAGGGAAAAGGAAGGCTCGGAAATACTAGAGTACCTATTTAGATCTGGTCACGAAACATAGCTAAAGCCATTTCAAACAACAAAGTGTAGATTATGAGTGGTATCCAGCACTTTAATTTTGTGAAATATGACATTATGGTAATAAAAACGTACATTAAAAGTTGAGCAGACTTTGATTATGGGTCCAAAAAAAAGAACAAGAATAATTTGGGTTTTTTATGAATAATGTTCGAATATAAATCAGGGTGAACTTTTTACGGAATAGGGTAGTACCCCTCCCTTCCTGTTCCACATTACCCCCCCTTCTTTCTTCAGGCCTAACAACATACCCCAATTGGAGATACATTAGTTGCACTGGCTCTGGGCAGTTGGAACTCTTGTGCGGTATTCACATTAAAAATTTAATATGTTGACTATAAATTAATAATTTATTTTCTGAGTACGTACGACACTTGGATTTTTCAAATTAGGAACTTTTATGCCAATTGAAATTACCTTATATGAAAAAAAAACACTTCAAATCCCTACTTACCTAATAAAGTACCTACCTGTAATGTATTTTAGCAGAAATTATTCTATATTTGAAATGGGTGGATTAAAGAAATCATTATTTTTTTATTGGCAAATACTAACAACTACTGTATACATAAAGTTAGTGCCAAAAGTTGTTGTTTTGAATATAACGAAAAAAAATTATAGGCTTCAGCTTCGTTAATTCTTTACCCTTTCTATTTTTTGTAACTGCGTATTCTATACTTGTGACGCATATTCTAATGAGCTGTGGACATAGGCGAAAAAATGTTTTTTTGTTTGTTTTAAAATTATTACTTAAATATGTCTTTCGTTTTATCAAGTAAACATTATACCCTGAAAATAGTGAAACAGATGCTGACATTTAACACATTGATATTTATACATAAAATTATAAACAACTTGTTACCAAAATATTTTTCCATCAAAATTATTTACAACGTGGATATTCATAAACATATTTCAAGGACGTGCAAAGAATTCAGAGTTCAGACCAATAAAAAGAATAAATCCAATACGCAAAACAGTTTATTTTATAAAAGGGATGAAATATTGTATTGCGCTGCCGGAAACCCTCAAAATTAGACCGATTAATTAATTAAAATAGATTGTAAGAATTATATAAAATCCATTAGTATTTAACATCAAGTTATAATAATTAGTTGTGTTTAATATTCTCAAAAAGTATATGAGTTATAATTAGTTATTTTGTAAACTTTAACAAGTAACTGAAATAAAATAAATAAAACTAAACCCTACTGAAAGAATACAAAATATTATAAATCACAGTGAAGTTCTTTTTTTTGTTATTAGATTCTGTTTTTTTTCCAATACATTTTTTTCCAATCCATTTTCATTCAAACCATTTTTTTCCCGCAAATAGATTTATATGGGTTTTTTTTAGAAACATTTTATCATTTGAATAGTGCAACCGAGAGATATTCTCACTCTGAAATATATTATTTGAGTTTATTCTGAGTGAGGTTCTAGACGCGCAGTATTCAACGTCGTAAAGGTTAATAAGAAAGTTCGGCTTCTTACTAGAATAGCCCTACACCAGTCACCAAATACTTTAATAAGAGAAAAATCTTTCAATTGGGTTCGTGTAGAAATATTGATGGAAATTGGTATTGGTAAAAGTATTGATCACCTATGCAACGTGCTACTCATAGATCATAAAGCTCAACATTCCTTTTCGTAGACTTAGAAACAATGAATTGCTGTTCCTCAATCATCACTCTACTAATTAAGGGTGTCATTCTCCACTGTCCAGAATGTCGAGACTTGTTAACTCAAGTCACAATCTTGAATTTTTTGGCACTAGTCCATATAATTTTTGTCATTCTTTACGATAATAATCCAGAATACAATTTATTTTGTCTAACATAATCAACTCAACCAAAACCTTGTGCAGGCTTACATGTTCTTTCAAATGTTTATTTTTGTCCAATTTTTGTCATTGCTTCATTCAAATTTTATATATTGATATTTTATGTGCTGTTCATTTTCTGTTACTCTTTTTTCTCATTTCGTGTTATGTATGTTTTGTAATTGGACAATGGTCCGTTAATATAAAAATAAATAAATAATACTAACAGTTTTCCAGAAGTATGGGACTGATAGAGTTTTTCTGTTTTGATGAATTGGTTCGATGGCGAAATTGGTAGACGCGCCATGGCCGGCTAGTGTGAAAGCTTCGGTTTCAGGTCTCATTCAAAACCGCATCTTTTTTTTATTTTCTGTGCCTTTTTATATTTCAATAATCTGTGAAGATTGTCAATATTTTTTTCGTATTCAAATTATTTAATCCATTTTCCTGAAGATATTTTAGTAAGGGTTAGTCATTACAGCTTTAAATGACCTCTGTAAGGTTGGTGGGAAGCAAATTGTGCCATGTATTTGTCGTCATCACCACCCCATTGTAAAAAACAAATTTGTTTCCGATGCTCTGAAGGACAAACTTTTGTATTTTTGAAGAAAGCAATCACTTTGTGGTTTGAAAAATTCAAAGAAAAGGAAACAAATAATTTTGTATATATTTTTTTTCCTTTCGGGTGAATGCAGGAAACTCCATTAATGGAGGACTGAACGCTGTTGGGGCAAATAAGAAATTGTCCAAAGAAGCGAAGCTAGCAGTCCACAATGGAGTGCTTATACCAACCCTGATGTATGGCAGTGAGGCATGGAACTGGCAGAGGAAGGATGAAAGTAGACTGAATGCTGTGGAAATGAGATCTTTGAGACGGATGTGCGGTAAAACCATGTATGACCGTATTACAAATGTGGATATCCGGAAAGAATGCAAGGCTGATATGAGCGTAATGGATAGGATTAAGAAAAGGCACGCTTAGATGGTTTAGGCATGTAGAGCGAATGAACGAAGAAAGGAGTGTGAAAAGAATATATGATGCGAAAGCGAATGGAAGAAGAAGTCGAAGACGCCCGAGAAAGACATGGCACGATCAAGTAAATCAAATACTAGAATCGGGTCGTGAGAAGAGTCAGAATAACAGAAGAGTATGTATGAGACGATGTATGAATGTAAATGAAGCAAGAAGTGTGTGCCAAGACAGAGTTGTATGGCGGTCCGTCCTCTCTGCCTACTTCTGCGGGGAAACGGCGTGATGGTTAGTTAGTTAGTTAGTTAGTTAAATTCGCCAATCATCTTATTGATAAAGATCAAACCTTCAATAAAAGCACCGGTGCCAAAATTCTTCACAAAAAATATCATGGCATTAGATTAAATAGTTTAGAAGCACTAGATATAAATAAAGCCATTAAAATTAAAAGTCATATTCTTAATAATCAGGTAAATTTATCCAGTAGTCCAAAATTGAGTATATTTCCTCTAAGCTCATAAAATTTATAATTATTCTTTAATCACCTTCTCAGTTGACGTTTTGTCTTTTTCAATTCATATCATCCGTCTCTTTCTCTCTGTTCCTTTGTTATAATTTAAATGTTATTCTTTCGTTTTCTCATTGTTTCGTTATTTTATTTTATATTTTGCTCTTCCTCTGTTGTTCGAGTATATATATAACGCACACTTTGTATGTTTTGTTTAGTTTAATTTTGTAACCTGATGATGCTTAGGCTAAGCGAAACCATTCGTTCATAAAAACTATAATAATATTCGTGGTCTTATACAAAGTTATTTTAAAAAAGTTATTTACAATCTTTTGTATTCGTCTCAATGGTTAAAAGGGAAAAGTTTCTCAACACGTTTCCGTCAAAGACGATGATAGATCAAAGAGTTAATAAAGTTCCCGCCGAACATCTGACGTCACGCCCGGAAGGCCGGAGCTTATGAGAATCAAATTAGGTTATCTGATGAAATGTTACATTAAATTGTCTTCGGCTAGAAAGCGTATTGTGAAACGGGGCCTTTTATTCAAATTGATGAAAAATTGAATTAGGTCGTCAACAGAGGCCGTTTTATATCAGAGTAAAATAGGTTTTTTTTGACATTTCCGAACTTCGTGGCAGACCTTTAAAATCCTTAATTCCGAATCTAGAGTTCTCCATGACCCGAAATGGGCAAATTAACATTTATTTAATATTCAAATAATATCAATAATCTTAAACACAAATATGAGATGAAAATGAGATCGTTTAAAAATGCCGCTTTCTAATGAGGTATCGATGGGTCAATTGGCAGAGTGTTACTCCCGGATAGAGTAGAGGTTCCGAGTTTCGAGTCTCGGCCATGACCATTGTTCTTTTTAGTATCTGGCTTTTTTCTGTTTCATATTTGTGTTTTAGATTATTGATATTATTAAATATTAAATCAAAATGCTTTAAAATTAATATCAATTTAAATAACATTTATTTAATTAATTTAGGTTATTTTACGTAGTTTTAAAATTTTATTGAAAAATGTTAAGTATGTTTGGTCCTCGTTCCAGAGTGGAAGATACTCTCAGTATCGCCCTGGCGACCATTAAGTGTCGAAACGTTGCTTCACATATTTTTTAGCTATGTTAAGTGATAGAATTTGAATAAGCAAGTACTTTCCAGTCATGCCTGTTGAAAAGTTGGATCTTCTTTGTCTGCTTAATGCCTTAACTCTTGATAGTTTAACCAACACCAATTTTGGTCATTTAAAAAAATGTAAGTATTTGTAAGGTAATTTAGTTTCTAAGCGCCATTTAAGCGCACTTGAGATGATTTTTTACCAAAATGGCGCTATACAAATTATCCAAATATTGTTATTATTAATGAAAATTAAATACTCACTTTGTATAAGATCACAGTTTTTATTTTTTATTTTTTTATATCCGACTAGTTTCGCTTAGCCTAAGCATCATCAGGGTACAAAATGAACCTGATGGTGCTTAAGGCAAAGCGAAACCGGTCGGTCATAAAAATTACAATACAATCTGTGGTCTTTTACGAAGCTGTTACTTCATTTTCATTAAATTATTATTATTATCTTTATTTAAATATAGTTTACAGTAATAAATAAAAGAAAAACAAATATCAATACATTGGAAACAGTATATCCGAGTAAATAATAAACATAATTAATTTAAAATGATGACTTAGTTTTTGTATAAATTACGTATTTGTTATAACTTTTATCATTCTCATAATCTGGCTCACTAGGCAAGCCTGTGTTGAGGCAGTAGTTTTTGCATATCGTGTTATGTTACTTGAATATATTGTTAATGTTTCTTGCAAAATATAACAAATAAAACAAATAATTAATTATTTAAGTTAATATATCACCGAAATGGCGCTACAAAATATTATTACTAATTTTGGAATGTTGTTATTTTCTTATTTACATTAATTACAAGAAAAAAATAATTTATTTTATTTTTCCCATCATTAGACGAGCTTTCAACTTGATAAAATATATTTCTCAACACGGAAGCATTCTTCATATGGAATTCTATCAAAATAATATTTGTTATAGGAAGGAATAATGAAATGGTTTATACTTCCTCACATTCTGAGGGAATACTTTCATGATTTATAAAAAAAAAATATATTTGTATAGAAGCAATCCTAGATTCCCAAGTTAATGCGAAAAGTTTCCACCTTTGAATGGGGGAAAATCGGTCCATTCAGAGTGCGATGTGGGCACCGAAATGTTTGCTCTGCACGAGTGCGAAAAATAATCTATTTCGTTTTAATTTTCATCCGAATGCTTTCAGCAGATTGATTGTGGGCGATTTCTCGTTTTCTCTTTAAAATTTAAGAGTTTGAATAAATAGAATCATTTATGATTCAACCTTAGGAGAGTTCTGGTCACCCATTTGAAATGTTTACACTCCTGTTGGTCTTCTGCTATCTCCCACCAGTTCTTTATGTACAAATATTTGTTGTTAAGGCTCCCAAAACACCTACTTCCTTCAGGCTTATATGAGATGTCTACGCACAGGAACCTCTTTAATGGTAGGCTATCTTCCAATTGGAAAACGTATCAAGAAAGAGTTCATTGGCATTCCATCTTCTCTGCTTTTCATCTTTCGGGGAAATAGTGTGGTGATTTGTTAATATGGATGTTAGAATACTTTATGAGTTGTGAGGGATTGCACTAATCTCCCTTTATTCCGGAATAAAGGATAAAAAAGTATTTGTATACATTAAAACTGGAATTATCTTTAAAGCATTAATGCTTATTTATTATTAAATATTTAAATAATATCAATAATCTAAAACACAAATATGAAACAGAAAAAAGACAGTAAAATAAAAAGAACAGTGGTCATAACCGAGACTCGAACTCGGAATCTCTACTCTATCCGGGAGTAACACTCCGCCAATTGAGTCATCAAGACCTTATTTGAAAGCGGCATTTTTAAACGATCTCATACTTCCCTCGAAAATTATTTTTGACATTTCGATTTCTTCCGATTTTACTCCCGGATAGAGTAGAGGTTCCGAGTTCGAGTCTCGGTCATGACCATTGTTATTTTTGGTTTCCTGGCTTTTTTCTGTTTTATATTTGTGTTTTAGATTATTGATATTATTTAAATCTTTATTTTTATAAAGATTGGAAAAAACAGAAATCAATTATCAATAAAAATACACAAAAACATTAAATTTAAAATAAAATTATTCCTTTTCATATGTTCCTTATTCAATAAATTTTTTAAATTAACATATTATCATACTTAATTATTTCATGTTAAGATAAATAAATTCAATGAACAGAAATAAAACAAACCAAATAAAAAGAAAAAATATGACAACTTGAATATTTAAATAACGATCACTGGAAGATAGGGCACGATATTATGTTAATTTGAGTGTTGCGATTATGATTCCATAAAAATCACATCTTAACCCGTAGTGTGCCAGGGGTGTTAATAGTCTCCGGGCATTTGTCGTTATCTTTTCAGGAGTTTTTATCCTTTAAAACCTGTTGTTCGCATATTTCAATAAACCGCAATGTAATCGCTTGTCAACAAAATAATCAATCCAAAGAGATATTTCGCATTGCGTTAAGTTCGCTACAAGTCGATAAATAAGTATTTGAAGTTTTCTTACGTCAGTGTGACAGAAAAAAATCTACTTTTAAAGTGAAATTACTATTTGTAATTACAAGAAAATATCAAACAATTTAACTTTTATTTGGAAGCAAATGCGTTCAGCCACACGAAAATACAATAAAACGACAAAAAAATCTTCACATTTCCTAATCAATCATTTATTAGTGATATGAAGGAGAAAATCCGGTTCCTTGAATATAACTAGCTATTCCACGAAAACCACTTATACCATTTACATACAAATTTAAAAAATAGATAAACACATTATCTGAGAAGATAGCTTTATTGAAAAATAACATCAATTTGTAGAATACAAGTAAGTTATTACGACATTTTAGTCAGCAAGGTACGACGGAAATTCTACCTTGCGGGAATCCGGCATTCTAGAGGTAAGTTTATTTTAAAGGGCCTTAAAAAAAATGCTTTGTAAGGTCCGAAACATTGGATGATAAATACTATGGAGTTTTAATGAAGAGACTTTTCTGGTTGTGAAAGTTGAATATAACATAAGTTTTTAATCGACTTTGGAACAGTTTCCTGCGCCGGAATAAATTTATTGTAAACTTTTCCGATTGATCGTTCGGTTGTTTTTTGACCTTCAAAGATATTCATATAAATTGTTCATATAAACTTAGTCCTATATTTATATTATTTAAAAAATATATATTTATTGCTTGCAATTCTGTTGTATAAAAGTAGAATTTCACTTTCTTTCCGTGAATATTATGTTATGAAGTGTTGTCTCGTTATTTTGTACTGGCATAAGAAACATATTTAAGTAATGAAACATATTCAACTTAATAATAGGTCGCCCAATCAGAGTTGACCCGAACAACACATACCTACTTAGGATCGTGTGTATTGGTGGATATGCGAAAAGTCACTGAAAACAGATTTTCCTCTTGCTTACACCTATTTATTGTTATCAGCGAAAAAGTGAAAACTGTATATTTAAAAAAAAAAAATTAGTGTTGGAATATTCAAAAAGTTTGTAAAAATTTACGAATCATTTTTAGAGGTTACTTTTTTTATTCATAAGTTTGAAAAAAATGAAACAGTCGAAAGTTTTATCTATATATATACATTTTTTTTCCTGGTATTTTCTTTTCTGAAGTCGAAAACTGTGTTTGACTGCACATTCACTGCGACACGTATAAAAATATATTTTATTTCTGTGATTACTCATATGGACGACAACCGTGGCAAAATGGTTAGAGTTTTGAATATGGGCAAAAAAAAATGAGTTGTCCAATTTTTTTTAATAGATTTCTGGTCTAAGACGAGCTTATTAAAAACAAATAAAATCCATCTTTAAATAATCAAATTAGTTATGCACTCAATTTAAAAACTCTAACCTTGAACTTTCAGAATGAAGAGATCGTTTTTTAGTGGTTTTTTTATGGCAATCTTTTGACGTTATTTTGTATTATTTTTGATTTCGACTCTGAATCAAACAGATTTGTAATGAAATAATTCCTAAAGTAACTTTATTGATACTGCGACAGCTATATATTTTGGTATTTATTTCCGGTTTAACTGGCGATCAATAAATTATTTACGCTGTATAATATCGCAGCATCTTCCGATTATACCATGGACCCCGTGAAGTTGGTCAAACTGGCCATTGGCTATAAGATGTTATACGATCGTTTGAAGTTGGCTCCGGGGCTGGAATAGTGATGAATCCATGTGTTTATTTTATTTTATAGATACAGCAGTCTACTGATCGCAGCTAGTGGGTAAATATCACTTCATATTCGTTTATTTTTGTGAGTAAGTGAAAAGAGAAGAGAAAGGGGGAAGAGTTTATTCGGTTAAGTACACGACTCCTTAGATCTAGTCACAAAACATCGATAATTTATATAATCTGAGTTGGAATTTTTATTTAAGTGTTATTAACTGTATTATTCCGATAATTAGTTACATTTTTGCACAACTTGTCACGGCATGATTAGTTTCTTAGAACAGGCATCTGACTAGTTAGTAATGTTGACTGGGCCATAATGCTGACTGGGCCATAATGTATTCACACTTGTATTGCAGCTTTCTTTCGACCCACTTAATAATACTATAATAATAATAATACTAATATACTTTTTTTACATTCGGCTTATTTTTAAAAAATTGTATAATTATGTAATTTGTATGAAATTAAATAAAAATAAACTCAAAAATTCACATAAGCTAAAAAGATCGTGTGTGACGTTGTATGTATATGAATGATGCAAGTGGTTTGTACCTATATATGACGGCCTTCGTGGTCGAGTGGTAGGACGCTCGACTACGGATCCAGCGGTCGCGAATTCAAACCCGGCGTGCGCAAATACATTTGTATTAATATGTGTTGTAACACATTTCATTAACATAAAATAATACATGCTATATTTGTGACGCGTTTCAGAGTGGTAGATCGCCCTGGTAAAAGACCACCACTCGGAATTGAAATGTTGCTTGAAATGGCTAAAGCCGTGTTTGGTGACCAGACCTGAACAGCTAGATACTTTCCAACCATCCTGTTCCCCATATCCTTTCCCTCCCCACTATCTTCTCACGGGCATGCCAGTCCCTAGACGGTTGGGAGCAGGCGGGACTCTTGTATGGTATTCACTATGAAACAAATATTTGTACATATAAAATATAATATAAATAAATATTCACATAAAAATAAAACTCAATAAAGGCCCAAAATGAATAAAATCTCCCGGACGCTGTAAGCCTATTTTCTTTCAACTTTAGTTTATTTTGGTTCGTATGTCAGTTTCAGGATACTACGCAATGTCATTCACTCTGTAGAAGAATTGTGAATATATTTTTAATATTTAAACCCATAAACACGAAACACGAAAGTGTTTCACTTTAGCTATAAATCCCGTGAGAGCCAAGTTAGAGTGGTCGAACTGTACCGGAAGCGCCTCCTAGTTGCGCGCGCAGCAATGGCGCACAATCCCGCTCGCTTCCGGCGCCGCAGGAAATTGCGCGCAATGTCCTGCCCTTCCGGTTAACAAACGGCTACCGGCTGACGGCTACCGGCGTCTGAGCCAAACTAAAAAAACACGAGTAAAGACACGTGATTTACGTGTCCGACACTTCAATCCATATTTCATTTCAACAGCATTGTTGTTCGTTTCAACACGTTCCAATAAAACTATGATTTAAGTCATATGTTTTAACGATTACATACAATATAGAGTTTTGAATCAATTATCAATGAATTAGTATGGGCAATTTTTGACAGGCATTTATTTAGGAAGCATAATATATTATCACACATACTCGTATATACAGACCCGACTTATTTTAAAACCTTTTTAAATTTAATAATTAACATCTCATCTTTTTGCATAGTTTCAGATATTTCAAAGCTTAAAACCTCATGTTAGAATTCACCTTATAAACTGAAAATAATTGCGTTTACCTGTGAATTCCTTTCTTAAAATCAACTCATTCAGTTCAACATTCCTTGCCGTAGACGCAGAAACAATGAATTGCTGTTCCTCAATCATCACTCTACTAATTATAAGTATCATTTTCCATTACCCAGAACGTCAAAATTTGTTAACTTAAGCCATGGTCTTGAACATTTTGGTACCAGTCCAAATGATTTTTGTCATTCTTTATGATAATAATCAAGAATTCAATTTATTCTGTCTGACATCATTGACTCTACCAAAACCTTGATCGTGCTTTGACTTGAATGTTCTATTAAATGTGTATTTTTATATTTAAATATTATGGGTGTGCTATTCTTTCTCTGTCTTTTTTATCATTTCGCTTTATATATATTTTTTGTAATTGGACAATGGTCCGTCCATATAAAAAAATATATTAAAAAAATGAATATCGCATAAGAGTGCTCAACTGCTCCTAATCGTCTGGAACCGGTAGGACTGTAGCATCCCCAATTCAAGTATGTTTTAAGGCTGTAGGTAGTGGGAAGGGGACGGAGATGGGGAAAAGGAAGGTTAAGACGCACTTGGCTATTCAAATCTGGTCACCGAACACGGTTAAAGCTATTTTAAGTAATGTTTCTACTCTGAATGGCGGTCTTTCACCAGGACGATACTTGGAGAATCTACCGTTCTGGCCTGAGTAAGCTGTGCAAACTTCATTACGTCAGAACCCACCGTTCGAGAATTTTACAACTTTATGTAAACAGTATTTTTTTTAATAAATATGTGTCATACCTACCGTTGTTCGTGACAGCATTATTAGTTTTCACAGCTGTTGTTAGAAAAATACATTACCAATAAATTTAATCTGATCATGAGTATTATTTAGATAACTTTTTAAACTTGCGAACGTAAGTATTTTCGTTATTGAAAAATAATAATTTCAGTCAAAGTCTGTCATAAAATATAAAATAAAATCTGTGGTCATGTACAAATTTATTATTTCATTTCATTACAAATCGTTTTGTTTCTCAAATGTGCAAATCTTTGCGTACACGTGTTTAAACTTTACCCCGAGGTCTACAATAATAAAACTATGCCAAAACAACTTCGACCCTATGCTTATATATATTTATTTATTATTATTCCTGTGCCGAAAATCTTAAAACTTTCACAATTTCCTGCCAAGTCGGAAAATTATTTGAATGGTGGCGCTAAACTAGGAAGTACTTATTATTCACGAGCTCGTCACCCATAAACTGAGGCTCTACCATTAAATAGGGATAATTTGCAGAATAACCTAACTCACAAACACGTTTTCCTCTTTGTTGGATCTTTATTGTCTTCGAAAATATTAATTTTATTTCAAATAGACAAAGTATTTATTGCATTGAAATCAGTTTTCATATTTCTTAAAATATTTTATTATTTGACCTGTTTTTTTTCAACATAAAAATGGCAATTATTTTGTGTTGCTTTGAAAATTTAAAAGTTGACATATTTAAGAAAAAAAAGTTCTTTGAGAATTCCGTTTGGAAGATTCCTAGAAATACATAACTTGTTTTAAACTTTTGAATAGTATATTTATATTGCGTTAACCCATAATTTTTTTTTCGTGGATTTTACAAATATAAATCGCGAGGGCATTGGCTGTCCTTTAAACAAATTTCCAGAATACATCTTACTTTTCCAAATAAATTTCAAATGTTTGAGATTATTTGTATATCTATCAACGTTTAATTTGTTGACAAGGTAACTATTTCAAAATCAAAGTAATAACCACTACAACATTACAAAGGTGGCTCTTCGTTGTGTTGATAATACTTATACTAAACTATTTAAGGAAAGTCCGAATCAATTGACCTACTTATAGTGTTTAACACATTCAAGTCCACTGTTGTTTTTATTTTATTATCAATCAATTAATAATATGTATTTAACCCGTTGGTTTTAACTGTAAACTTAGCATGACATATAATTGGTGAAGTTTATACACTTTTGGATTTGTATATATTTTTATACAGAAGAGAAAGACCAATGTGAGCAAAAGGCATTGAACCAAGGATGTTATTTAAGTGAAAGGAAATGAGCGGCGAAAGATATAGCGCAATTTAAATTTCGTGTTACTACACATAGCTGAAGTCGTTTAAAGTAACGTCGACTTTTCGATTCTAATTTTGGTAGACTCTAGACAAGGCGATATTGAAAGGAAAAAAAAACAAATTTATTTTTTATTTTGTTAATAATATGTCATAAAACTGAAAAAAATCTCACCACTCTTATCTTCTAATACCATAGCTAAAATATTAATTTAATGAAGAAAATGTTTTTTTTTTTTAAATGTTTAAAGCTTAACCCTTCAACACGATATTTATTATTGAAAGAATATCAAAAAGAAAAGCACCGAGAAATATAAACCTCGGTCACACTTTAATATATTTTTAATATAAATATGTGATCATAACATCTTTATAACTAGTTCTACTTATTTATAAATTTGTAATTGTAAATTCATATTTAAATGGAACATTAATACAAAACTACCGCAGTAGTAAAAAAAAACACCCTTCTCTTGTGTGTTTTTCTATTGTTTGAATGTATTTAATAGTTTAACAATTAATATCAAACTAGACCGTTAATATAATAATACTTTCAGACATGTTGTTTTCAATTAAATTTACTCCACTCTCAAACGAAGTCCAAAAATATATGCATTTTTAGTAGGGACGGGGAAGCTTTAAAAAAATCATTGTACCTCTAGAAAATTCTGCATTGACTTTTTACAGGCTTTGTGCAATATTCTCAGATTTTCCTCTACAAAACTTTTAAGTTTAATTTAAAAAAGTATACTTCCCATTTAAAAATACAACCCACACACACAACCATTAATTTCAGTTTTTGCCGCCTAGCAGTCGATAAATTCTTACCGGTTCCCTTACTCGAGATGACGGAGAATTGGAAGCATCAGTTCCCCCATAACTCCAAAATTTAGAATGAATGAAAAAAAAATTGCACTAACAATACCTTTTTGTAATAAGATTTTGAATGAATTTGTGGAATTTGAGTAAAATTGTACAAAAACATTATTTACAAAGTGTATTATTGTTATGGGTGAGTGAAAGAATTCTTCAATTGATATTCAATTTTATTTGTCCGCGGAGAGGTACGTCTTTTGGTTTAACCAATCCAATAAAATGCAAACTCCATTTTCATGTCCAGCAAATAAAGTACGGTAGCATAAAGTTGTGAATATAGTGGAGTGGCCGACTTATTGTTGGGACGTCTCCCGCAACCCCCCCCCCCCTCCCCCACATTCGCAAAGTTCCTAACCGGCTCTCGGAAGTTTAACCCGACGGGGAATTTATCGTCCGGTGAGCGGATAAAAGTTACAGTCGAATCTTGTTACCATTCTGAAGTTTGATTTGATGGCGGCTGCCCCCAGCCGACGCTCCCCGCGCGGGTCGTCGGAGGAATTGTTAGTAGCCCAGGAAGTGACGTGACCGATGGAATTCTATTTTAATCCAGTTCAAAATAGTCTTTCACTTTGCGGAAAGTTTCATTTTTCTCTTTTCCCGGTTAGATTTTTCTGGCCTAAGAAGATACTAGTGGATATCGTCGTCAACGCGAAAATAGCTCCCAATTGTCAAAAACGTTATTGTTCAGGAGGAAATTAAAAACTGATTTTTGAGAGTTACAGATTGTTTTTTGAGGCATCAAAAATGTGCTTTGTAGTTTGAGATGCAATAATGTATTTTTACCAATAAAAACATTGAAACTTGAAGTACAAATTGAAACCCTACGTAATGTCATATTCAACTCGTTTTTGTAAAGTTGGCCACGTGGAGGTATTTTTTCGTTTGACGACGATATTCATTATATTACTGGAGGAGTTATTAACCCTAATGATCTTATCTTTCAAGTAGGAAATCAGCTGTTAGAAGCTGACAAAACTCCGAAATGGTGAGCTCTGGCGTCATGAAATTTGTCCTTTTTCCCGTCTGATGTTATAATTTGGTGTTCAGCACTATTGTTTTATTGAATAATGGACGTGTGTTAAACAAACAATGTGACTTATGTCTTGTTTTTGACAGTTGAATAAATATTTCAAAGCACATGATGGAAATTAAATTGCGATGAAAATTGTTGCATTGAACTATAATAGACTTTTCAACAGAAAAGCTATTTTTTTACGTCAGAGCTATCCGTTTGAGACAACTTATTTTTTTTAGATTTCCTACCAATAATTATATACAGATTTCGCTACTAGATTTGTGACAATAACTCAAGCAATATATTCTTAAGAAATGATAAACTTAATTATTAACTAAAATATTATTGAGTCACATAAGTAAATATATTGGCATTAAATCACTTTCAATTTGGTGAGTCGGTTGAATACAATTGTAATTTTCTCTTCATTTTCGTAGACTTACAACTGGGTTGTTACGGGTTGCAGCCTGTGGGTTAAAATTATGTTTATTATAGTCAATCTATGATACGAGACGGTAACAGGAAAAATAATACTCACACGGGAAATATCAAATGTAGTTAATTTTTTTTAAATCTAAAACCTGTATGCGAGGTGGAAAATGATGTTTTTGTTTAATACACCCAGTTAATAGCACACCCGTAGAAAATTCTCCCATACTATTAAATTAATTAATTTAACCCGTTCCCTGCTCCAGTTGAACTAAGCCCGGCTAAATTGGCAACACGGCCGTCAAAAAAGTTACCAATCTGCCTGGAAACAAGGGGCTTCAATGAACAGTCAAACTGAACAGTGCCAGACTGGGTAACTTTAATTGAGTTCAAAGCCAGAAAACTTCATGCACACCTAGAGGCGGATGCTGGTACGTTGCTGTGGACTTTATCAAATGGGCCCTCTTGTCTGAAATATTGACTTATTCAAATTAATTAATTTATTCGGGTGACGCATATGAATGAATTGATTATAATAATTGTATAATATATTGAAAACACAGTTATAAGGAGTAAAAAAACCCTCGATGATTTATTTGCATGTATCTCCATGGAATAGTTCCTGTTTGCAAAGAAATTACTTCACGGAGATATATTTAGTATATTTTTCGGTTCGCAGTGATACACAAAACTCAGCTTTTTCTGTCTCCAAGTTAATCATAAAAAACGATTTGAAAATACAAAATCTAAAGGTTCAACACCAAAAAATACACACTTTTAGGTTTCTTAATACAAACAATACTACAAACGATGTGTCTATTACTTCTATACAGGTAGTAAGGTAAATGTCTAAGCTTTCTAGTGAGCACAATTTTTAAACAATTTAATTTTTAAATTATTTGTGAAATGCATATCGGAATTTGAGGTAAAACGTTCGAAAATGGCTGCGCTAGTTTTTAAACTGCACCTTTTACTGACAATTACGTATGTTTTTAATTTAATTTAATAGATTACAGCTTAAAATTTTTATTCACTGCAAACCATAGACATTTTCCTAACTGCCCATGTAGAATTTACAGATAATTCATGTGCAGTATTGCTTGTATTTGAATGCCGCAAAGTGACGTTTTGCGACATTTTGGGCGTTGAGCCTTAAGTCATTAAAATGGATTTCCACCACGAATCAACAGTTAAAAAAAACATAAATTTGACAAATCTGCATTTAATTTTTTTACTACCTTTTTGTTTAGGAATTATGATTAAATGTAAAAAAAATACGAATATACTTTATTTCAATCCTCATTATTTTTAACTCTAATATAATTGTATACATGATCCTTAAAAAAATAGATAAGTGTACCCGCGGTGAATTCTCCAAAAATATTAAACATTCCACAAAAAATCGAATGTTAAATAAGAGTAAATAAAATTTACCGAATCACTGAATCAAATGAATTGATTCACTTCACGCGATGAATCGCATTGAATATATTCATTCTACTAGTGAAGTGAATCGTGAAAAGCTGGTAAAGTGAATCTACTCTGTTAGTTTTTGATAGAGTTCGGACAAAAAATATGCGTGACATAAATGTTGATGCACGAATAAACTTTTAAAAATATTTCATGGCGATTCACTTAGCTGAATTTCTATTAAAAAATAAAGTCTTATTGAAAAATTGACCAGTAACATAAAAAGCAAATTAAGAGATATTTTTAACATGTCTCTTGAAATCTTTAAGGTTTATGTTGAAGATATCAAGAGACATGTTATTTGGTAATACCATACCCCGTGTCATGCTGAGCTGAGCCAACACTTCTGTTCTGCCATGTGGAATACACAGCAGATCGTGGTGTCGCCCCTGGCAGTAGTTGTTTGGCACAAACAACTTATAGCATTCCAGGAGGTATGGATTGTCAATCAAATTATATATGAGTTAAATGAAAACAATGAAAGAGATAATATATTAAAAAAAGTCTTCAACACTGCTAACTACAAGAAATACAAAAATAGTGTGTATTGCTGTTGAGTTTGATGAAAACGTGTGAATAAATGGCTATAAGTGAATACTTTTATGCTTTGTAAAAACCTTACAAAGAGAACTTGTACTGAAAAGCTCTACGTTTTAAATTTATTAAAAATTTGAACAAGGAATTCGATAAAAAAAGTAAATTAATTTGATTAAAGCGTGTGAATGAAAAACTAAAAGTGAATATGTTTATGTTTCGTGAAAACCTTACTAGGAAGACTTGTAGCAAACTACTCTACGTTGTAAAACTTTATATAAATTTGAACAAGGAATAACTTTGACTAAAATTATAAAGATCCTCCCAGTTAAACCACTTAGCTTAAATAAATTAATTATGAATAATACACATTAAATAAAAAGCTTCAAATCTTAAAATTAATAATACAGACCTCTTCACTAAGCAAAACTTGTTGAAAAATTAATAAGTCGGTAATCCTCTGAGAGTATCAACTTGAATCGTTTAACTACAGTTAATGGTTCTAGACGCCATGGTCACCACATCATAAAACCTTAACATAAAAAGCATGTGTAAAAATTATATTTCACACTAATTATCAACAAAAAAACGATGAAACACACCGCGTGACGTAGAAAAACAAATTAGCGAGCAAAAGGCTGGGCTTCCAAGGAACTCAAAAAATTGTCATTTTTGTTACAGCACTGGCCAATCTTTGTTTGCCTATTTCAATGCATCCAACTGCTTAATTGCGACTGGCCAAAGCTCACGGCTTTAGCTGATTATTTCCATCGGATTAGCGATCGCTGTAGTCAATCTGATAGCCGCTTGCTTGTGATTGCTGGCGAGAAGTTTGTGATCAATATACTGATAGTAATCCCGTTTTTAATTGAAATATGCGCCAACAACAGTTTAGTTTAAAATATTACTGAAAACTCGGACTGCCAGAGAGTTCCGTTATCAAAGCTCGAACTCTCCCAAAGTTAACCGTGCCGGCCCGTTTTTTGATACCCTGTTCCATTGTTCCTTAGAAAGCTTCGGGATGCTAAAATGTTCCGTTTTCAGAAAGAAGGCACACGTTACATTGAATTTAGAGAAAAAAATATCAAAATATTGTCTCTGGCATCAGTCAGGGTAACATCGAGCGTTTTTGAGAGAAAACAATTCCGCTGTTGTTTACTGCTATTTTTTACGCGTATTTCGTGAGTGTTTCTACTAGTTATTTTATTATTATTTTCATTAAACCTCTCCAAAAGCAACCCCCTCAAAAGCGTTTTACGGCATAACTCTTTTACCAACTACATAACATCGCAAAGCACAGTACTGATCTGAAAATCAAAACTCTCCTCTCCCTCGCCCCACCCCTCTATTGGGTATAATGCAAGATGTGTAGTTGTTTATTTTTAATGAAGTATTTTGTGAAACCACATATTTTAAACATTTGTGGCATACTAAAGTTCATGGTGATTTTTCAAGAATACCACATTAAAAATGACGTGAGTTTGTTATTATACTTCGCTAATTTATGTAGCAACTATATTTTTGGCAAATATCAGCTCAAGGTAATACTTAAACAATATAAGGAGAAAATATAGTGGGATTTGTAAAGAATCAATAATTTTTTTACATATTGATGCATTTCCTTATTTTTTTATATTTGATGAGGGTTGAACATTTAAAACTTATCGTAGTTCCGTGTTTATTTTACACTGTATTCTTCTACATCCCTAGATTTCTAGATTATCAATTAATACTCTCAAAATTTCCAATTTTTTACATTATACAAGGAGTTAAGGTTTTGTGGAAAAGGTTAGTTTTTTTTGTTTGTAAGAAAGACAATCTTCTTGGGTTACAAATAACCTGACAATATTTTAAAAAGTCTTACTGCCATTGTAATAAGCGGAAGATGTTTTCGTGCAATGATGGAGGACTTAGCTAGTAGAAAAATTGAACCCACGACACCCGGATGGGAATTCGACGCGTTTGTCCACTCAGCTGCTAAACGGCTACCAGTTAAAGGAACTGTCAAATACATTCAATTTTATATTATTTAAACGATCAAAAAATATTTGCTAAAAAATCGGCTTAAGAAATTAACGAATTAATAATATATAAAGCCTTAAAAAAAGAACGAAAAATGTGTTTTATACTATCGTAAGCTTTTCTGCGTCCTAAGGAAAATTTTCGGGTCATGTACCAAACACCTCATTATCCTCTGACACATTTCACTCAAAACACAATAAAACTCTCCCCATTTAGATTTCTGTTCTTTTTACAGCCTCCCCCAAAGGGTGAATGAATGAAATTCTTTATATTTAATTGAAGGCCTATAAAATAAAGCTCCGGTATAAAACAAGACCAATAGAAGCGGTATCGTTTATTGGTCGATATCTGCTGTTAGCCGGTTAGTGGATTTCACGTGATAAACCCCAGTCCCAGCAGTAGACAGTGATGATGTTTAACGTCTCACGTGCTAATGCTTGACAAAGCCGTTATTTTCTGCGCGTTTCAAAGGTTACTTTCAGTGTACTGAAATTTCTTCGCAAAATTATATTGGTCGTATTCAACCAGCTGTTTGATTTTAGTTTGCTAATAACGTTTTAGTTTTTAGACTCGTTTAATAAAAACACTACGTTAATGGTCGTAATTAAGGCTCAGCACCCAAAATAGCACTAAACGTCACTTTGTAGCATTCTAATACAAGCAACACTGCACATGATTAATATGTAAATTCTACATAGTAGTTAGAAAAATGTCTTAAGGTTTTTAGTGAATAAAAAATTTAAGCTGTAATATTTTAAATTCTAAGAAAAAATACTAAAATGTCATTACAAGATGCAATTTGAAAATCAGCGCAGTTATTTTAGAACGTTTTACCTAAAATTCCAGTACGCATTTCATAAATAATTTAAAAGATTACTTTTTAAAAATTGAATTTACTGGAAATCTTTGACATTTGCCTTACTACCCATATAAAATTAACCGATTAATCATGTGTATTTTTACTTGTATTAGAAAGCCAAAAAGTGTGTATTTTTTAGTGCTGACCCTTAACTTAGTTATTTTAAAATTGATAAAATTCTTCAAAACCTTGCGAGATGAAATATTGATGAATACAAAAAAAAGTAACATTATTGACGTGATTTCACAGAAGTGCCCAAAGGCAGTGAAAATGGGACATCTTTGTTTCGGTAAGTGTTTTGAGGCTAAAGGATGTGGGAGTAGAATGGGAGATGAAGGATGGTATTCAGATTTGGTCACTAAACAGCTAGCAAGCAATATGAGTACTTCTAAGAGTATCTTCCCCCTACAACGTGGTGCTGCTATACCATAGTTTGTTTTATTTTAAATTTAAGTTTGATTTTATACACATTGATCATTAAAATAATATTAATAATTTATTTTTTAAATGTTAAGCACATGTTCTTATTTTGCAACTGTGTTCGGATAGAATTTTGATATTAATTGTTAAGATGGATGCCAAATATCGGAAAAATAAAAAAAGAATATTAATAATATTCAAGAAAAATTAGATTTAAAAAAAATATTTGATGATTTTATTGGAACGAAAAAAATGGTAAATGTGCTGCTCCCTGATAGAGAAAAGGTCTCTTGTTTGAGTTTCGGTTATAGCCTAATCTTTTTTTATTTTATGTGTCTTTTTCTATTTTCATATTATTTGAAGATTGTTAATATTTTTTCAATAATAAATGTTTTATTTTAATATTATATTATGACGAAATCCAAATATAGATTTTTTTCTGACCGGTGCTTGAATTTCAAAACGCTACATCTGGGTTAAGAGCCAAAGAGCTCCCCGCTCCCCTGCGAAAGTCACCAAACTTTGCCCATGCAAAGTTGCAAGACTTTTAAAAAAATATTCCAAATTTTCGAATTCTAATTTTTTGTTATCAATCTGAACTTATGCAGAGCTTTAAAAAACTGTTATTAATATCTTACGTCTTATGAAATGTATTGTGTATAGTGATTTTTATTCATCAAGGTACCTCAGATCCTTGAAAAAAAGTTCGCCCAAAGTCTGACCCGTACTTTCCGTAAAATAAGCTTAAAGTTATTTAAAAGCTGTTTAGTGCCACGTGCCTTGAGACGGATAGTGAGCAGTGGGCACCATCTGTGCTCACGCAATAAAGCTTTTCAGCTAAAATCTCTACTGGCTCAAACTGCTTTAATATTATATTTTTAAAAAAACATGTGATGTATTTGTCACTAAATGGATCTCAAATTTAACCAAGGTTGTATAAAGTTTATAATTTCGTTTGAAAATAACAAAATTGTAGGAACTTTATTATTAATTTTAATAAACTAATTTGATGTGTAATCTTGCGAAGTAGATCAAACAATGTGAAGTTTCAAGTCACTAAACAACATATCTTGATGATGAATTGATCTTTCAAGGTTGTCGGATATTTATTGTAAACAATAACATTGCTCAATTTGAAAAACTCGTAAAAAATTAACTGTCTTAGGTATCTTTTAACACGTTAATTGCTAACTAAAATTCGTACATATTAATGCCATATAAATGACGGATCAATTCAAGCTAATGCAAAACCATCTGGCTGCGTCTGTTTTAGATCGGTTCAAAGCGAAGAGGCGGAACAACGCGCGTGTATATCTTAACTAATCGATCGACATCGTTAAAGTACAGATGTCAGGTGGGAAATCTTTCCTTGTTCTACCGGTATTTCAATGGAAGATGCTCCGAGGAACTTGCGTCATTGATCTCTTCGGCACCAGTGTATAGTCGGGAAACTTGCCAAACGCACGCCCAACATTTTTACATGGATGAAATTCAATAGATGAGAACGGGTCCCTTCTACGACTCGTTCTTATGTTAAACAACTCGGCTGTGGAACAATTTACCAGGCTCTGTGTTTCCTCCCTCTTTCAACATTCACAGCAGGTTCACTCTTTCGTTTCCTCAAAAAGGCCTTCCACACAGCATCTCCAAAGATGACATAGGTCCTGAAGGAAATTATTTTCACCAAAGCCTCTTGTGTGGAGTTGATGTAAAAAAAGGTATGTTCTTTTCAACATGAACTCGAAATTTGTTCTGAGGCTTCTGGGTGTATATTGAATATTGAAGAGATCCATGTTCTCGGAGGAAAAAAATATAAAAACAGGCAAGTCATTCCACAGCTAAGCATAATGACGAATTGTTTCCAGGGTGGAAGATTTTTAATTTCGCCCTGATGGGTTCTGACCAGATCTGAATAGTTAAGTACTTCCTAACCTACATCTTCTCTCTCTCAATTTATTCAGCACCACAATCCATCAGGCCGTTGAAACGCTTATTTGTAACGGTATCACACAATTTTAAGTAAAAAAATCGATCTATTTTCGTACGTCCAGTGTCAACCAAGTACCAACATATGGCACACGTTTATCATCATAACACACCATTTTAGTAAAAGCATTGTTGCCTTCTCCGGCAAACAGGAATATATAATAAAACCGCACAGGAAACACCACCCCTGAAAACAGTGGGATTTGTCCACGTCGGAGAAAAACGCAAAGAAAATCCCCCGGATTAGGGTTTTCCAAAATCCTTAAGAAGTTTTTTTATTCTTCCGTATCCCTAACCGTATTCCTACAAACCCCTGTCCAATAAGATTGTTCCCTTCAAGTCTTAAATCGCATTTTAAGATTATTGCCAATATTATATCGGATACCAAAAGTGGATCCGGATCTTTTATTTCGCCCATAAGAATTAAATGATCCGATGTTTGTATGTATAACATATTTGGTTCCTCGGGGTACTTACGTATTTTATCACAAATAATACGTTTCAATGTTTTATTTGATCTCCTTTTTTAGGTAACCTTTTATCCAACAATAATCGTTGATTATGGCAATCTTATTTAACAGAGTTATTCTTATGAAAATCGAGAGTTGTATCCAGAGAATTAGGAATATAGGAGATGTTTTTTTGGAACCAAGTTTTTTTTTTTTACGTGAATACCGCACAAGAGTCTCAACTGCTCCCAACCGTCTAGAGCCAGTGAGGCTATGGCATCCTCAATTGGGGTATGTTGTGAGGCTGAAGGTGTTGGTGAGAAGAAGGAGATGAGGAAGGGGAATGTTGGAAAGTACCTGGCTATTCAGATCTGGTCACCAAACACGGCTAAAGCCATTTCAAGCAACGTTTCAATTCTGAACGGTGGTCTTTCACCAGGGCGATACTTAGAGTATCTACCACTCTGGAACGTGCTGCAAATATACTATATTTTAATATATATATCAATTAAATGTGTAATGACACATATTAATTATGTCTAACCCGCGACCTTTGGATTCGTGGTCGAGCGTCTAACCACTCGACCATGCAGGCCGTCAAGTACTTTTATTCATTAATCACTTTCTTTATGAACTTTGTTATGATGGAAAGATTGTTCTGAAACCGGTTGGCATCCGCACAATAAACTATTGTACACACAGCTGCTGTGTTTCATTCATTTATCTTTGGATTTATGAAAATAATGGGCTTAATTTTCACGTCGGAGTTTTGTTGTAATTGATTAGTTTCTTTGTTTGTTCAACTACCTTCATTATTTTTGTTTTTATTTTTTATTTTCCTGATTTATCGTGCTTTAGAACACGAAAAATAATTCCAAAAAGGGTATTACTTAGTGTTACTAAGCCTGAATAATAAACATGTTTTATCTGTTTATTACAGCCACCTTGTAAGTTTTACAAAATAAATATTCCTCTCGTTTTTCTGCTTTCCAATGACCCAATTCCCGTCTCTCAAAACGGTTCGGATGTAATTTCCTCTACAAATCAACTGAGAATTTCTCCAAGCCAACCTGCCAAGACCGAAAACAATGACTCGTATTGGTTTTATATGCAGGCTAAACTTTTAATGAGTTTATGGGTTGGTCTTTTAAAATATCTAAAGCAGGAATCTCTGGTTTTCCTTGACAAAGGACACCTGACGTTGTTCTATGTCAAAGAACAATTACGTTCGACAAAAGGATTAAGTACTTATTTTTTAAAGAACTACCCGTTTCACAAACGATTTAATTAGAACAAATATTTTTTAAACTACCCTACAGTAAACAGCCATTTTATTTTGCGATGTTTAATTCGAGGAAGACAAAAATATAATGACTTTGCCAGTCGTTTTATTTTTTATTTGGCAGTAAAATGCCAAAATAGAATTGCTTTAGTGTAAAGTTTGTATTATTTCTACGGCCTATTTTGTACCCCTTTTACAAAGTAGATCTCATTTCAAATTTCAATAGATTTTTATTTATTTATGGTTTTAAAGTTTATTTTGTAGAACTCCATTTTAATTTTTAGGTTTTTAAATTTTATTTAAACAATAATGATTATTATTATTTTTTTTTTTTTTAAACAATTTTTAGTTAAAAGCTTTGCGAAGTAATTATTTTTACGCGTGACAGCTGTTTCGCCTTCTAAGGGCATTATCAAACTGTGTTTATTATTATTCAAACTGTGTGACACAGTTTGATAATGCCCTCAGAAGGCGAAACAGCTGTCACGCGTAAAAATAATTACATCGCAGAGCTTTTAACTAAAAATTGTTTTATTTATTTATTTTAAAACAATAATAATTATTGTTTAAATAAAATTAAAAAACCTGAAAAAAAAAAAAAAAAATTATTATTAACTTCAAAGCTTTTTATTTTTATTATTTAAATAAAATCAATAATACTCAATGTTAATATGAAAAAAACATAACGATCACGATCGAGGCAAAGATGGCAGCCGAATCGGAAGAAAAATTAAAAAATATATATCAATGATTTGTTTATTTTTTTTAATGAAGAATGAGATCGATTAAAAATACCGGTTTCTTATACGGTCTCGGTGGCTCAATTGGCAGAAGCGTTACTCCCGGATAGAGTAGAAGTTCCGAGTTCGTATCGCGACCGTTATTTTGTCTGTTTCATATTTACGTTGAAGATTATTGATATTATTTCAATAATTAATATAAAGATTTATTTTTATAGTTAATACCGCACAAAGTCTCAACTGCTCCCAGCCATCTAGAGCCAGTGAAACTATGGCATCCCCAATTGGGGTATGTTGTGAGGATGAAAGTAGTGGGTAGAGGAAGGAGATGGGGAAGAGGAAGACGAAGGTTAGGAAGTACCTGGCTATTTAGATTTGGTCACCAAACACGGCTAAAGTCATTTCAGGCAATGTTTCGATTCGGAATTGTGGTATTTTACCACGATGATACTTAGAGTATCTACCGCTATGAAATGTGCTGAATATATACTTTATATTGATTTTGAATTTATTTATTAACTTTTTGTTTCTTACATTATTTTTTTACATTACCTACCTTACTAGGTCATAAGAACCTGTTCTGAGGTAAGTGACAGTGAGTACAAGTAGAATAATTTAAAAAAAATGATGATATTTGTTACACAATGTTCTAGTTTGTCATGGAATGAGTGAAGAATTTCAAGTGCTATTTTAGGAGGTCTTCAATTTCCTTGCGGTCCTTACTCATTAGCCATTTAGTAATGTTTTGATTAAAGGAATACATATTGGTGATGTCTACAGTCTGTGATGGGAGTTTGTTGTAAGTGTGAGGTGCGATGTACATATGGTGTCTTTGTGCAAAAGCTGTATTGTATTTAGGTACTAAAAGTCTTGTTGTTTGGCCCTTGTATTTTTATTATGTGTGATATACATTAAAATTTTTGAAGAATGAGTTATTTTTAACACTATTTTAAGATATAACTGTGAAAAAATACATATCAATCAAATTTAATTTATTTGCGCACGCCGGGACTTGAACCCGCGACCTCTGGACTTACAGTCGAGCATCCTAACCCCTCGACCACAGAGACCATCAATTTAAACCCTCAACAAACAAAACATATCAGTTTGACATTTGTGCAAATGCTCAATGGAGTAATTCCACAAAGCGTGTATTGAGAGATCCATTGAAAAATATAGAACCGCACTTGGCTCCAAGGCTAAAACTACCCACGGCTCATTTTTCAACTTCATTTCGCGTCAAATTGACTGAAAATCAATATTCCGATGGTTTTCGGCGCTCAAAAAGCGCTCAGTCTAGCTCTCGCGGGCGGCTATCACCACAACGCCGAGGAGCTATCTGACGGGAGGACCGCTATCTCTCTCAACCCGCTAAGTCCCGGGGCAATGTGGTAAAAACAAAACCAATGGCGTGAAAGACTGATAAATTGAACTTAGATTGTTCGGCACACGCAGATGACGGAAGCCCACGCCCATCAGTTTCCCACCCCGTCAATTTGCTACCCCGTTACAACCCTGTCAGTTGACAGTCTTGTCGCATTCAAACGAAATGCTCAACCTATTTATTGATCAAATTATTTTCTCATTGTTTTGTTATTTTATTTTATCATTTGTTCTCCCCCTGTATATAAAATCGCACAGTTTGTATTTTTCGTTCAGTTTAATTTTACAAACTTTTTATTTTTAATATGAATACCGCACAAGAGTCTCAACTGCTCCCAACTGTCTAGAGCCAGTGAGACTATAGCATTCCCAAATAGGGCATGTTGTGAGGCTGAAGGGAGTGGGGAGTGGAAGGAGATTGGAAAGAGGAAGGTTAAGAAGTACCTGGCTGTTCAGATCTGGTCACCAAACACGGTTTAAGCCATTTCAAGCAACGTATCAATTCTGAATGGTGGTCTTTCACCAGGGCAATACTTAGAGTATCTACCACTCTGGAACGTGCCGCAAATAAACTTTTTTATTATTTTTATATGAATTAAATGTGTTATGACACATATTAATAAAATTAAAGTTATTGGCGCACGCCGGGTTTGAACCCGCCACCTTTGGATTCGTAGTCGAGCGTCTTACCACTCGACCATGGAGGCCGTCAACTCGACAAACTAATTATAATTAAATATTTTCAACCTGATTTTTAATCAAAGTATTTTCTCATTGTTTTGTTATTTTATTTTATAATTTGTTCTTCCTCTATATGTATATATAACCACATAGTTTGTATTATTTTTTTAGTTTAAATTTACAAACTCATAAGAATTCAATTTTTTCAACCTCTTTATTAATCAAAAATTTTCTAATTTTTTTGTTATTATATTTTTTTTCACTTTATACTCGTATGTACTAGTATATATAACCGCATACTTTGTATTTTTTGTTTAGTTTAATCTTGTAACCTGATGATGCTTAGGCTAAGCGAAACCCTTCGGTCATAAAAATAAAAATAATATTCGTGGTCTTTTACGAAGTTTTTTTTTCATTTCTTTAAATATTTCAAACCACAAAGTAATTGCTTTTTACGAAAAAAAATAAAAAAAAAAAAGTAATCTTTTTTCGTATACGCGGGTTGAATTATTAAACATAAATTCATGAAAATGATGACATGACATATTTATATGAAAATGATGACATGACATGTATGAAAAAGCATGGATGTTTTCAATTAGGCTGCGAATTCTTGAATATTCGTTTTAGTTTACGAAGGCTTTTTGGGATTGGTAGTTTTTATTTAGATTTCTCCGGAAAACAAATATCGTTGTATCATTGTTCAGAGTGGTACATACTCAAAAGCGTGCACCGCATATAGGCCACATAAGCACTGCCTTTCTTGCCGTATTCGCATAAAAATATGAAATATATTGGATTGCATAATTTAAAATTATTGCAAAAAATAAATCTACACTTTCAAAAATACGCGCGAAGTCCAGCTAATCACACCGCCGCCAGCGCCTCACCGGCCTGTAAATGCGCAAATGCCGCCAACGTCAGAGTAGATTCTTCTATGTTCACTAGACTACACAAAATATTAATGCTGCGAGCCGTAACTGTAAATGTGTGCGTTAAAGTGGCTCGTTTGTGTTAGTTTCTAAGGCAGTGCTTTTACAGAACGAAAGTAATATCAATTAGTTAAATCTTGTCCACCCATGTATATTATCAATTAACCCACTGTGTTACTGCCTATCCTGATCAAAAACTCTGTGCAAGCCACTGTACATACTCCAAGTATCGCCCTGGGGAAATACCACCATTCAGAATCAAAGTATTCACCACTCTAAAAAAACTAAAATGAACCTTACATATAAATAAAAATTTTCTTTAAGAAATTGGACCATCTAGTTTTTACTTCCAATACATAGATATACATCTATGTTATTGACATCGTTTACTTTTATTAAATGACATTCAAACGAATCGGAATACCTTTTTATATTTTATAAAATATAATTTATGATAATGACAACCATTATGACCTATAAAATGTAATCTACCAAATCCACATGATGGTAAACATTTAAGACACTATATGAAAATCGTGGTTTAATCGATTAACGATATATGAAACCATTTTTTGTCAAAGAAGAACCCACATCACGGTTATCAAAATGTTGCGTAAAATTTTACTTCTCTAAGATAAGATTCTAAAAAAACATTTTCTTTCTTAATAACTTTTATTTTTATTAAGTATCAAAAGTATTTGCATCTTCATCTCATAGTGTCAATATTTTTTTACTTCTTAATACAGTCGTGAATCGATTAATATGCTGTTTTATTACAAAAAATAAATATCTTTACTATGACGGCCTCCGTAGTCGAGTGGCAAGACTCTCGGCTTTAAAGCAGCCCGACGTGCGCAAATAACTTTTATTTAATTGATTTCTGTCATACCACATTTAATTCATATAAAATTACATACGAGTATACCATAGTGTATTTGCTGCACGTTCCAGAGTGGTAGATACTCTAAGTATCGCCCTAGTGAAAGACCACCATTCAGAATAGAAACGTTACTTGAAATGGTTCTAGCCGTGTTTGGTGACCAGTACTAAATAGCCAGGTACTTTCCAACCTTCCTCTACCCACTACTTTAACCTCTCAACATACCCCAATGAATGCCATTGTCTTACACTTCATCTCCATCTACAGTTTTCTTTCGCGGTAGAGTAAAAACATTTTCATTTACTGCACTTCAACGTTTTATTTTTAAATATATATTAATACTAATTACCAATTTATTTATTTTTAATACTGTATTTCTCATAATGTTATATTGTATTATATTGTTTAATTTATTATGATTTATGTTAATTTGATTACTCGGTATTTTGTATTTTATTGTAACTCGTGTATTCCTTTAAGTTCCCTTGTCCCAGAGTAAGTTTTTATAACTCATCGGGATTGCTATGTATGTTAGCAAGATATTTAATAATATACGAGTTTATACATGGCCTGTTCAAAAGAAAAGGTGAATTTTGAATTTTCGCGGGCTGTGTACATTCGATTATCGATTTTTTTTTGTTATGTTGGTACACATATGTTTATCATATGTTAGCATTATCAGCCATTTTGGATTAGTGGTTTGTTTTTGACAACTGGAAAGGTTAGTCACGTTTTTGTGTGTTCTTCGATTTTTTACTTTTGAAAAAAATGGATCAAAGAATAAAATCCATGATTTGTTTTTCCACAACTCCAGGACGCTCATCGTCATTAACATCTTCTCGGCCTTCTGTAAAGCGCTTGTTCCACTTATAAAAACTTTTTTGAGACAAAGTAGACTCGCCGAATGCTACAGTGAACATTTTAAGTGCGTTGGTGCACTTTATTCCATTTTTAATGCAAAATTTAATACATATTCTTCGATCCATTTTTTTTCAAAAGTAAAAAATCGAAGAACACAAAAAAAAAATCGTAAATCGAATGTACACAGCCCCCGAAAATTCAAATTCACCTTTTCTTTTAAACAAGCCATTTATATATATTTTTTTAAATAGTCACATTCGTGGGATGATTATTATAACAAAAATATTTGCGGCACGTTCCAGAGTGGTAGATACTCTAAGATCGCCCGTGAAAGACCACCCCTCAAAATCAAAATGTGAAAATAACTCGCCCAAAAAAACACGAAAAGAACGCGACCGTTGAAGTAACCGGCTATTTTTTCCAACGCCCCCTGATTTTCTCTGGGTCTTTTACTGCCCCCCTGAAAGTCTCAAACGCCCACAAGGGGGCGTTATCGCCCACGTTGAAAACCTATGGTCTAGACTCCTAGAAGGATGCAAAAAATTTAAATAAATAAATAGAAAAAAAATATACTCTCCTGAAGAATTGTCACGGTCTCAGTGGCAGACATTAAAAGTGAAAAATAATAAAATTATTGTGGACACAATTGTGAAAATTCAACGATTTTCACTCCCTCGGCAGACGTGGGCCTCGCTCAACCACACGGTGTAGTCACAGTTATTGTTTGTTTATTTATTTATTTGCGCCCGTTATAGGCTTTTACATACATGTTAACATGTTTTTTAAACAATAACCTCATAAGTGCAAAAAATTATGTATAAATTTTTTTTTTTAAAGATTATTGAATAGCAGATACAAAAATAACTAATAATATTCAATAAATAACAGGTTCTAAAATATTGTAAAAGAATAGAAAAAAATAAGACTAAGTAACAGGTCTAACTATTAGTTTAGCTCTACCAGATGATAACAACTGTACTAAACCAAACTTATAGTTTGATATTGACGTGTTAAATATATCAGCGACATCGGACATAGGCGTGTTGAATTGTGAGGTTGAAGCAGAATTGCTACAATAGTACGGTAGGTACTGCCTTGTAACCGTATTGTGCTTATATGATGCACAAATGAGGCCCAAAGGACTTATTAATTATGTGAATGTGGACACATAAAAAGACAACAGAACACATTGTAGAAGAATGTACCCTTCACCAGTTTCCCGGAGGCACATCTGTGCTGAATTAAGTTACTACGGATGCTATCGACTGACTGAATAACCTCACCACCCCACTACGACCTCCACACACTCTTCTACACAATTTGAAGAAGTGCAAAGTAGAAGAATTAATTAAAGCACTTGTACAATGCTTTTCAGTCATGGTGTTTGAAAGAGAGATAGTAAGAAAACAGCGTGCAATATAGTTGTGAATGATGAATATTTGTAGCATGTGGATGAGTTTGTGTATTAAGGAAGTATGTTTACGAGATACGAAAAGGCTGATGAGGATATTGAAAGAAGGGTGAATGCAGGAAGCTCTATTAGTGGAAGACTGAACGCCGCTTTTTTATATGAATACCGCACAAGAGTCTCAACTGCTCCCAACCGTCAAGAGCCAGTGAGACTATGGCATCCGCAAATAGGGTATGTTATGAGGCTGAAGGTAGTGGGGAGAAGAAGGACACGGGGAAGAGAAAGGTTGGGAAATACCTGGCTTTTCAGATTTGGTCACCAAACACGGCTAAAGCCATTTCAAGCAACGTTTCAATTTTGAATAGTGTTCTTTCACCAGGTCGATACTTAGAGTATCTACCACTCTGGAACGTGCAGCAAATACACTATAGTAAATATAATTTTATTTGAATTGAATGTGTTATGACACATATTAATTAAATAAAAGTTATTGGCGCACGCCGGTTTTGAACCCACGACCTTTAGATTCGTAGTCAAGCGTCTTACCACTCGACCATGGAGGCCGTCATGTCGCTGTTGGCGCAAATAAAAAAATGTCCAAAGAAGCGAAGCTAGCGGTCCACAATGGAGTGCTTATACCAACCCTGATATACGGTAGTGAGGCATGGAACTGGCAGAGGAAGGATGAAAGTAGACTGAACGCTGTGGAAATTAGATCCCTGAGGCGTATGTACGGTAAAACCATGAATGACCGTGTTGAAAATGTTGATATCCGATGTGAGCGTGGTGAATAGGATCAAATAAGGGACGCTTAGCTGGTTTGGGCATGTAGAGCGAATGAACGAAGAAAGGAGTGTGAAAAGAATATATGATGCGAAAGTGAATGGAGAATGGAAGAAGAATTCGGGGACGTTCGAGGAAGACATGGCACGATCAAGTGAATCAAATACTTGAATCGGGCCATGTGAAGAGTCAGAATAAAAAAAGAGTATGTATGAATGTGAATGAAGCAAGAAATGTGTGCCAAGACAGAGTTGTATGGCGGTCCGTCCTCTCTGCCTACCCCTGCAGGGAAACGACGAGATGGTTAGTTAGTCAATGCTTTTGAAAATAAAATAGTGGCTTATTGATTCCGTACTGTTTCCCCTATAAGCATTTACCCAACTTTATACCGTTTCAAAATGACTTAAAAAGAGGGAACCTTTTTACGTTCGTCTCCGTAGAATGTATTTATTTAGTATGAGCGGGTTAACTGCGTTTGCACCAACAGAATAACCGTTTAGAAAGCGATGGAGCCTTCAGCGCTGGTTGTAATCGGAGGTGGCGACCCCATAAAAACGAATCGACCCTTAAAACGGCGTGACTGCAATGCCATAGTCTATTTTCACGGCGTGAGTCGGGCTTTAAAATTAAACCGCGTCACTACACTCCCCACGAGCGGGTTCGTTTGACATACTAAGAGAAAATCTTGACTGAAAACGATGTTTTCTTACTGTGTTTTTCAAATCACATAAATACATTGACGGCCTCCGTGGTCGAGTGGTGAGACGCCGACCCCGAGTCCAGAGGTCGCGGGTTCAAACCCGGCGTGCGCATATTGCGCATTTAATTCATATGAAATAATGTTTGGTATATTTACGGCACGTTCCAGAGTGGTAGATACTCTATGTATCGCCCTGCTTAAAGACAACCATTCAGAACTGAAACGTTGCTTGAAATGGCTCTAGCCGGGTTCGGTGACCAGATCTGAATAGCCAGGTACCTCCCAACCTTTCTCTTCTCCGTCTCTTTCCCTCCCCACTACCTTCAGCCTCACAGCATACCCCAATTAGGGATGCTATGTATCAGTGGATCTAGACGGTTGGTAACAGTTGGGACCATATGGTATTCACTGTATAAAAAAAAGCATACATTGTTGTATTTTTAGATTATTTCTAACAAGTCTTATTTTGATTTATTAGATAGATTATTACTACTTATCGAGATGGAAAAGAAGACGGCTGGGAGGTACTTGGCTATCTGGTCACCAAACACGGCTAAAGCCATTTCAAGGAACGTTTCGATTCTGAATGGTGGTCTTTCGTTTGTATGAAGCAGCGAAACTATTGCAGCCCTATTTTTAGGAACGTTGTTAGACAGTGGGAAATAGGAACTGGGGAAAAGACGAATAACATTGGGTACATCTCCCGCAACTACACTTTCAACAGAGATAGAGGAAGTCTCACAGCGCTTAATGTCGCACATAAATACGAAAATTGATGATCTTAAAAACGAAATTATAGCAAAAATGAACATAGAAGCGGCTGAAAGACAAAAAACCATAAACTTCCTTTGTGAAAAATACGATGAACTACTTGTAAAAATTGAGCAGACAAAGTTCACCGAAAAAACAATGTTGTCTGACTTATCAATTTTAAAGAGTAATCAAAAATTAATGCAAAATAAATTAATCGAAATCGATCACGCCAACAAAGCATGTAACGTCGAAATAAGGGGAGTTTCCGAAAAAACAATGAAAATCTATTGGAAATTATTAATGAATTAGGTGCAACCATAAAACTCGACCCCGCTAATCTCGAAATTAATAATTTCTATAGAATACGTCGGGACCCAATAATTGCTGATGGTGTGGCCCTGCATGAACATGCACGACCAATAATAGTCAAATTTAATAAAGAAATAAACAAAGATAACTTCCTTGCGGCGGTGAAAACTTTTAATATGCAACACACACTAAAGGAAGATAAGCTAAACATCACACATTTAAAAAAGTTTTCATCCCACAAAAAGGTTCCTATCTACATAAGCGAGCACCTTACAACTAATGAAAAAAACATATTGAGATTAACAAAATGATTCGCAAAAGAACACAACTTCGCTTTTGCATGGTCAAGAAATGGACGATGCTACCTCAGGAAGACATGTACATCCAAGGGTATATTGATTTCACATGAGGAGCAATTATCACCAGGGTTAATAAAAAACCTATCGGATATACCTACAGAGCAACCGACCAACCCAAGAAAAATAATGGATTGACGTATTCACCTATAATACAAAAACATTGATTAACACACTACTTTATTCAATGATTTTCTGCTATTATATGAACATACGGGGAATGAGAACCAAAATTGATGAATTTAATATAAATATTCTTAACAACGACTATCAAATAATAAGTCTAACGGAGACATGGCTGAAGGAATCGATCTATGACCAGGAACTATTTGATGACCGCTACGAATTATACCGGAAGGATAGACTGCATAAAACAAAAAAAGACGGAGGAGGAGTCATGATTGCTGTTTCAAGAAAACTAGAGGCTAAGAGGATGGAGACATTTAATTAATTTACTTACTGTTGTTAAATACTCTAATAAATAAAAACACTCATGTATATATGTTTTGGGCATCATGCCTGTTATATGTACTAAAAATAAAAAAAAATAATAAAAAAAAATAAAATAAAATATCCAGGCTCTTCAGGACGGTCACCAAACATAGCTTGAGTAATTTAAAACAACTTTTTTTAATTGTTTTCTTTTTCGCCAGGGCGATACTAAGACTACATTCTACACTAAATCCTTATGATTTGTCATCATCACATCCTTTAGTCTCACATTTCTTAACCTTTCCTTAACTATGATGTGTAACGACTACACATTGCTTCTAATAACTTTTAAATCTCTATAGCCATCATAAATACTGCTTTCAGATTTTAGGAGTTCCTCCATAATACATTAACCCCTTGAATGGAAAAATAATGTTTATATTGATTAGCACATTCTAAAAAACCGCTATGGGATGCGAAGATTCGCGAATTAGGTATGACACTATTCACGTCTCACTCTTACTTGACTTCACTATATGGGAACCTGAGAAATGGAATCTCAGTTTGCAGTTGTGCTTTTTCCTTCTGGATAAACAACACCTACGAGCTCGAGCTACTAGCAGTAGCTTTCTAGCGTTCCTTGGAGGTGGTCCTCTCACCTGTTTTTTCGATGTTTTTTTAATGTTTTCAGCTTTTTAATTTTAATTATTATCACTGTTGACTTTAAATATTATTAATTTATGCGATGGACTACGTACTATTTTTATTTTTGTGATTTAAAATCCCATTTTTTTACTTATGTAATAATTACACAGCGCCGGAACGTGGAAAATAATTAGGCACAGTAAGGGGAAGGTTAAAACGGGGTTGCCATAGTTCCACTGTATTCGGGTAGTTAAATGGTTTTTTCATGTTTCCAGCATTTTAATTTCAATTATTATCACTATTGACTTCAAATATGTTTAATTTATGGGATGGACTATGTATTCTTATTTTTGTGATTTAAAATCCTAAATGTTTACTTGTGTAATGATTACACAGCACCGGAACGTGGAAAATAATTAGGCACAGTAAGGGGAAGGTTAAAACGGGGTTGCCATAGTTCCACTGTATTCGGGTAGTTAAATGGTTTTTTCATGTTTCCAGCATTTTAATTTCAATTATTATCACTATTGACTTCAAATATGTTTAATTTATGGGATGGACTATGTATTCTTATTTTTGTGATTTAAAATCCTAAATGTTTACTTGTGTAATGATTACACAGCACCGGAACGTGGAAAATAATTAGGCACAGTAAGGGGAAGGTTAAAACGGGGTTGCCATAGTTCCACTGTATCCGGGTAGTTAGATGGTTTTTTCATGTTTCCAGCATTTTAATTTCAATTATTATCACTATTGACTTCAAATATGTTTAATTTATGGGATGGACTATGTATTCTTATTTTGTGATTTAAAATCCTAAATGTTTACTTGTGTAATGATTACACAGCACCGGAACGTGGAAAATAATTTAGCACAGTAAGGCGAAGGTTAAAACGGGGTTGCCATAGTTCCACTGTATCCGGGTAGTTAGGATCCATTGTGCGATCACAATGCAAAAAACCTTTTCGTTAATATTGTAACGAACTTCAATGAAGTTTGGTCGTTACCTATGTGTTGATTTTACTTAATATGGCGAGTTGTATACACCACATTCCAGAAACAACGTTAAAATAAATGTTTAAGTAAAAAAATAAAATAGAAAGCAATCACTTTGTGGTTTGACATATTTAATAAAATTAAATTCTACAAGACCACAGATATTATGTTATTTTTTATGACCAACTGGCTTTGCTTAGCCTTAGCATCATCAGGGTACAAAATTAAAATAGAAATAAAAATATATAAATGCTTATTATAATGCCTGTAGGAGTCTTTCAAATATTGTCAGGATTTTTAAGATATTTTTTTTTAATAAGAATACCACACAAGAATCTCAACTGCTCCCAACCGTCTAGAGCCAGTGAGAGACTATGGCATCCCCAAATGGGGTATTTTGTGAGGCTAAAGGTAGTGGACAGGGAGAGGAAGATTGGGAAGTACCTGTCTATTCAGATCTGGTCACCAAACACGGCTAAAGGTATTTCAAGCAACGTTTCGATTCTGAATGGTGGTTTTTCACCAGGGCGGTACTTAGAGTATCTACCACCCTGGAACGTGCCGCAAATATACTTTTTTTATTATTTTTGTATGAATTAAATGTGTTATGACACATATTAATTAAATTCAAGTTATTGGCGCACGCCGGGTTTGAACCCGCGACCATTAGATTCGTAGTCGAGCCTCTTATCACTCGACCATAGAGGCCGTCAATTTGTGACCCGATAATGTTTGTCTTTCTTTTTAAAACTGACAATTTTAATAATAATAACATCAATTTAACTTAGGAACTGTATTTCACATTTGTGGTATTAAAAAGAGATTTTGCAATTGTAATAACTTTCTGTGAATGAAGGGGGTTTTTCGATATCGCCCAATGTAAAAGACTGTAAGTCAAAAAATTAAATTGATACTGTTTTCAATTGGCTTCAACGATGATAAAGCGTCTAGACGTTAACACAAAAATAAATTAAACGTAATTATGCAGAAAGCTTCCCACCCACCATTTGCCAAAATTGAGTTTTACATGTTTTAAAATAGATAAATACGAGATTTCTATCTGCTGAAAACATCCAAGCTCCAAATGCAATATATTTTTGGTTATTATATTTTTTATTAACGCACATTGCAGTTATATGACTTAAGTAGAAGTATAAAAACATTTAAATGTAGGGTTACACAGGAAATACATATATATTATTTCATATATATTTTTAAATTGATCAATTATAAATTACCTATTAATGGTATTATAGACAGCCCTGATTTACTTAGCTTAATTACCTTCCATGTAACTAACAGAACCACTCGAACCGAAATTCTTTTTTAATGTAACAATAATATCAGGACTGAGTCATTTAAATACTCGCTTGTTCCTAGATTGCATACAGTGGGTAATTCTTTCGCTGAAATAGTAGATATATTCAACTGCACTGAATCTAGTTGCAAGAAGGCTATAATAGCACGTCTCTTTTAAAAATATTACTGTTAATTTATTGCATTATATGCTAATATTTCTATTAACTTACTTATGTTTTTGGGTGCTAATCGTTTACACTATGTTATTTTTATGTCACTGTTATTTTATGTTATATATTACACTGTTATGTAAAAGCACATACGGGCGTATATAATTAAATAAATAATTCTCGTAAAGAAAAAAACACAGAAATCCACTACACAAATGCCGATTAAATGCAATAGAAATCAGTGATTTTTTTTTATTACCTATGTTTATGATCAATTAACCCGCTGTTTTACTGCCTACCCTGATTAAAAACTCTGTGCACGCCACTGTACATACTCTAAGTATCGCCCTGGTGAAAGACCACCATTCAGAATCAAAACGTTGCTTGAACTGGCTTAAGCCGTGTTTGGTGACCAGATCTGCATATCCAGGCACTTTTCAACCTTCCTCTTCCCCACTGCCTTCAACCTCAACTCCAATTGGACATAGTTTTGCAGAAAGTGTCCAACCCACAATTTGCCAAAATCGAGTTTTACATGTTTTCCCATAATAATAATAAGGTTTTATTCCAGAAGGTTTGCAGGAGTAGTGCAATGCAATACCTTCCATAATTGATATTAATACAAAGTAATAATAATATTAACAAATAAAAATGAACAGAAATTCATAAGAAAATAAATAAATAAATGATACAAGTAAAAAAATATTAATAGAGGATATTAGGCCTCATTTCTGCAAAACGCCACCAAGAGGGAGTCCATCCTGGCAGCGTTAAGATTGATGGGGCCAATAATTTACTCCAATGCGCTTCTATGCTTGAGTTCGGGATCTGACGGGATTCCATGATGAGGTCATTTCTGGAGTTGATAATCCTTTCCTATAGATAAATAAGATATTTACATCTGAAAAAAACATCCAAGCTCCAAATGCAATAAATATTGTTGATATTTTTTTTTACTAACGCATATTGCAGATATTTTACTTAAATTAAAGTTTAAAAACATTATAAAATGTAGAATAACATAAGAAATACTTTTTTTAATAAACCCATTGATAGATTATAAAATACCAATTTATAATAAGGCTCATAAATAAAACATTGATATTCAAATTACAAATGCCGATTAAGCATATTAATAATATAAATAATCGCAATATTTTCAAACGCCTTTTTTCTCAGTTTCATCTTTTTGGGGTTGGATGCTTTCTGTATAACTACGTCCAATTACAAGTCAACGCTTACTAACGGAGTAAAACCTTCCATTGCAATAAAACATTCGCTGAAAGGCAATCATTAGAAGATTCTTTCTTAATATAATCGTCTGCTAACTATTTGGGGCTTATTCAAATACCCCTCGTAATGTTTATCTAACTAGTACTGCGGCTCATTAGGCCTTATTACTATCACTATCTGATGGTTGTATTTCATTGACTGAATTTAAGTTTACATTGGTGAATTCTTAGAGAAAAGGTCTTAGCTGGATACAGGCAGTTACTATATTAATCATTGAGAAACAACGTAACAGGTTCAACGCCTTTCCATTTCCTGAAAAGGGATATTATCATCTAGATACCGCCCGTATTTCAAATTTTATTATTCCAGGAAATTGCGAGGGACGTAGTTTGGAATTAATGTTACAACCCTTAAAGTGGATTTAATATTCAAGTCGGTTGGCGAATCGCAACCCTTTCATTCTTGTTACAAGGTAGGCGATTATTTGATGACAGAAAAACTGATAATTATTATCGACTGGTTTGTGGTGAAAGAGATACGAAAAACAATGTTTTGGTCGCATATTGAAACACTTCCGGTATTCACGTGGTGTGAAGAGTATTGCTTTACACTTTTGTTTGCTATGCCTAAAAATATCCTAGAACATATGTTACAGGCATGATGCCTAAAACATACAAACATAAGTGGTTTTTTAGTATATTTAATAAAAAATAGTGAAAAAGGTTATTGATTAAAAATTGAACAAAAGTAAACTAACTAACCATCACGCCGTTTCCCCGCAGGGGTAGGCAGAGAGGACGGACCGCCATACAACTCTGTCTTGGCACACACTTCTTGCTTCATTTACATTCATACATCGTCTCATACATACTCTTCTGTTATTCTGACTCTTCACATGACCCGATTCAAGTATTTGATTTACTTGATCGTGCCATGTCTTTCTCGGGCGTCCTCGACTTCTTCTTCCATTCACTTTCGCATCATATATTCTTTTCACACTCCTTTCTTCGTTCATTCGCTCTACATGCCCAAACCATCTAAGCGTCCCTTTCTTGGTCCTATCCATTACGCTCATATCAGCCTTGCATTCTTTCCGGATATCCACATTTGTAATGCGGTCATACATGGTTTTACCGCACATCCGTCTCAAAGATCTCATTTCCACAGCATTCAGTCTACTTTCATCCTTCCTCTGCCAGTTCCATGCCTCACTGCCATACATCAGGGTTGGTATAAGCACTCCATTGTGGACTGCTAGCTTCGCTTCAATTTTTTATTTGCCCCAACAGCGTTCAGTCCTCCATTAATGGAGTTTCCTGCATTCACAAAAGTAAATCAATAATATCCAAAAATCAGAAAAAATAAATAATATTAATAATTTTCAATGAAAATATAAGGTCTTTCTAATAAGGTCCCAATGACCGAATTGGTCAAGGCGTTACTCCCGGATAGAGTAGAGGATCCGAGTTCGAGTCTCGGTTGTGATATTTCCTAGCTTTTTCTGTATTATATTATTGAAATAATATTTTTTTTAAACATAAGCATTAATGCTTAAAAGTTATTTCAATAATAATATACAAGGTCATATATCTTATAACAACTCCATGAAAACAATTTTTTTTGCTGTTCCATAAGTAAATTTTGGGTAAAAACTCAGTTTTCATAAGTTTTCAACTTTGGTGATTTTTTCCACATTAATTCATTTGAAGGTTAAAATGGCTGCTTTACGAAATAATATTTTACAAAAATCACAGAGTTTCTTATTTTTATTAAGTTCTGCCAGTTTTATTTCTATTTTTTAGTGAGAGCTTTTTTGACGTTCAAGGTCATTATAAAACTGTGGTATAATAACATAAGATTTTGTTGAAAAAAAATTAAAATTTAGAGAAGTTATACAAATTTAACACAAAAACTATAAATATTTAGTAAAAACATTGCAAAGCAGGCAAATTATAAAACATAGGGCACATTGCGAAGTATGGTAGAAGGAAATAAAAATGTTTGTATTTAATTAGTTCAGCACATAAGCATGCCTTTTTAATGGCACTAACTATGACAACCTCAACAAAAATTGGCGTATTTCTCTTTTTCCCCTTCCCTTACCTAACTTTATCTCCGATGTTTGATGTTACTTCTCTCAGATTTAATTTTGATAAAGTGGTCGAGTAAATAAGTACATATATATTTTTTTATTATCTTTCCGTTTTCGTAAAACCAAACTTTATTATTTCACAAAATTAACAATTAAAGGTGTGATCCATTTTACTCTGCGTACATTGTGACACTAACGGATCGGTTTTTCAATATTCTTTCGGTACTTGCGTATTTCCTAGAAATATTATACGTTTACTTATTATTTATATCTACAGGCTCCGACAGTTGAGTGAAGAGCAAATATTTGTAAAGGATTTCATTTGAATGGGGAACTGTTATCTGTTTATACTCCATGTTCCAAAGGCATACCGCGAATTCCAGGGGATTTTATAAAGTTCAAATAAAAAAGTTATAATATTTTTTGTATTTGCATACGGTAACGTGTAACCGATCCTTTATAGTAAACATTATACCGTCCACTACAAGCGGTAATCTATCACTATTGGCTTGCTATATACGAAATCTGTTTGACCGACCGTAATCCAACGGTTAATTGGCTATATGAAAATACGATATAATGACAAAAAATAGTTCACATTTCTTAATCAAACTTTTTTTAGTGGCATGAGGGAGAAATAAGATTTATTCCAGAAAAAACACTTATACCATTGACATATGATTTGTAAAAATACATAAACACGTTATTTAAGAAGATAGCATAATTGACAAAACATCATTTTGTAAAACGCGAGTAAGTTATTACGAAATAACAGTCAGCAAAGTTTTATCTTGCGGGAATCCGGCATTCCAAATGTTAGTCGAAAATAACATCGATTTCACCATTATTTGTGCTAAGCAGCACTAACGGCGAACTAAAGGTTCCCGGAAAATATAAATCACCTCTCGAAGCCGATAGAATATCATCTGTATTATTTATCTCGGCGTTAAAATACGCTGTCGTATAACTCCAGGTTCCGGCCAATGCAAGATGTCGGCCCGGCAGCCCTCCGTCCTGGGGGAGTTTTAAAGTTTCATTGCAATTGCCTTTATTCCCCCTCTCGATTTAAGGGAGTTACTCCTGACGCTTATAAGGTTTTACCACTGCTGGGATCAAGCCGGGGTTTATTGAACTGAAGCTGGGAAAGGACATATCATCGCCAGTAAGGAAAAAGGCCTAAAGCGTCATTTTGGGAAGCTTACACCAGAGCACTCACTTGACAGCTCAACTGAGTTCAGAGCAAAACTAAAGACACACCTTTTTATATTATCACACCCACAGTAACGTCAATTTGCATCACTAGAGTTTTGATCACTCAGTCCGAGTGATATATATAGTTTACTATTACTTATTTAATTTTTTTCTACCCTATGTCGGACAGCACGGGCAACAACCATTATACATAAGAGTATATGTGTTAATGTAAATATGTTAATTCACTAGTTATTAGTTAATAAAAATTTTTAGTTTTAATATTATGTTAATTATGCTGTAAAGCGCCCTTGAGGTAATATTTCTCTCACGAAAACGACGCTATATAAATCAGCCAATTAGTATTATCACTTTAAAGTTTTTTTGTTTTAAGTCTTCAGTAGCTGGTTGGATTTTGAAAAAAAAAAGTTAACTCAGGTTACTCGATGCTGTCACTGAGTTACCTGAAGCGATAAAAAGATAAAAAAACGTCCCAAACTTTTTCGCTTGAGTCAAGCCTTCTCCCAAATGGTAAATATATTTTAAATGGCTTCAGAATCAAACGAGAGTCAGAGTATTCGTTGCAAAAAAACTAAAAATTTAACTTATTTTTGACCAAAGTGTCGCTTAAGTCCCTTTGCCTTTCTAGCAATGATATATTTGAAGAAAATGTTGTAGGTTCTTTGAATGCAGAGATAAGCTATACGAGGTAGAAAACTTTGATTCACTAAACTTAACTAAAAAGTGGAAAATTCTTTAGTTTGGAACTACAAAAATTTTCAACCACTATTTTTTTTAATATGAATGCCGCTCGCTAGCCTCAACAGCCCGGAACTAGTGGGACTATGGCATCTTCATTTGTGATGGAAATGGAAGGTTAGAAAGTACCCGGCTATTTAGATCTAGTCACCAAACATGATTAAAGTCGTTTCAAGCAAGGCTTTGATTTTGAATATTGATTTTGGACAATTCTGTGTCTTTTGACCACTCTGGAACGTGCTGCCGTCGGGTTCAGTAACTGCGACCTCTGAATTCGGAGTCGAGGATCTTAACCGCTCGGCCACGGCTGTCGTAACAATTAATGAACACATGCGTCGGTCTGTCCATGATTTACGAAAATTATCTCAATCAAACGGTTCTGCAAAATTATTAAGGAACAGAAAATTGCCGAAAGAAATAAATTTGAACACTTCATGCACAAAATCGGTACGTTTCTGCCATTCTGGCGTCTTGAAATATTTATGGAAAAATATTTATACAATTTTCACCATGAGTTTTGAAAATACAACTTACGAATAGTGAAAACTACACATTTAATTCATATAAAATAATATATAGTATATTTGCGTCACGTTTCAGAGTGGTAGATACTCCAAGTATCGTTCTGATGAAAGGCCACGATTCAAAATTGAAACGTTGCTTGAAATGGCTCTAGCTGTGTGTGGTGACCAGATCTGACTAGCCAGGTACTTTCCAACCTTCCTCTTCCCATCTCCTTCCCCTCCCGACTAACTTCAGCCTCACAACATACTCTAATTGGGTATGCCACAGTGCCACTGGCTCTTGACGGTTGGGAGCAGTTGGAACTCTTGTACGGTATTCACAGTAATAAAAATAAGACGAGGTATTTAATATATTCCATTCCATTTTTTATTTATTATTCCACGTGAAACCGGAAAGGTGGTCATTATTTATTGATCAAACCTTTTCTTTCACGTTCACTACAGAGCTATCGAAAGTTGAGCTGTTTGAAATAATATAGGCTGTAACAGAATGGACTGACTAAAGCTAGCGGATTCTAAGCTTATTGGTAGTAAGAATGTAGAAGCATTTTGGTCTCGTGTGACATTAAAAAAACAATAAAAAAATGAGGCTGGGAGATTAGGACATCCCACTAAACAACCGCTCGTCACACCGTCACGTTCCCGCAACATTGGACAGTAAGATCTGTTACAACCTGTATATTGGCAACGCTGTAATTTTTTTACTGTTAATAACGATAGCGTTAACAACGTATGTAGAATTTTCCGCATATCAACACTATTTTAATATTAAATTACAATAAACAAAGGTCACACTGTGTTATACTTCGTCAAATTCAACTCAATTTACTCAAAATCAAGCTGTTTTACGAAGGTTACAAGGCCTCCATGGTCGAGTGGTAAGACGCTCGACTACGAATCCAAAGGTCGCGGGTTTGAACCCGGCGTGCGCAAATAAATTTTATTTTATTAATACATGTCATTACGCGTTTAGTTCATATAAAATAATATAAAGTATATTTGCAGCACGTTACAGAGTGGTAGATACTTTAAGTATCGTCCTGGTGAAAGACCACCATTCAGAATAAAAGGTTGCTTAAAATGGCTTTAGCCATTCTTAGTGACCAGGTCTTAGTAGTCTGGTACTCACCAATCTTCCTCTTCCCCATTGCCTTCCCCTCCACACTGCTTTCAGCCTCACAACATACCCCAATTAGGGATGCCATAGTCTCACTATCTCTAGACGGTTGGGAGCAGATGGGACTCTTGTGCGGATTCACTATAAAAATAAATTAAAATAATAATGTGTGTAGAATTTTCCGCATATCAACACTATCTTAATATCAAATTACCATTAACAAATTTTTCACTGTGGTATAGTTCATCAAATTCAACTTAATTTCCTCAAAATTAAACGATTGTACAAAGGTCACAAAATTACACAGAAAACGTTTTTAATTTAGTCTGACACCAATGATTACTCGGTTTACGAGAATTTCCCCTCTACAATATATTCGTTGAAATTATTATAACGAATGATTAGTTTGAAAATTCCATCACGTGAAATTCGCGAAACTGTCATGAATTCTACATTATTTCTTAGAGGGACATTGAATGGAAAATAACAATTATTCATTCCACTGGAATTTCCACTTTCCTAGAATTTTGTCTCAAGGACGTTTGAATACTCTTTGAAAGTGGGCAAAAGAGTGACATTCTCTTAAACAACAATTAAATTTTCACTGTGGCCACCATCTGTGTAGCTAACTTGCTCGCTCTAAGCCCAGAGCAAATATTTATTTTTTCAGCGAAATATAAATATTTCAAACAAAAAAATTACCTTTGAAAGCTTTTTAAACTTCATCGTTATATTGATTACTGATAGAATATTAACAGCCTTCAAAGAATATGAAAATAGAAACGTACAAAATAAAAAAATATTAGATTCGGATAAAATTTATATTACTTAAAAAAATTAAAAAATAACTTTGTATAAGACCACGGATATTATTTTATTTTTTATGACGGATCGGTTTCGCTTAGCCTAAGCATCATCAGGGTACAAAATTAAACTTAACAAAAAATACAAAGTGTGCGGTTATATATACATACAGAGGGGTACCCAATATAAAATAAAAACAAGAGAACTGTGAGAAAACCATAGAAAAACATTTAAATTATAACAAAAGAAAAGAGAGAAAAAGACCGATAATATGAGTTGAAAGATACAAAACGTCAATTGAGAAGATGATTAAAGAATAATGATAAATTTGAATTGTCTTATTCAAAGTTATTTATTATAATATGTCAAACCACAACGAATCCAGAGGTCTCAGGTTCGAACCCGGCGTGCGCAAAAAACTTTAATTTTAAAAATATGCGTCGTAACACATTTTTTTCATATAAAATAATGTATAATATATTAGCCACACGTTCCAGAGGGGTAGATATTATACTTTAAGTATCGCCCTAGAGAAAGACCACCATTCAGAATCGAAACATTGATTGAAATGGCTTTAGTCGTGTTTCGTGACCAGATCTAAATAGCCATCTTCTTCTTCTTCATCTCCTTCCACCTCTGCATCTCCTTACCCCTCCCCACTTCCTTCAGCCTCAAAACATGCCCCGATTGGGAATGCTATAGTCACACTGGCTCCAGACGGTTGTGAGCAGTTAGGATTTCTGTGCGGTATTTTAACTATTAAAAAAAATGGAAAAAGATGGATACCAATCATGGTAAAATAATGCCAATGTTTTCAAGAAATGTGAGACTGATTAAAAAAAAACCGCAAAAGAGAAATGTGTTCATTTCGTATTAATGGTGTATTAATTCAAAAGTATGATATTAGGAGTTTGCTATTTTACTAGACAGCGAAAACTAATCATAATATTTTGTTTAATTATGTTTATTTTCTTAATATTATGAAAATTCTTAATTGTCTAACAAGAACAGGAATAATTTTATTGTGAATATATTCGAACTCCATACCATTTTGTCGAACACCAAAAAAATATTACAAACCTTGTTAGATTAAATTCCACCAAATATAGGGGAATATATAATATTAATGCCACCGAGTTACGTACTCTTTTCAGCGAAGAAAAATATTATTATCTTCAAGGAACTTACGTACTTTTCCCTCGACGGAAAATGATATTACCTTAAAAAGATACATGCTCATCATCCTTGAATGAAAATATTTAAAACTTCAGGGTTCATACAAACTCTTTTCTCCCACGAAAAATATTATAAGCGTGTATATTTTCTTCTCGGAAGGAACATGTTATTCACTTTATGATTTATACACCCTTCCTTGAGGTAAATATTATATTTTTTACGATTTATATGGTCTTCCTGGAGGAAAAGTATTATAAGCTTCAGTATACATATTCTCTTCACATAGAGAAAATATTGTTAACTTCAAGGTGTTTTCAACGTGCTTTCTTCAGTAGGGAGGAATATGTGAATATTGGCATTATACGGTGCACTCTTCCACCCACTTGTGCATCAAATATTCTCCCTACACTGCTTTCTCTGCTCATACGCTTAGAATGACTAAATAACCGTAAAAATAATAATAATAATTGAACGATTTTTATAACGCCATTTTTGTGATCAAATCACTTCAAGTACGCTTCGCAACTTGATTTATACGACCTACAACTTATCACTAACAGTTAAAACTACTCGTAGTTACTTACAAATAAGATTTATAACTATTGACTTAAAACTAAGGCTTATTACTAGCCACTTCCAGCTAGGACTTATAGCTAGTGATTTATAACTATTGCCTGTCAAGTAAGACTTACAACATGGGACTAACAACTAAAACATATAACTAGTGAGTTACAATTAACACTTAAAACTAGCGACTGACAACTAAGACTTATAACAAATGGCTTACAAATAAGACTTACGTTTTCAACATAGACGTTTTACTGAATTTTTAGTATGTTTTTTAAAGAATTTAAAAGTACACCGTTTATAAATTGTATTCACTAAAAACCCTGAACATTTTCCCAAGTACTCAGATAAAATTTACAGATAAATAATTTAAAGTATTGCTTGTATTACAATGCTACAAAGTGAGGTTTAGCGCATTTTTTTAGTGTCGGGGCTTAGTAATTAAATATCCAAGCGTCCCTTTCTTAACTTTGTAGACTATTGATATAAAATATGAATTTTCGACACACAATCTTAGTGATCTCATTTCTACTGCATTCAGTCTATAAAAACATTGTTTAAAAATAAAAAAATTTAAAAAAATTTGAAAAACTTTCCAGTGTAAAAATACCGAATAACCAACCACTTTTTCCGGGTAATTGCTAAAATCGGCAGTCACAACACGCCCCTGGCACTGAAGCGGGTGCCTTAAAAGGGAGGTTTGAAACCAATTACCTGTTTTCTTATATTTAATTAAAGTTCAGAGCAGCTTCTAATCGTTCAGGCATCCCATGTCCTGCAGTTCTCTCAGTATTTGGCAAAAAGCTTGCAGATTTTCCGTTCTATTAATTATTTATCTGTACATATCATGACTTACTTCTTTTATTAATTCGACTGTTATTTTTCTTAAAATAAATACAAAATATTTAAAAATATCTAAAGGTTTCATTTGAGAGATATCACGTTTTGTTCTGATCCAATTGGTAAGGGTGGAGATTACCAATTTCAAATAGATTCATTACCATCGTCGTGTTAAAATGTTCAATATCTGGTCTTTGATCTTGTTATTGAGAAGTGTTATGTTTCATATTATAATTATTTAAAATGCAGACCACCATGATACGAGCATATGCCTAGTTCGGGAGGTTGAAATATTAATCTGTTTATTTTATATTTTTGTCGAAAATTAAATTAAATAAATGAAAATATTTTTAAAACATACGATTTTTCTGGATTCATTTGACTGTCACCAACACATTTTTAATTATTTGTAGTTTAAAATTATATTAAAATAAAAGAAAACTTTGTTTTAAATCACGAATTTATTATGTTTTAACGCCAACCGGTTTCGCTTAGAACAAGCTTCTTCAGTGCTTTAGGGACATAAAGTTACTATAATTTTTCTGGAGAAGCTCGTTCTAAGCGAAACCGGTTGGCATCAAAACATAATAAATTCGTGGTTTAAAACAAAGTGTTCTTTTATTTATTACACATTTTTAGTTATTACGTAACAAAACACAAAAATAATGAAATTAAAATCCATTCCCCTTTCATAAGAGTAGTTAAACGAGCTTACATTTTTTCAGAGTACGGAAAGCTTTTTTAAAAAGAGGCGTTCGAAAAACAATTTGGATGACAGAGACTTTATGATTTTTTAGACTAGATAAGCGGTTCTCAACCCACGGCCCGTGATTGACTTCATAGTCCATTTAAAAAAAACTTTTAAAAACTCATAAATACCCATTTATATCATTATTACCATTTTATGTTATCTCTTTCTTTTTTCTATAATACTCTTGCCTATTTTTTATATGGCAGACAGAGTATTACGCCCATTGCTCTATTCAATTATTAAATATACCGCGTATATATTTTCAAATGCTATCATTTCAGCCTTCTAATATCAGGTGTGAATCTTTGTCTTCAAAAATGAAAAATACAAAATTAAACGTCTGATTTTTTAACCGATTGGCAAAAGTGTCCTTTGACATCCCAATTAAGGGTAGGTTGTGAGGCTGGACGGAGTAAAGAGGAAAAGAAAATGGATAAATTCTGACTGACTCAAATCTGGTCACTACCCAACACCAAAAGTCAAATAGATTTTTAGAATAAGATGCTTAGCTCAGAATCTAACACATAATTGATATAAAAATAATAATTATTATTTTATTCCAGAAGGGATGCAGGTAGAGTGCAATGCAATAATTCCATGATTAACAATAATACGAAAAAATCTAAATAACAATACATAAAACAAAATTTTGAATTGTAATACATATATGCAATAAAAAATGTTTTTTAATTTTTTTTTTTAGGTTTTTTAATTGTATTTAAACAATGATTATTATTATTTTAATTTAAAAAAAAAACAATTTTAGTTAAAAGCTCTGCGATGTAATTATTTTTACGCGTGACAGCTGTTTCGCCTTCTGAGGGCATTATCAAACAGCTGTCACGCGTAAAAATAATTACATTGCAGAGCTTTTAACTAAAAATTGTTTTTTAAAAAATAATAATAATTATTGCTTAAATAAAATTAAAAAAACCTTAAAATTAAAATGGAGTTCTACAAAATAAACTTTAAAACCATAAAAAAAAAAATTTTAAAATTAAAAATTATAATAATAATAATAAATTGATAAAAAAATTGAATTAAGTTTTAAAAACATAAAAATTTACAAAACTTTAATCGAGCGTGCTTCGGGGTGATCTCCGCATCATCTATATTGTATTACGTTTGACGTTTAAGTTTAACTGAATTTACTCTACAGTGTGACAGTGTTAATACTGAAAAATTACTGTGGCCCTTGGTAAATAAAAGGTTGAGAGCATGTGAACCAGGCGGTAAAGGTTTTTAATTACTAGCGCTAGTTCAATTATCCGCCGCCATAAGTTGGCGCCAGCTGCAGGAAATGCGTTCAAAGCTTCTGATAAATGTTTTCATCTGCTAGTTAATAAAAAAAATTATAAAACATCACAAGTGATTACAATTCTCGAAAATTGTTTCGGTAAATAATAAATTTGGTTATTCTGTTTTAAATTTCATCCACGGGATTCATTTTCACGTTTTTATTCCCTCGTTAATGGCGTATTATTAGATAAATGCGGGCTGTTTCAAACTTTCCACACATTCAACACTGCCACAATTGAACGGTTAGCGCCATTTTTGATTTTTATTTTAAATTTTGTCGGTTCTTGTCATACATACGCTGATTGTAAAACGTAAATTAAAGCATAACGGTCGTGTTGGTATGCTTGTAAGCTGATTACAATTTGTTCAAAAGCTGAAGTGGACCGACAACCAGCGCTTAACCGAAATCGCTGAAATGAAAAAATAAAACTAAAGTTAAATGGCCCTAATATCGTAAAATTTTGACGAAAATTTGATATGTGAGATGCCAGCATTTCAGCTAAAGTTTAACTTGCAATTTAAACTTCGGTATATTCTTATTTTGATCCGAGTTTTGAGTTAAGCCTTAGATGATCTTAAATTGAATTTGGGTTCAAACATGCACACGGCTTAGAAATATGGTATCGGGGATCAACAAGGAATTTGTCAGAATATTTTGAACAATTTTGATATTCTCTGATCATTCATTAATTTATTGAGACGAATATTGAATATATTTGTGTCGCCACCATTATGACCTTATTGAAGCTTATTTTTTTTTATTTGCATATACCATCATCAGAATCAGATCACCTTCGTGGCAAAGCGGTAAGCTCTTTGGCTCCGGATTCAGAGTTCATGGTTTCGAAACCCAACGTGGTCAAATGAAATTTTATTAATTTTTAAATTTCAGTTATACCATATATTACATAGTTTGATTTTGCCTTGATTTAAAAGTTAAAGATTCTATCAGTAACGCCTTGATAAAATACCACAATTCTTAAATTAAAAAAACGTATTGAAAGGGCTTTAATCATATTTAGTGAGTAGATCTGAATAGGCAGGTGCTTTCCAACCTTTTAAAACACTTTATCATTCCTTTTCTTTACTTCCAAACGCTACTGAAAAGGGGATGTTATGGTTTTACTCGTAACTTTTTTTAAATTAGAATTAATTTTAATAGTTTTCAGAGAATTATGAGATTGATAAAAATGACAGTACATAAAAAGGTTACGTTAACTCAATCGTCAAAAAACGTTACTCCTGCATAGAGTAGAGGTTCTGATTACAAGTCTTAGTCGCAACTTTTTTTTTCTTTGACGTCTTCTGTTTTATATTTTGTTGGAAATTATTGATTTTGTTTTAATAATTTAAAAAAAAAAATACTGGTATTCTTTTAAACCTGGGGTAATTTGATCGTTTTCATGAGTGTTCCTCTAAACCTGATAAATTCTCTCTCCGGGCAAAATATCCGGCTCCGAAGACCAATTATCGATATCTGACAATTTACCTACAGAGCATAACGTCACATCAGTCCTTAGAGACTGGTTGTAGATTTATTAGGTAATTTGATCACGTGTATGTCGGTCACGCTATCCGATAAATATTTGACCTAATTTGGTTGAGGTTATGTTTAATTACAATCCCCGGTAATCTTGCGAAGCGGTGAATTACCTCCCTCACCACACGGCCACTGTTTAGGGGTTGTTTTATACTTCCCGCTACCCTGTACATTATAATCTACTTTAACTTTCCAAACAGTAGGTGCGGAGTTGATCATGAGTGCCATTTCGTTATCTAGGGGTTAAAAACTTTGCGCAAAAGGTACTTCCTGATAATGTTCAGGTTTATGTAACCACAGATACAATATGTGTTGAAATATGCAATTCTGTAAGCTCGTATTAGAGTTGCGTTATTGCAAAAAAAGCATTGTTGAACGATGTATTCTTGGAGCAGGTGGTTGAGTTTGAAGATAGTAAAAAGTTGCGAAGGGTGGGTGAAGGAAGACAGAATGCAACTGAAAGGAGATCCTGAAATGATTGTGGAATAAAACCATGTGCGATCTTAGAGTTATATAATTATAGTAGGCAGCCCATACAGACGGAGAATTGAAACCGTGTTCCATTTAGTTCTGAGGAGAGTCTTTAGTTCGGAGAGGAAACTCTCACGTTCGACCGTCATTAGCCGAACGTACTAGACGTGGCAACGCCATGTTACAGTTTAAGGAAAAAAACTTATTCTCTCTTAATTGGCAATTATTTTAATGATATTACAACACATTTGCTTTTTCAGAGTTTAAGAGTGGTATATATTCTAAGTATCGCCCTTGTTAAAGACTACCTTTCAGAATCAAAACGTTGCTTGTTTGAAACAGCCGTTTGTGACCAGATCTGAATAGCTAGGTACTGCCCATAGAGTTGGTAGAGTAGTATCTAATCCAAGGCAGTGAAGTCAGTTTTGGACTTGTTTTTGATGATTTTAACATGACTCGACGCACCTGGGCGTGGCTAAGACTAAGGCTACGGTATTTATACATCCATTCATATCACATATCGACATAATGTTTTTGTGTATTCGTATAGTCACTTTTTCACAGTATTGTTATCAACAAAAATATAGCATATAACCTAAAAAACCGTTTAGTTGTGTCAAGTTTAGTGGCATAATAAAAAATGTGGGCGGAGTCCCGCCGTTAACTAGGACCTTAAGATCATTGCGACAGTATATAGAAGCGGTCCAAGAAATTTGTTGTCTCTTTCTCTCTCATGGTGTACGACGTAAAAACTCGGAGGAAGTGATTTATTACAATTTCGGATGGGTTGGGTAAAACAAATTAGCTATCCCTCCATTAGATTCTTACTCCGAGGTACTGCCCAACTTTCCTCTTCCCTATCTCCTTCCCTTCTCCACTACCTTCAGCCTCACTACATACCCCAATTGGAGATGCCATAATTCCACTGGCTCTAAACGGTTGGGAGCAGATGAGACTCTTGTGCGGTATTCACTATAAAAAATATAAAAATCAAAGCTCGAATAAAAACATCGATTATGAATTATCAAATTGCATTTCTCCTTCAACCTCAAGTGTGTTTTTTCTTGGCCATCGACGCAAAGTGTAAAAGTTAAAAGGCTGGCAAAATGGCAGTTTTCACGAAAGTGCATGGACCGCACCACTTGCAGTACCTTCCTAGTCCCAAGCGTCCAGCGGGTTCGCGGCTCTCTTGCCACGAGTTGCACACCCGTGGTCCACATTATTTTGGAAACTATAAATTATTTTATCCCCAACGCAGAGGTCAAAAGTTGGCAACATTACCGGAGCAACTAGTTTACGCTCTCGGGACGAAATATTCATCTAAATACTGAAATTCTACTTCTTCAGCTCTGTGCTACTACATCTTGGAGGACATGGAGAGGTACCTTTGCGAAACAGTGTAGTCAGGACGGCTATACTGACTCGATAGAAAGGGACAAATATATATTAAAGGATGTTGGATAGCCTATTAGTTACCGCCCACATGGAATTCGGACATTTTTAATAAACATATTTAAACACATTAAACAAAACAATATCAATACACCGCTAAAATGATTTATAAAGTCAAAATATCATTCAAATACTAATACCAAAAAGTTTGCCTAAATAATGATGGAAGCTTTTTGCTGATTTTATGTCTTTATTTCATTAAAAATGTGAAAATTCTAAAGTTCGGTCAAAAATATTTAAAACTGTTGAAATACCTCTGAAACGTGATGTTTTACAACATTTGTTTGGTATTTTTTGAACATTCACGTATAACACATATGGCCATCATGTTTGATTTATTTATATAACCGCTGTAAGTATTTTAATCAACACAAATATAGGAAATAACCTCAAAATCCGTTGACGTAAGTTATGCGACTCGATGATGTGAAGTTAGCGCTGACGGAAAATATCCTTACATACATAGAAGCGCTGCAATATTATGTGACAACTTTTCTTGTCTCTTTCTCTCTCATGGTATACGACGTAAAAACCCGGAGAAAGTGGTTAATCGCCAATTTGTATAGGTTGGGTGAAAATGTTAGCCATACCTTTATATCTTTACTCCGAGTACTATGGTACATCATCTATCTCCTGAAATTGTCGGTAATATAATCTCGTTAATTATTCGTCCCGTGAAAGTTTTCGGTGCGCTTTTGCGTCGCCGGCTCCCAGCCAACTTGCGTCTTGTATTTCACAATACCCAAGGGATTTCTTCGTGTTATGAAGATTAATGTACACTGCGATCGGTGGTATGTAACGAATCGCTGCGACTGTAGAGCGGGTTAAGACAGCTAAAGGGACGATATTGACGTCGATAACAATCCATTATAATAACCTTCGTTAGTTTTCGTGCCGAAATTTTCACTTTCAACTGAAACGGTTGGAGAGATTCCCCTGGTTGTCATATTCTGAATAAAATAGTGGAGTATACTGCAGCTCGTCACCAGCCTTAATAATTCACTTGAAATATATTACAAGGCCTTAAATCCAAAAAGAATTAACTAACATTTATGGTGAAATAATCGACCAAGTAATGAAAGCCCGGATTATACTGTATGCTCATTAACAAAACCACTGCTATTGCGCATGTAGACTGTGGAGCAAGTCTTGCTGTGCTTACGATTTGTTGATTTGGAAAATGTTAAGCATCATTAAAATTAAACATTTTGATTAATTTGCACAAAAACGATAAAACACAATACAATTCAACACAAACTCTATATAATACACGAACCAAAAATAAAGCACTACTCCAAACTCCTTTTGCAAATACTGCTTTTGGACAAAGACACTTTAAATACATAGCCTGCAAATTATACAATCTACTACCAGCTACGACTAAACAAGTAAAAACAATGACCAAATTTAAACATGAAATAAAACATTGGATTTATAAAATAGGTCGCTCTAATATTGCTAACTACTGTAAAACATCTACTTAGACGTGCATTCTTCAATTTTCAGTCTATCTTTATCTCTAGGCTTATACAACCCTATTTTTTATTTTCTGTATTAACCTTTACCTAGATCATAAAACACCCAAAAACATTATAAATTTACCTTATGCACAACCTATATACTCCCAAACAATATCTATAAAATGTTATCTCCACGTAATAATTTTATTCTAATATTTATTTAATTTCATCTTTCTCTTCTTTTCTCCTTTATTTCTTTTTCCTTTTTATTATTGTGCACAACCTAAACAATATCTATAAAATGCAACCTCCGTGTAGTAACTTTTTTCTAATTTTCATTTTATTTCATCTTTTATTTCTTTTCTTCTTTTTCCTTTTTATTTCTTTTTTTATTTTATCTTTATTAATATTTACATTTAACATTATATAATTTATGTACACTATGTCTGTCTCGAAACAGGAATATCCTAGTGAGACAGACATGGACCAAAAACCATGTAATTTTTTATATTTTAGCAAGAATAAATAAATAAAAATTAAGTTAAGGAGATGTTCCATGAGTACATTCAAACTGCTGACGTCGCAGGGTTTACAGTGGATATGATAAAAAAAAGAATATTGAATATCTAATGTAAACAATAAAAAAAAAAACGTTTTAAAAACCAGAAACTGGCTGTACCCGTGACTAGGATATTGTAAGATTAAATGCGGGATAGCATAGAATACGACTCGTCTATTTCAGACAGAATTTTAACAACAAATTTTCCTTGAAGACCGATTAATTTTCACGAATGAGGGGTAGTGTAAAAAACGTGGCAAATATTTAAACTTACAAACGAAATATTTTACATGTTATCGACAAGCGGCTGACAAGATATTCCTCCGTACGACTCTTCACCAAGTATGCCTTAATGTCTTAAACATACGTCAGCTCTATTTTAAATTTATGCTAACCCATGCTTGTACAAATATTATACAGCAAAATATCTCTCTTACAACACAATTATATTACCAGAATCATAACCGACAGACATTACGCAGTACCTAATTACGTACTACGTCGGTTCAGAGGCAATTCATCTACCTAGCTCCAAAAATCTTCAACGTTCTGCCTAATGACTTAAAAATCGAAACTCAACTCCACATTTTCAAAACACAAATAATGCTGTAAATAATTAAAATCCGCGAAATACTTCATTCATATTCCCAATAAATTCTACCCATTAACTGTTTAATCTATTTTTTCAAAGATTTAAACATATGTATATTACCTTTCTTTTATAAAACTATATTTCTTTCCTTAAAACGGTTTATTGTTCTTACCAATACGTATCATGTAACACTTTTGTAATTTCTATCCGATCTATCCAACTGTTTTGTTCGTCCGCCATAACACAGGGACATCTCTAGCACGGCTGGCAAAAATAGTAAAAATATTATAATAAAGAAATGAAAAAATAACTTTGTATAAGACCACGGATATTTTTTTTTTTTTATGACCGACCGGTTTTGCTTAGCAATTCATAATATCTGTCTCTTTCTCTTTGTTTTTTTGTAATAATTTAAATGTTGTTCTATTGTTTTCTCATTGTCCTGTTATTTTATTTTATATTTTTTTCTCCCTCTGAGAACCGCACACTTTGTATTGTTTTTTAGTTTAATCCTGTACCCTGATGATGCTTAGGCTAAGCGAAAATTGGTAGGTCTTAAAAATTAAAATAATATCTGTGGTCTTGTACAAAGTTATTTTTTCATAACTTTAAATATTTCAAACCACAAAGTGATTGATTTCTACGACAATATATTACCATAAGCCTATTTTTCACACTAGCCACCAAATTCTTATTTCTAATTTACATTTACTAAATACCTTTTAATTATCATATTACTCGGCTTAGAGAGCCAACTGAAGCTTATTGCTTAGGTTCTTCAATCATTATCTTGACCGTTATTGACATTGAAACTTATGTATACATCGTTTTGGCATGATAGATGTGAATCTAATTGCTTTTAAAATGCAAAAGTAACAACATAATGAAGTTTTTCACAGCACACATAAAACACTGTCGACTACATTGAATAGTGGTAAATCTCTTTGAAAAGTAAAACGTATTTCTCTTTGAAAGCTTCCGAATGCTAAATTACCAAGTTCGCTGTACCAGACATTCGTACTTAGCAGATACAAATGTGTATGTAAATTGCATTTATGTTTGCTCTAAGTCAAGTTTCAGCACACACAGCCCGCATTATACTCGGGGGTGTAAATCTTCTTAATGATACACACAATATTTTATGCTTATCCCTAGCCTCTTCTGCGCTCCGGGTGTGCTACTGATATTAACGAACATTAGCGAGAGCTCTATATCATTGCTACACTTGTTCACGCGAGTAGGTTTGGTGCGAGTGATTCAATTTTATTTCACATAGTCATAAACATACTTATGATTTACGTGATAGTTATTATGCCGTCTGTTGAATTTCTAAGTGATAATTTGTTAGGTTCTTACCTTCATGTTTTTCATACAGTTCCTACCTATCCCACCATCGATTTTTTTATTCAAAAACACTGTGTTCGAAACAAGTGACAATCGAAACAGAAGAAAAATATGTGAAAAAAACGTGTTTTTTTATGGTTCGTTGTTGTCTCACTTGGTCATCGGTGTGTTGTTGTTTTTTAACTAATATAATAATATTTTTTCGTAAGAAGCAATCACATGGTGGTTGGACATTATATTAAATAAAAGAATACTTTCTTTTAAAACCACAGAATTTATTATAAAAAAGGCCAACCGGTTTCGCTTGGATCAAGCTTCGTCAGGGCACATATAATAACATTTGTTATTATATTTGCCCTGACGAAGCTTGATCCAAGCGAAACCGGTTGGCCTTCATCATAATAAATTCTGTGGTTTTAAAACAAAGTATTCTTTTTATTTAATATAATAATAAGTTTAGTGTTTTATTGTGATTCGTATTCCTCGATAGTACAATGTGTCAGAATAATCAAAAACTTTAACTTCAACTTCATCAGTGAGTGAATGGTTTCCCATTTTAACAAATCATAAAATGGCATAATGACCCAAAAACACATCACGATAATACTTTTGGCCGCAAAAATCGTAAATCATATCATACTAATGATACAAAATTATATACAACGTGGATATTCACAGACATACAAGGAAATGCAACAAAAAATCAGACTGTCAAAAAAGAATGAAACCAACAGACAGTGAGACTGAAGGTAGGGAGGAGGGGAAGGAGATCGGGAAGAGGAAGGTTGGGAAGTACCTGGCTATTCAGATCTGGTCACCAAACACGGCTTAAGCCATTTCAAGCAACGTTTCGATTCTGAATGGTGGTCTTTCACCAGGGCGATACTTAGAGTATCTACCACTCTGCAACGTGCCGCAAATATACTTGTTATTATTTTTATATGAATTAAATGTGTTATGACACATATTAATTAAATAAAAGTTATTGGCGCACGCCGGGTTTGAACCCGCGACCTTTGGATTCGAAGTCGAGCGTCTTACCACTCGACCATTGAGGCCGTCAATCATTTTCAGTACAACAATGTTATAGTGCGCTTTTGGAAACCATCAAAATTATACCAATTAATAAATTTAAAATAGCCTGTAAGAACCATATAAAATACATTAGTAATATCAAGTAGTACATACGTTATTGTTCAGTGAAAAAGTAAATGAATTATAATTAGTTACTTTGTAAACTTTGATGTACAAGTAACTAAAATTGACTTAAAATGTTTCAATGTTAAACATAGTGTGAAAAGACTGAGAGGTAAAGAATTTTAATTACTGAAACAAATCAAATTCAATAGAAAAAAAGAAGAAAAAAAAGGATTATGTTGCGACCACGACTTGAACTCGCGACCTTCAATCTCTCTGGAAGTAGAGTCTGACAAACGAAAGAATGCGGCTGACGACTGATACGCAGAAACGCATTTTAATAGAAGGCGGGTAAATGAATAGTTTGAAAATCTGGGACGAAACCGGGTAGTAAGGTCGCTTATTCATCACCCTAGCTCGCACTTATTTTCTTCTGAAACTTATTGAAACATCTTTCCGTCGGCAAATACTCGCCATCACAGAAAAATATCTACTCCCATAAATACTCGAACATGGCAAAAGATATCTTTTTAGGTCGTCATCTAATCTTTATGGCACATATTTTATTAAGGCTTATCCTATTCCCCAAATTAGTTCGGATAACATTAACCCCAATAGTTTGGTAAAACTTTTATTCGAGCTCAAGAGTCAAAAACTTATTTTATCAACCGGTGTGGAATACACAGATTGGCCTCTGCACACCATTTTAGTAGAAAAAAATCCCATACATAAATCTTATACAGAGTTGATCCAAAAACTTATACTCCAGATTGTGTGTATTGGATGCACCAATATATATAATGACGTATTATACTACCGATAGCGATTTGCTTGCGAAAGGTCACTGACAAACAGCCTTTCGACGGCCTGTATGGTCGAGTGGTAAGACGCTCGACTACCAATCCAGAGTCGCGAGTTCAAACCCGACGTGCGCAAAAAAATTAAATTTAATTCATATGTGTCATAACACATTTAATTCATATAAAATAATAAACATTATATTTGCGGCACGTTCCAGAGTGGTAGATACTCTTAGTATTTCCCTTGTGAAGTAACATAGTTGACGTTGCTAGAATTAGCTTTTTGACGTGTTTGGTGACCAGATCTGAATAGCAATATACTTCTCAACCTTCATCTTCCCCACTCTCTTTAGCCTCACAACGTACCCCAATTCATGATGACATAGTTACTCTGGCTCCAGACAATTAAGACCGGTTATAACTCTTGTGCGGTTGCTTCACATTAAAAAATAAAATTAATAAAGTGCATTTAATTCATATACAATAATATATTGTATATTTGCGGCACGTTCCAGAGTGGTAGTTACTCTAAGAATCGCCCTGGTGAAAGACCACCATTCAGAATTGAAACGTTGCTTGAAATGGCTTTAGCCGTGTTTGGTGACCAGAACTTAATATTTAGGTACTTCCCAACATTCCTCTTCCCCATTTCCTTTCCTTCCTCGACTCGACTCTAGACGGTTGGGAGCACTCAGTACTCTATATATATAATTGTCTAGTTTTCGTTTACTTCTTGTTATTAGCGAAAAAGTGCAACAAAGACATATTTTTTGTGGTCGAGAATTGTGCCTGATTCCTAGCAGTGGTCCCATCTAGTGTATTTGATCTCAATGTTCCTTCCTGATTATATCTTTTGCCTCGGAGCCTGATCTGTGATAAAATCGTTTTTCGATATGGAATGGCCTTTTGAAAGAGTAAAAGAATGCGAAAATAAATCCTCGCCATTTGTGAAAGCTCTAATTTCATTTTGCAAGATGAAATAAATGATCAGTTCAGGAATAATTTACGTTCGACTTCAAAGCAGATTATCGAAAAAATACAGTCACTGTGTTTATTAGACTAGACTTCACTCCAATTTAGCCAATGATTCTGTGTGAAGATAAATGTAGGCCAATCGCAATCACGATGTCTGTTTTCGGAACAGTTAATTAACAATGGAAATCCCGTATGAAAGAAATGATTAGAAAACAAACTAATTCAATTACGATATCTAAGGTAGACGGGTAAGCTCCGTGGCTTTGTACACAGGTGTTGCCGGTTCAAACCCCGGAGAGAATACGAGGCCTGTTCAAAAGAAAAAGTGAATTTTGAATTTTCGCGGGCTGTGTACATTCGATTATCGATTTTTTTTTTGTTATGTTAGTACCCATATGTTCATCATATGTGAGCATTATCAGCCATTTTGGATTAGTGGTTTGTTTTTGACAACTGGAAAGGTTAGTCACGTTTTTGTGTTCTTTGATTTTTTACTTTTGAAAAAAATGGATCAAAAAATAAAATCCATGATTTGTTTTTCCACAATTTCAGGACGCTCATCGTCATTAACATCTTCTCGGCCTTCTGAAAAGTGTTTATAAATTGTACAAGCAAAAGTAGAAAATTAATTAATTCCAAACTTAAATAGCACGACCAAAGATAGACGTAGTCGTTATGCTATCTTAGTCTCGTTTCAAAGAAGGAGAATGAAAAAAAATGTGCCAGTACTGCTTTGACATTTGTAATACAAACGACCCTAATTGCTCACGCAAAAAGTGAATCCACGATTTTCGAATTTTTCGTATGGGTATTATTTTCATACACAAAAACAAAATGTAGTAAGTTTGCATCTCGTTCCTGAGTGGAAGATACTTATTTTTTTTAAAGTCAGATCTAAATAGCAGAAGCGATTAGTTAAACGCTGTAAACTTATGCAATAAAATGACGAAGAAAAAATAAAGTCAGGTGACTAAAAAATATTAATTTATGTTAAATGAACACCTCGACTATCGTTAGAGCTGAATATATTTTTTAAATATTCTGTATTTCTTTTATCCACCTCTTTGATATTATCCTAATTAAATAAGAAAAATGTATGAAACTTCACTAAAATACTTGAGACACACTGCTTTTTGCATACTTCAGATCACGGTGACTACAATACAGAATACCTATAAAATACTTCGAATGTAGCTCAATAAATATACCTCAATTAACAAGCAAACTTAAACAAATTTCTTATTTCCAGAGCCTCTCCAAGCACAAGCCGCGCACGCACCTCAGCGACCCGCGTCCCAAGTCCCGCTCCTTCCAGCCGCGGGGGGCGGAGGACGCGCCGGACGGGGCGGTGCCCGCTGCAGCCCCCGGCGCCGCGGGACCTATCCCGCCCAAGCACCCCAGCCCCGTGGACGACCGCTACTTCGCGCCCGAGCCCGAGGTCGAGGAAGTGGACGGTCGCCAGAATTCACCGATGATGTGAGTATATTTACAAGGAGTACCTACCATACTATTGCAACAATTCTGTTTCAACCTCACAATTTAACACGCCTATGCGACGAATTCAACATCTGAGAAACACATACTCTGATGTCGTTGATTTATTTAGCACGTCAATATCACATTATAAGTATAACGTATTATATTTTTTCCTTTTCTTTAACAATATTTTTGAACCTGTTATTTATTCAATATTATCTGTTCTCTTAATTTAAAATATTTTTATAATTGTTATTCAATATTACTTTTTATTTTCTTTTACAATATTTTTTGCACTGCTTGTGAGTTTATGTTAATATTTGAATAAAAGCCTTTAAGGGGCGTAAATAAATACAAAATTATCATTATAAGCAAACGCTTTTTCGATTGGCATGATTAATTAAATAAAAACACACGTTGTTTTTATCCACTTTTATTTTTGTATATGTCAACTAGTTTCGATTTAGATTCAGATTCAGATGAAGATTCAGCTGAATCAAAACTAGTAGACATATACAAAAATAAAAGTGGATTTAAATAACACGTGTTTTTATTTAATTAAATAAACATAAGTAAATTTAGCGATTTTCCATATACAAGTTAGCCTTTCACACAGCATCCCCAAAGATGACATAGGTCCTGAGGGTAATTATTTCCCTCGAAGTCTCCTGTGTGGAGTTCTTAAAACATATATTTACTGGCTGTGGAAACTGAGACAGCGAATTTCGTAGATTTCTGCTATAGTTAAGTGTGTATCAACGCTGCAACCCTTGGAGAGTCCTGGCCACCCTTAAGATACGCATTTGTTCCTATTGGTCTCCTACTGTCTCCTTCCAGTTTTCAATGCCAAGGGATACAGTGGTCGCCTCTAAACTACCCCGTCACACTTAGTAAAGTTTCTCTAGATTTTCTCGTTCTACGTTCCCCTACACTTTTAACCATAATTTTTTGCTACATTTTCTACCCAGCTGAGCCGCACCAGTTTCGTGAATCTTGTTATTAACTGCTCTTCCATATAATCATGATTTATCAGGCTATGCTCGTTCCTCGTCCGCCAGACGCAATTATCTCGTAAGGGTCAAAACATTATTGATTAAAAAACAAGAGTACCCTTTCGCCATTTCTAAGCGATGGCTCAGTATACTCAGGTCTCCATTGTGCACTTCTAATCTTATTTTTTTATAAATTTTATTAGCGATTATCGTAGTCATTTCCCTCATTCAAATACTATTCTGCATTTACCTATCTGTAATAATAATAATAACATTGCATTTTTATAACCTAATTCTGTGATATTTCACCTCAAGTGCGCTCTACCAGGATAAACTTAGAAATAAAGATTTTGTGAGCCTATTCATAGGTCATGTTTTTAAAACGACACCACAGTGCTCCTTATTTAGATAATAGAATGAAGTTACAAATAAACATACAGCACAAATATTAATCCTAGTCCAATCATGCGACATAAATATAAGATTTAAGTTAGATATTGCTAAAACATAACACATAATTTTAAAATGCGAATGAAGCAGCAATGGTGTCAAATAATATGAACCTGAAATAGATGAAAAGTACTCGTATTTGTCAAAGCCGCTCTACTGGTATATAAAGTTTTTTTTTTTAAATGTTATTGTTAATCACAACTAGGTAATTTGTCGACAGGATTTTTAATACGATGGAAATACAGATTATTTTATTAATTATAGATGCACATATTATTATTATTATTCACACATCTAGAGAAATTGATATACTATAATACTATATCATGCTGCACTGTGCAGCATAATAAATTACAACCTTGGAGAAACAATGTAAATTACAACAATACACCAATATACGAGGCATGTTCAAAAGAAAAGGTGAATTTTGAATTTCCGCGGGCTACATGTACATTCGACTATCGATTTTTTTTGTTGTTATGTTAGTACACATATGTTTATCATATGTTAGCATTATCAGCCATTTTGGATTAGTGGTTTGTTTTTGGCAACTGGAAAGGTTAGTCACGTTTTTGTGTTCTTCGATTTTTTACTTTTGTAAAAAATGGATCAAAAGAAATAAGTATTAAATTTTGCCTGTAAAATGGAATAAAGTGCTCCAACGCACTTAAAATGTTGACTGTGGCATTCGGCGAGTCTACTTTGTCTTAAATAAGTGTTTATACCAAAGTGGTACAAGCGCTTTACAGAAGGCCGAGAAGGTATTAATGACGATTAGCGTCTTGGAGTTGTGGAAAAACAAATCATGGATTTTATTCTTTGATCCATTTTTTTCAAAAGTAAAAAATCGAAGAACACACAAAAACGTGACTAATCTTTCCAGTTGTCAAAAACAAACCACTAATCCAGAATGGCTGATAATGCTTACATATGATAAAAATATGTGAACCAACATAACAAAAAAAAAATCGATAATCGAATGTACACAGCCCGCGAAAATTTAAAATTCACCTTTTTCTTTGAACAGGCCATGTTTTAAGTACACGAAATAGAAACTAAATATTTATATGAGCGCCTAAAATAAGGGATTTATTTTTAGGAGTAATTTTTTCAACATATATCTGACTCTTGTAAGAATGAGAACATGAACAATAAAATAGGACTAAATGTAAATAATATAAACTCGCAAAACATTTTCTAAGTATATAAACTCATCAATTAGTTACAAAGATTCTTCCTCCCGATACATTCCAGTGTGGGATTTGACCTTCTTTAGAAACGTTCAACACTAACTCTAGTCCCTAGCCATTCTTCCCAATACTCAAACCTTTCCATCCTGCTTTAATTATCTTCCAAGTTGTCAGTCCCCCTCTTATTTGGTCTATCTCAAGCTTCGACGAAGGATTGTCGATATCTTGACTGATTCCAACTAAACTAACTTATAATGTAGCGAACTTTATTCATGGTGCACCATGGATATAGTTAGCCCTATTATTAATCACGTCCAAATCATTCATTCCCTCGACGTAGGTATAAAGAAAAATGATAAATTCATAGCATCTTCCTTGATAATACAAATTACAAATATAATAAATAGTAATGTTTTTTTTTATATTTTCATAGAAAGCAATCGCATTGTGGTTTGCCTTGAGATTGTAAAGAATTGAAATAATAACTTTGTATGAGACCACAGATTTTATTATAACTTTTATGACCGAACGGTTTCGCATAGCCTAAACATCATCAGGGTACAAAATTAAACTATACAAAAAATACAAAGTGTGCAGTTATATATATATATATATACCGAGGGAGAACCCAATATAAAATAAAATAAGAGAATAGTGAGAAAACATTAAAAAAGAGACAGAAAATATTAAATGAAAGAGGCAAAACGTAAACTGAGAAGGTGATTAAAGAATAATGAGAAATGTTATGAATTTATAATTTCTTATATTTTTCTTATTAAACACTATGCAAGATAATTTTACTGTAATATATAACATTTTGTAATATAGATACACAGTCCTTTTTGCTAGGGATTCCTGTTCCGAGGCGGACTATAGGTTGCTTCGTTGGTGTCACTGGTTATATAATAATACTAAATAGTGTAGGAAATATACCTAATATTGGACTACTGGACAAAACAAACTAAATATTAAGAATATTACTATTAATTTTGATGGCTTTCTTTATTTATGTGTTTTTTGTCATGGGTGAGTCAGAATTAAAGTACAAATAAAAAGATCCCTCGCCTACTCGAGTGTATTCAAGTTGTGAAGTTAAAATTTTCTCCCTTTCACATTATGTTCACTATTTACCCCGGAAAAACAAAACTTTTCATCCCCAAAGAGCACTTGACAATGTAGGCTGATAATTTTTAAGCTCTTCTGGTTTCAAAAAAAATCAAATAATTTGCTGCCAAGGACATTTCGCGATTTTTGCCTTTTGAAAACCTTCACTTTACTAGAAGCTCTCATTAATATTTCCAAGTTTAATGTTAGAAAAACGTATTTGTCACTCTGTTTTTATTTTCAAAAAGTTTCTTCATTTGTTTGACGATCTTTTTGGCTGAGTTCTAACTCTATTGCGTTGCGTAAATTATTTTTTTTTCACATGCAAACATTGATAAAAATGATGTCATGTTTAACAATTGCTATTCAATATTGTCCGATTAAAATCTCCCCAGACGATGTACGTTCCCAATACTCACATAAAATATCGTCGCTGGAAAGGAAAAAGGCTGTAGCGCCATTTTGTGAAGTTTACACCAGAGCACTTGTTGTAAAGTTGTTTTTTTATAATAAAATTCAGTACTTGGTTGAATTTTGAAAAAAAAAGTTAACTCGTGTAGCTTAATGCTCTCACTGAGTTACCTGAAGCGACAAAAAGCTAAAAAGTCCCAAACTTGTGGTCGCTTGAGTCGAGCCTTTCTCCCAAATGGTAAATATATTTTAGATGGCTGAAGGGCCACAAAAGTCTTCAGAATCAAACGAGAATCAGAGCATTTAAATGCACAAAAATAACTGATTAAAACTGCATATTTAACTCATTTTTGACCTAAGTGTCGCTTAAGTCCTTTTGCCTTTCCAGCGACGATACGATGTTCACGGAAAATATTTCATTTACCACAAAGCTCCTTTCCTGTTCCCCAAATTTTGTCTAACAAAGGCAAAATTTTCTTCACCTTTCTCACAAAGAGAACACGTCTGGGAGTAAATTACACGTTTTTATCTTCTCTGACGTGCTTCTATCGAAGGACCATATGCATCGGGTTCCACTCAAAGAACTAAAATCGAACTAAAGATATTTTTAATATAAGTTTTCACAGAATTTTGTTCAGGTACCTACTGTTAGTATTTAAAAAAATGATAATATAATAACAACAAAACAATGAGCTCGTGTTACCTGAAAATTTTCCAGTTTTTTCTGTTTTCCTTGGTCAACGCTTGAAAGTGAGTTAAAAAATGCGATTATTCATATTATTATTTTTAAATAATATCCATATTCAACAACACACATATGAAACGGAAAAAGCCACAAAATAAAAAGACAATGGTCACAACCGAGACTCGAACTCGGATCCTCTACTCTATCCGGGAGTAACGCTTCAACCAATTCGGTAAGGTTTTGGATTATTGGTTTTTAATAAGGTCCTAACGGCTGAAGCGTTACTCCCAGATAGAGTAGAGGATCCGAGTTCGAGTCTCGGTTGTGACCTCAGAGTAACAATATAAAGAGACCGTACTAATTTGTGACAAATCGTTGTCAAACTCGCAAAATATATCTCTCTCTTTATGCTCGGTTCTATAAGCATATGAGAAAAAGAGACAAACAATTGTTGAAACCAATACACGATTTGGGGCGGGCTAAATGTCATGTCTCCACTATTTAATCTGCACAAACTTCACTCACGTTTGGAGTGTCAGGCGAACGGACTGTCAAAAGTACGTAAATAGTTAAAAACTTGAGTTATTTTTTGTCCGATATCTAGGAAAACATCATGGCCATATGTGCTATACTTGGTTGCTTCAATCGAAGTACAAAAGGACCAAAACAAACAGTTTTCACACGTATGTACCATAAAAATCGTCTTTTTTAGTTTGATCTCAAATATTTAACATCCTAACCTACAAAACAACTAGTAACTTACACCAATATGTAATTAATCTTTGGACTATTCGTTCCAATATAATAAACTTCCGTTTGAAATGAGTTTTAGTGGATTCGTAATATTTTTAACTTAGAGAAATATACTAGATGTCACATGAGAAACCATTACAAAGGGGAATCCCCATTTTGTACGGCTTCTGAAAGTATCCCGGTCTCTTTCTTTCTCATGATACTAACGCTAAATTGTTGGCAAACAGATAAAGACAGAATAGTGTTTATCTCTTAGTTATCTTTATAATTTCGGTTGCGTCCCCAGATTCAGGGCTATGCCAAAATTGGAATATTATTATATATTTAATTATTTAATAAAACAAATTTGTAACTTTATTCCACTTTTATTATTTTGACTGGACCGGTTTCAGCCTATGACGGCCATCTTCAGACTAGTCTTCAGACTAGCCGTCATAGGCTGAAACCGGTCCAGTCAAAATAATAAAAGTGGAATAAAGTTACAAATTTGTTTTATTAAATCATTAAAATGGAATTCCACCACGAATTAACAGTTTCAAAATTAGAAATAATATATTTAATTATTTTTGTTTTTCTAGGTCCTGTATTATATAATTTAAAGATGTGATTTTTCGTAAACGTCGACGATTTGATTGTTGTAATGCGGAGATTTTTTTTTCTAGTTTCAAAATTCGCGTATTACGTTAAAGTATTATATTTTTTAAGACTACCTTTTTTGGAGTATCTACGATTGGTGCAACTACAGAATTCTCGGGCGTTACGGATCTAACATCAAATTCCAATCTAATTTATTTTTCTTTGATTTAACAAATATGTTAATATGAATTCATACGTTTCATCTGGATTTTTATACCCTTAGCTTCTAGTTAATTGTTTTTTTTTAAATCTATTGATGTGCACATGCACTATTGTACCCATTTCTGAACCTGTTCTCTGATGATTTATGATAACGATCATGCATTTAGATAGTTTTAATTTTGTATACATATTATATATTATTTTCTCCTTGTTAGTTAGAATTATTAGCTTAATTAAATAAGTATGAAGCGCACTTGACGTGAAATATCACAAAACTGTGCCATATAAGTTCACTGTTATTATTATCTGCATTCGAAATTTCCTTACAAAATAACGCGGGACGGAAAACATCCCTACAATACTTAAAAGCGGTGTCATGTTTTGTGAAATTTTTTGTGTCTCTTTCTCTCTCATGGTGTACGACGTAAAAACGCAGAGAAAGTGATTTATCGCAAATTTTTATAGGTAAAAAAAAATTGATCTCTCTCCATATATTCTTACTCCAAGGTTAAGAAAATGATTTAACATCTGTTATCACCGTACATTTTTTTAATTTTACTTTTGTTTGTAAACTATTTTGTTGATGGAACTGAAGTTCATTTTATAATATGTATTATAAAATGTTCTGTACTAATAATTTAATTCGTTTATATTTTTATCTATTAATGAGATTTTAATAATCTTAATGATTAATGTATCTTTGAATAAACAAAAAAATATACAACATTCATTCTTTTTAATGATTTACAACTACCTACTCACAACAAAATACCTAATTTACTTAATTTGTGACAACCCTGTTAGTGATTTTACTCTGAGTTTAGGCCACACCCTTTGGTCATTGCTTGGTCAAAAAGTACGGACAAAATTTCGCAAAGTTAGGTCTCTATATATTGTTACTCTAAGGTTGTGACCATTGTCTTTTTTAATTTTTGCCTTTTTCTGTTTCATATTTGTGTTGTTGATTACAGATATTATTTAAATATATATTTTTTAATAAAGCAGTAATGCTTAAAAGGTAATTCTGATTTGAATACTATTATTATTGTTACGGAGATGGTCGACACACCTCAGATAAGAAATCAAAACATAACTCCGGTAAGACCGGCGAATTTTTCGCTTTATGCCTTTGACGGTAACCCTAACCCTTCTTGTTGAAAAAAATCGTCGAAGAAATAGTATAACGTAAACGGTATTACTATAAGCGCTTGCAAGTATTTGATTCATTCTTTCAGTTTAAAAAGATTCAATCTTTACTGAGAGACAAACATTATTTCTAAAGACGGCTATTCTTGAAAATCCAAATCTAGCCCTTTGATAAAGTTTGAATTTGTAAAGTGTTGTTATTGGTCTTGTTTCAGAAGTTTTCACGAAAATGATAATGAATTAATTCCACATTTTGATCTCTAATTAAAATACTAAAGCTTTTTTCCTGGTATTTTAATTTAAAACTTTTACAAGTTCAAAATTAATATTAATAATTTTCCAGCGTAAAAAACAGTACGGTATTTATTCGCTGATTTATGAAGTAACATGGCGTGTGTCCGTGGCAAAACATTGTTTTAGTGAAATATCTAAACGTATTTATCATCATAATAATGAGGAGAAAATAGACATTGCCTCGGTAATGTTTTAGCATTGTGCCAACAAAACAACCATTACTCGTATGCAAATCCACGCGAGCTTCATCTTAATAATGTACGAAGTTCTTTGTATTCTAGAGTCTAGACAAAATGAAAAAGTGCTTACATTAAATCGAAGATTCGTTTTCTTTAGAATATAAGTAGATTTTTTATCACCACCCACATTACATATTTCTAGAAAAGGGCCTCAACTTTATTAGGTTTTCTTTAAATTTCGGTTTTCAACTCTCATATTACTTTGCGTTGTCTAGGGCAAGTTTCCAACCTCCAATAACTCTAGTCTCCTTCAAATGAATATTTGTTAACTCATTTATTGTGATTTTTCACGGGTAACAACTAGTCTATGAATATTTAAATTGCTTTAGTACCCGGCGTCACCGGAGTTCAACACCCTCTTTTCTAAGCCTCTGTTCTTACTGAACAATTGAAGATATGAAACGAATTTATTTATTTCTCAAACTTTCTCAACTGTAATTTATAGTTCAACGCAACTTAGTTCTTAAAATATTTTTATTTTTTTTATTTCACTTCTCGGAGAGGCAAGTGTAATCTCATGAGTTCCATAAAGTAGATAGAATTAAAATAAAATGCAGGATAATAAGTATAGGACAATAGTAAAAAACAAACTAGATATCATAATAATAAATTAAAAACAGTGAATTCATGTAGCACATGTGTGTGATAGTTCACTTCAAGTGCACTATACACTAAATTACTTAACCTAATATAATAACGAGAAAATAATATATATCAGATATGTATGTAAACTAAAACTATCTAAAATCATGATCGTTTTCATAAATCATGAAAGATTGTTCAGATATGGGTAAAAAACAGTGTACGTGTACATCGACAGATGAAAAAAAAATACTAGACGCTAAGGTTGTAAAAAAACTATATCGTCGCTTGAAAGGCAAAGGAGCTTAAGCGCCGCATTGGTCATGCAGTTTTGATCAATTATATTTTCTGCTTCGAATTATCTGACTTATATTTACCATTTGGGAGAAGGCTTGACTCAGGCGACATATGTTTTGGACTTTTTAAAACTTTTTGTCGCTTCGAGTAACTCAGTGAGAGCATTGAGTCACCTGAATAACTTTTTTTTTCAAAATCCAACCAGGTACTAAAGACTGAATTTTATTGTAAAAAAACAAAAAATACAAGTAAACTTCCCAAAATGGCGCTTCAGCCCTTTTGCCTTTCCGGCGACGATATGACTTATTTATAATGCTTTATTTTTAAGTTAATCTAATTTTAAAACATTGTGTGGTCTGAAAAATCGAATAAACTATGAAAAAACAGGATTTTTAAAAATAGTGTTGAAACTCAGATGAATAACTACTAGAAAGGAATATTTTATTATTTCAGTGGAATTCTACCATGACTGAAAGAACAGTTTTGAAAAGTGTAAACAAAAAATATCGTTAAACATATTACTCAACTTATGTTGAACTCGTTTTGTAATGCTGCCACAATTAATAAACTTATTTCAGGTAAATTACTTAAATAACTTGTTCATAGTACGCACCAATGAGAAACAAGGTTTTCTTTATAGCATTAAATTCAATCATAATTTAACTTTGTTACCATTGCAAAATAATAATACCAACAGCCATTCCTTCTTACTTCTAGAAAATAACTGTCGGAAAATGTGTTTGTTCAATGTATAGGCATTTCTTACAAAGTTGACCTTACTTACTCAACAATTCCGAAGTGCTAATTGAAATTTGATGCTCATAATACTTGAAGAAAACTTTTGAAATCCAATCAAAATTAATTTAAAACAATTCGTCGAATGGTCGGACGATGATTTTCAATAATTCATCTTCTGAAAAATAGCATTCGTCGCGGAGACATAATTTTTTAATTAAGTTACAAGTGTTTGCAATTATTCGATGAATTAGATTTTAAGAAATTTGTAATCACCTTCCTCTTCGTATTTAGTCTCTCTTCAAAGCGTGCCTAAAAATTAAGAATTCGAGTTTTTTTATTTTATAAAAACAATTTTCATTGTCTAACATAAATTCCGGTGTGAATAAACAAGTTGTTTGCGAGTTTTTTTACTCGCATAAACAACTTGTTTTGTTGTGGTAAGTAGTGCCGCTATTTAGCATCAAATATTATGTACCCACATTACTTGGACGGTACATATGACGTCAGAACTCGTTCGGACCCTTTAGATGTTGGTTTTTGTTGGGGCGTTGCCCCAAAAAGGTCCATTATTATATTTAATAAAATGTATTTATTATATTGGAATTCAGAATCAATATTTGTTATCTATGTGAATATTTATTTTTTAGAAGTAAAAGTATTTTTAAGAATTCTTTGTTGATACACTTTTAAGTGAAGAACACTAAAACCAGTTCTCATTAAAATTAACTGATTTCGAGAATACGTATTTTCGAAAATCAATATTCCACACTAGGTGATTTATTTCTATAAAAAAAATATTTATAAATAAAGCGCATTTGATAACTTTGACCCCCATTCCATTTACTGGTGCTTCCGCGTATGACTTGTGTTTTTTTTATGATTCTGTTTTATTATATGAAATTTTCAAATCTATATTAGTATTCCTTGTGACTTTTTTATAGTAAAGTTGAAAGTATATTGCCGTAATTTTAACCCGTTTTTTGTCAAAGTATTTCTAAATATTTTATTTAATTTCACCTATGTTTGAATTGCCTTTGTTATTTAGGCATTCACATTAATAAATAAATAACTTTAATTATGAAAATACTTTTTTATAGAACATTTCGAATCGAGGACCGGGCTGATGAAGAGGTGGTAGAAAGGCGTCCTGGCGCCTGGGTGAGGCGCCCTCAGGAGCAGCAGGTACCTGCGGCGCCTCCCGTAGGAGACGGACAACGGGTGTCCGCGCCGCTTATGAACCGGTTGGCGGACAACTCAGACCAGGAGGCAGTTCGGGATGGGCATCGTAGGAAGTTTGTGCGGGTGAGTGAAGTTATATATTGAGTAATGATGTCCACTATAGGATGACCAATTAGTATCTGCGCCACTCTTAACCGGTTGGCGGACAACTCAGACAGGAAGTAGTTCGGGATGGGCATCGTAGGGAGTTTGTGCGGGTGGAGTTATATATTGAGTAATGATGTCCACTATAAAATGACCTGTTAGTATCCGCGCCACTTATAAGCCATTTGGCGGATAACTCAGACAGGAAGCAGTTTGGGACGGGCATCGTAGGGAGTTTGTGCGGGTGAGTGAAGTTATATATTGAGTAATGATGTCCACTAAAGGATGACCAGTTAGTATCCGCGCCACTTATAAGCCGTTTGGCGGATAACTCAGACAGGAAGCAGTTTGGGATGGGCATCGTAGGGAGTTTGTGCGGGTGAGTGAAGTTATATATTGAGTAATGACTTCCACTATAGGATGACCAGTTAGTATCCGCGCCACTTATAAGCCGTTTGGCGGATAACTCAGACAGGAAGCAGTTTGGGATGGGCATCGTAGGGAGTTTGTGCGGGTGAGTGAAGTTATATATTGAGTAATGACTTCCACTATAGGATGACCAGTTAGTATTCGTGCCACCCATTAACAAACGAAAAAAGCAATGCACGTAATTTAGCCATACATATTTTTAAGTGCTTCGTATCTCTCTGTTTATGTTACGTATGTTATACAGGTTCAACGTTATCAACTCATGACTTTAGTAAAAAAGGCCTATCAGCCTTCCAATGGATAACGTTGCCTTTTGGGACAACCTGTATATGGCCACCGGAAAACAAAACTGTTGTATCAGCCGGATATTACAAATGTCTTACATCTAAATCAAAGAACCTCTCAGAACTTTCTTTAAAGATTTAGTTCATCCATCAAATCCAGCTTTAAGAGAATTTTCCCAGAATCCATATAAAGCGGCTTCAAGAAAATAAGATTCCATTAAACCTTCAAAGGCATGTGTTTTTGGTAATGGCGGTTACAGCAGCTTTACTTTCCTATGTTTAATATGAATTATCATTGATTAATTAAAGTTTATCAAAACAAAAAAATGGTTTACGATTATTATGGTCAATATTTGTTTTGTTTAATCATTTGTGAAAAAAATATGAAATTTAATCACAGGCTAGCTTTGAACTCTTTATCGCACTAATACTTACAAGAGAACAGTGTAAGTTAGATGAATGATCCGATGATATGAAGATAATGTTTGTGTGGCATAGTAAATTACTAGATAATTACAAAAAGGTCAAACCGAACAAAACCGAAAAAATCTAAAATATGGTCTTTAGTAAAACACGTAAAACTTTTTCATTAGGTCGGGGGTTGATTGGTATAATCGTTTCGGATTGTACTATTCTTTCAGAACAGTCAAAAAATAAGTTTTGATAATAATGACGTTTTGTTTAATTATAATACTTGGCTTATTTATATAGCCCAACTTGAATTACAAAACTTAAAAGCTATGACTAAATTTACCACAACCTATCAAAATACCTAAAGCTATAGCTAAAATTACCTTATTGATATTTACGTGTGAAAAATTGTTTGAACTTTTTGTTTAGCAGTTGATCAAGGACTGAGGATCGCGGACTAGCTGTGTAAATTGGGGCAGTTCTCTTATTCTGTTATTTATGGGTATGATTTTCTGAAAAGATGAGTTTTGAGTTTAGCTCTGAACTTTGTTTGACTCTTTTATTATTCTCAGATCATTTGACGGCCTGCTTGGTCGAGTGGTAAGACGAATCTAGAGGTCGCGGGTTCGAAACCCGGCGTGCGCAAAATTTGTGTAGTTAATATGTGTCATAATACATTTAATTGATATGAAATACAATATAGTATATTTGCGGCACGTTCCAGAGTGGCAGATACTCTAAGTATCGCCCTGGTGGAAAGACCACCATTCAGAATTGAAACGTTGCTTGAAATGGCTTTGGCCGTGTTTGGTTACCAGATCTGAATAGCCAGGTACTTCCCAACCTTCCTCTTCCTCATCTCCTTCCTCTCCCCACTACCTTCATCCTCACAACATATACCTTTTGTGGGGATGCCATAGTCTCACTGGCTCTAGACGGTTGGGAGCAGTTGAGACTCTTGTGCGGTATTCACGTAAAAAAAAAAATTAAAAATGTGGCAGTCTTTTTCAGGCTAAAGGAGCTGACACTCCGAAGGCACGCTCTCCGAACTTAGTGTCTGGTGTGCGCCTTGGCTTTTTTTTTACTAGATTTACTAGGAGATTTCATTTTCGATCCTTTTATTTCAACGTAAACGTGATTCATGTCGACACTGACTACGGCCAGGTGACCTCATTGAGCTAATTTTATACCGTTCCATTAACCACAATTTCCACTTATGAACATCCCTGTAAAACATATTTATCATTTGTTGTTGTTTCAGACGTTCCGTCCGCAAATCCATGGTGCTACAAGACCCCGTGAAGAAACAGCTGGACGACATGCGCGACTACAGGCCATACTTCACTTACTGGGTGTCTATAGCGCAGCTGCTGGTCTTGTTGGCGGCTCTGTTCTGCTATGGCTTCGGACCTGTCGGCATCGACAGGGTCAAGAGATCCGGCCAGGTGTTGGTCACCAGTTTGAGTCTGCAGCAGGTGACGTTATTGGATTTATTTTACCATTAATCTACGAAGTATTTGCTAATGAACGATCGAGAAATCTTTAGCTTAGTGCGCAGCATTCTCGAAAGTGGATCTTAGGTAGGGGGGCCAGAAACAAGATTTTTTATGATTCCTCTACGTAAGAGAGTTTTTAAAAGTAGCGTGGTCAACAGTCCACCAAATAGTTTTGATACGAACCCTGAAAATGCATTTTCCAAAGACGGAAAGTGTTTTGAGAACATTAACGGAAAGACATGAAATTCACTTCGTAGTGAACTGAATGCAACAGGTAATAAAAAGTGATCAAAATAATCGGTAGATAGCAGTCCAAGTGGATTAGTTATGTACGAGGGAAGTTTGTTTACGGAAGGCGGAAAATGTGATAAGGACCAATGACAGAAGGGTGAATACAGGGAAGGAACACAATCAAAGACTGAACGTAATAGTTACTTAAAGAAGGAGTCGAGATTTAGAGAGAGTCCAAAGTAGTTTTGATGTATTTCGGATTGGAGCAAATTGAAGAGTCATATTAGAGGATACTTAAAAAAAGAGTTAATAGAAAACGTGAAATTGAAGACTGTGTGCAGTGTTCGTTAAAATAGGCGATGCCGGCAGTCCACTATGAAGTTCTAATACCAACCCTGTTGGCAGTGACGACTAGAACTGGGAGAGGAAGTGGACTCGTATACTTTGAAGTGCGTTCGTAGAAAACTGATCAGGATTTTGATAGAATGCGAGGAAAATCAGTTGATGACCAACTGTAGGCAGTAGTTGGTGGTAAAAAAAATGACAAAGGAAGCGGGACTAGCAGTCCATAATGGAGTTCTGATACCATACCTGTCAGCTGTAACAAGTGGGTAAGTTTGGGTACTTGGGATGCTTGGAATCAGGACCATGATAGATTTTAAGAAATTAAATTATTAGAAAACTAAATCGCGTAGTCGCTAATAAGAATTTGTTGAATGAAGCATGACTAATAGTTCACAATGACATAATAGCTATAATAAATCCATTTTATAATTACTAGGCAACTTAAGAAACTTAGCGTTCGACGGCGTAAAATACGTTTAGTTTACAATATAAGATATTCCGTCTTAAACATTTTTAACTCAAGAAGTTTTGAAAATTTCTGAAATTTCTTAATTAATTTTACTAGATCTGAAAGAAATATTTGAAACGGCTACAAAAAAAACTCTTTGAATATTTTTTTCATACAAAATTGAACGTTTTTATTTCATTGTAGGCACTTACGAATCACAAAGGGGATCAAATTTTAAGCTGAAGTTTCCATTTTGGACATGTCTATGGTGTAAATTTCTTTATTTAAAGCTAAAATAAAATCACCGAATATTTATTTTTTTACTACAGAGGGAAATACGATAAAAGGATGTATTTGCGTTCGGATTTACCTACTGAATAAACAAAAACGTTAATTTATTTATTTGGTTTTATTTTTTAACGAATCCGAGCCATTGGGAATAACTAATTGAAACTAAGAGTGCTTCTGCATATTTTTTTCATCAATTAGCATTTAAAAAAGGTTAAACTGGTTCAAATATCCTTTTTCCCCGTAATAAATCAGGCCAATGGAAGGTCAGAGGCTTTAATGGCTCAGATAAGCCTTAATTCTTAATTATACACTTGGAACCGTGTTCTTAGTAAATACATAAATATAATAAAGTGGGAATTATTTTTTTAAGTGTTTTTAGAGGCAAAACAGCCGCTTTTCGGGCATACTTTAAGGCGAGTTTCAATTTAAATGAGGGGCGCTTAAAATATACAAAGAAATATTAAGAGATCTACGTTTATTTTAATATTTATATTTATTTATTTTTAACAATAACTATACTTATTTTTGAGTTTTTGTTTTTTTTTGGATGCCATGCGGGAGATATTTTCAATGAGAGGAAAGAAAGAGCTCTGGATCTTGAAGTTATTATGCTGTAGGAAGCACAAAAGACATTATAAAAACCGGTAAATCATTTTACAGTTGAGGGAGTAAAAGTTCGATTCATAAAACGGTTTGTTCTCTAGCGGATAACAACCATATCAATCATTTAAATAATTGTTACGGCACGCCACTTACTAAACTTACTGAAAAGAATAACAAATCATAGTCACGCTTTTTTTGTTTTTTATCAAACACTAAATTGCTTTAAAATGTGTAATTTTCTTCGATAAATTTTCATGTTATAATAACTCGTATCTAATCTTCGTAATCTATAATAACCGTTTTTCTAATGCAAGATAATATGTGACTAAAGGACCACTTTAAATACTTACTAAAATCAAAACATATTTGCTTCACCCATGTTTTCATTCTCACGCTTTTTTATATCGACTGTGTTTGGGAAAAAGGCAGTAATCATAAAACCAAATTTTTTGAGGAAAAACAAAAAACGTCCAAAAATTAGTTTTTCACAACAGTAAAAATATATTAATTCAGGACAAGAAAAGGCTTATGGTTATCAATGAGTTTGGAGAATGAAACATGAATTAATAATTGAAGCATATAAAATATGTGGGTTAAGTCGTTTTTCTTCGCTGTGTATTTTGGTTACCCTTGATATTTAAGAAAAAACTGAATTTTCCGTAAGAATATGATTTTGCGACCCGATTTTTTTCTCCGGGATGTTTTATGGATGGGTAAGAAAACAATTACGTAAAAGAAGTGATTTTCACAAAACGATTGAATCAAATTTTCAAATAACCCAATCCATATTCTGTAGGCATATAAAATACACCCACTTAACAAAAGGGTTCAATCTGCAGGTCGAGTACCAAGAACCGGCCAACTTCTGGTTCGGCCCCCGCGCCGCGGACCTGATCCACCTGGGCGCCAAGTTCGCACCCTGCATGAGAAGAGATGCTACTATCGTCAGGGAAGTGGCGCAAGGCCAGCAGAGGGAAAGAGACACCGCGTGTTGTATCAGGAACGACGATTCGGGATGCGTGCAGAGCAGTAAAGCAGATTGTTCGGTAAGTCTTTATATTTTTTACTTTATAATTAGCTAAAATATCTCCTTCTTTTTCATAAACAGCCTATATAACAGAAAAGGACGGAATTAGAGCTCTCAATAACAGGACTATACGTGGAACTGTTTCCACCCAAGGATGGAATCGGCTTAGTGTGAGTTATAAGATGATTATACCTTGTGCTATATATATTTTTTAGTGTATTAGTGACTGTTTCACGCCGATTGGACAATCACTCAGATGGGCAGTGACAATTCAGCATACACATTAATACTCACACTAAGCCGATTAAATTCAAATGTGGAAACAGTTCTACAATAAAGGGTTGAGAGTCACAATTTAGATATCCATTTCTTAAACTTTTTTGAACGACACAATTTCGATCAAGTTTGAATTGCGCCCATTGCTAATGCAGGCTATTTTATTTGCAAGGGGAAAAAATATGTTTTATGTTGGTTAGTGAAGGGTTAACTAACACATTGGTTATGGAAGGGTTAATAAACAAATTGGTCGTTGAAAGGTTAATAAACACATTTCTTGAGTAAATTCAATTTACAATATGATAAGACGGTGTGTGACTGTGAATAAAGCAAGGAGTATGTGCCAAGACAGAATTGTGTTACATTCCATCCTCTCGCCCTTTGTAAACATGGTTTCTTAGTCAGCTGTGAAAGTACTCACATTACATCTCTGTCTATCAATGGATTACACATTTTGTCTTGTGTTTGTAGATTGCACAACGAGAAAATACGTGGTATGATAGATATATATTTTTTTTATTTTGTAAACGATAAAGTAGAGCAAAAAAAAATATTTTGGTACATTATTCTCAAGAAATTTAAAAAAAACTCATTCCGGGAAGGAAAAGATTATAAAACAAAAAAAGACGTAAAAAGTACAAAAGAAAAAAGTACAGACCAGTAAATACATTAAAAAGATACTCATAAGAATAGAGAAAATAAAACCTTATAAATACATTAGGAAAAATATTCACAGGGATAAAGGTTACAGAAATGACGTATCACTGATTTATAAAGATGTTGAGAAAATATCCTATGTTTTTGACAATACATTTTTTTATTTTCAACTGGGAGTTTTAATTCATCAGGCAATGCGTTGTATTGTGTATATGTGATGTATTTTAAAGAGTTAATTCTCTTTCTCTTTATGAAAAAAAGACAAACATTCCCGGGTTACGAATAATCTGACAATATTTGAAAAACTCCTACTTTTTTTTTTTACAATAACTCCACACAGGAGACCTTGAGGGAAATAGTTTCCCTCAGGGCCTATGTCATCTTTGGGGATGCTGTGTGGAGGGTCTTTTTGAGGAAAAGAAGGAGTGAACTTGGGTCTTGAAGAGACCCATGTTGAAGGAGGGAGGAAACACAGAGGCCGGCAAATCGTTCCTTAACCGAGCTGTTGAACATAAGAACGAGTGTACAAATGTTAGGTGCGCGTTTGGCGAGTTTCTCGACTATGCACCGGTGCCGAAGGGATCAATGACGCAAGTTCCTCGAAGCATCTTCCATTGAAATACCTGTAGAACAAGGACAGCATTTCCACCTGGCGTCTGTCCTCCAAAGTTTGGAATCCGTTTGTTAAGATAGGAGAATCTATCAAACAAACCGCTCTACTGCCATCTTAATAAGCGGAAGATGTTGCTTGTGCGCTGATGGAGGACTTAGCTAGCAGAGGAATTGAACCCACGACGCCCGGGTGGGAATCCGATGCGTTTGCCACTCAGCTAATAACCGGTCAATTCCTTAAATTGGTTTATTAGTTCTGCAAGTCTAGGTGTTATAGGCCTAACGAAATGGCTTTAAATCTACGGCAATTTTGATAGCAAACAAACTGTTTATTTCGTTGTATTTATTATCGAGTAATGTTTTCATAAGTACCTACCATTAGCGTCCATTCGTTCGAATTCTAAATAGTCTCATAAGAAAGAAAAACCTTATGCCAATTATTTGTAAGTACCATCTTACCAATATTTGCTCACATTATGTACGAGCGGGTACTTAAAACCGATGATTCTTACGCATTTCTATTTATCGACATAGTTTCGTTCATAGTAATAATACTTTGGAGCATTATTTAGGCAATGCAAAATATTTTTTAACTAACTCATTAACCATCACGCCGCGCCGTTTCTCCGCAGGGGTAGGCAGAGAAGACGGACCGCCATACAACTCTGTCTTGGCACACACTTCTTGCTTCATTCACATTCATACATACTCTTTTTATTTTGACTCTTCACATGGCCCGATTCAAGTATTTGATTCACTTGATCGTGCCATGTCTTCCTCGAACGTCCCCGACTTCTTTCATTCACTTTTGCATCATATATTATTTTCACACTCCTTTCTTCGTTTATTCGCTCACGTGCCCAAACCATCTAAGCGTCCCTTTCTTGATCTTATTCATTACGCTTACATCAGCCTTGCATTCTTTCCGGATATCCACATTTTTAAAACGTTCATACATGGTTTTATCGCATATACCCCTCAAGGATCTCATTTCCACAGTATTCAGTTTACTTTCATCCTTCATGTGCCAGTTCCATGCCTCGCTTCCATAAATCAGGCTTGGTATAAGCACTTCATTGTGGACTGATAGCTTCGCTTCATGGTCATTTTTTATTTGCGCCAACAGCGTTCAGTCCTCCATTAATGAAGTTTCCTGCATTCACCCTTCTTTCAATATCCTTATCAGCTTTCCCGTTTCTCGTAAACACACTTCCTAAATACACAAAATTCATCCACTTGCTCCAAGTATTCATCATTCACAACTATATTGCACGCTGTTTTCGTGCTCTCTCTTTCAAACACCATGTCTTTGAACTCATTCTGCATACACACTTGGTTCATCCTAGACACGAGAAACTGCAGATCTTCCATGCTGTCGAAAATCAGCACCGCATCATCAGCATACAATAATTAAAAACGCTTTCAGATTGTTATAATAATAATAATAATAAATGGATAACTTTTATAGCGCCGTTTTTGTGGGAAAATCACCTCAAGGGCGCTTTACAAATTAATTTATCTAACCTATAATTTATCACTAATAACTCACAGTCAAGATTTATTACTAATGGCTTACAACTAATAATTTCAACTAGTGACTTACAAGAAGGACTTATAGCTAGTAACTAACTACTGAGTATAACTTATAACTGGTGACTTACATCTAAGATTTATTACTTCATTACCTCTTCATTATTGCTGCACATTTGCATATATTATATATTCTGCAATGTCAAAAGCATCTTTATAAAACTTTTCACTAAAACAAAAATAAATTCATTAAGAATCCAACCATTAATGTTATTAGGTAAGACGAAAATATTTCATTTTTAATATAAAATGAAGAGTAATATCTTGAATGGTTCTAGTTTTGATAGAAAACGGTAGCATTCAGACGTTCCTTACAATAATATATGCAACTGCAAATACGTATTCTCCCGCGGGTCTTTTTCAACATTTTGCCTTCTGTAAACAACATGCCGAACGGAATATTTTTCCTCCGCTACCATTGGCGAAAGGAATATTTTCATCCGCTAGCATTAAAAAATATATAAAAACGTAAAAACAAAACAGAAGCTATGCAAACATAAACGAACCACTGAGCGAGACGCTCGACGTAGGTACCAGCAGGTACACCGTGTTTCAGGTAGTACTGAAAAACATCAGAAGGTAATTATTCACAACAAAAAATAAACCATTTTCCATTTCGAACAAAGCAATTATTTCCAAAAAATTATATAAATATTTCAAAGTTGTCGAAAACTTGTGTTTTGATCGTGGCTTTTTAAATGATTTTTTTATACTGAATAAGAGTCCCAACTGCTCCCAACCGTCTGGTGCCAGTGGGAATATGATACGCTATTTGGGAAAGGAGTACGGGAAGAGGAAAGTTGGGAAGTACCTGTCTATTCAGATCTAGTCATCAAACACGGCTAAAGCCATTTCAAGCAAAGTTTCGAGTCTGAATGGTGGTCTTTCACTAGGGCGATACTATGATATATAATATCTATCACTCTGGAACGTGCCGCAAATAAACTATAAATATTATTTTATATGAATCAAATGTGAAATAACACGTATTCATCAAATAAAAAATTGATTAATTTGAACCCGCAACCTCTGGATTCGTAGTCGAGCGTCTTAATCCCTCGACCAAGGAGACCATCACAATAGATCAAACGTTTATCACGTCATCGCTAACATCTGGTGGGAGTAGATGTCGGTCCATTCGTATAGGTAGGTATGTGCATAGCCAATCACTCGTAGGATTACGGTCGGTAAAACAGATTTTTATATTAAGCGAGCCAATGATAGTAGATTACCGCCTGTAGTGGGTGGTATAGTGTTTACTATAAAGGATCGGTTACACGTTACCGTACGAAAATATAAAATGCATCGTAACTTTTTATTTGTACCTTCTACAATCTGGTTGCAGAGGTGTAAACAAAATGTTTAGATAGGTACCTGCTACTTTAATTTTTCTAATGGGTATTTGTTTGTTCAAAAAATTTTAGATAAAATTAATTCCTCTGAACTTTTCATTATGAAAGTCCTATGATCCTTGACATTTTATTATGCGACTCGCCTTACTGCCAGGCTTTGTTTGAGATTTTGATTGAAAAATATCGAACAAAGGACATCAGGTCTAAAATTATGAAAGCTTGTGATGGAAGTGACATTGTATGCGAGAACTATTGAAAATAATCTAAATTTGGGCGGATCATAAGAAAAAATTACAGATTCATTTTTAAAAACTAGCGTCGCCTCACCCAAAATATTAACTGGAAAGAATAGAAGCAAGTTAAGTAATATTGCAACTTGCCTTATTTTTAAAGCTTTATAGCTTATGCTCTAAATGACGTCACGATATAATGACATAGTTGTTCTGGCCTGAAAATACCAGACAAAAAAAAAACGCTGTGCAAATTTCGTGACGCCAGAGCTCACCAACAGAGATTTTCAGATTTATATGATCAGAATTCAATAAAGAAGAAGAATACATATACTTTTTTTTATGGAAAGCAATCACTTTGTGGTTTGACGCATTTGATGAAAACGAAATAATAACTTTGTATAACACCACAGATTTTATTTGAATATTTATGACCGACTGGTTTCGCTTAGCCTAAGCAACGTCATCAATTTCCTTTCTTAAAAATTTAAATGTTATTCTTTTGTTATCTTGCTGTTCTCTTATTTTATTTTGTTATATTGTGTTCTCCCTCTGTATGTACGAGTATATATAACCACACACTATGTATTAAATGTATTATTACTAAGGCTAAACGAAACCTGTCAGTCGTTTTTTTTTTTTAAATCTTTGGTCTTATTCAAAGTTATTATTTAAAACCTTACTTGCGCGTTTAGTCAGATTTAAAAAATAAAATTATTTTCCAGTTATACCTTAAAAACACATCAGTTAATATTTAATCCGACTGCAAAGTACTGAATGACCAAATGGGGGTACAGTGTGTACCCAAATGTACATGAATCGGGGTGTTAATTTTACATCCCCACCGAAACAGCCCACGTTATGGGATAATAAACATAAATTTACACCTTACTGGGGATAAAAATTATATTGTAGGTTGAGGTCCTACCATGGTCCTCCAAAAGGCGTATTTATGTGTCCTTCATGTTATATTATAAAGAGGGACCACCCTTTCAAAATTGATACGGTGTAATAACAAACTGCCGCCGCGGTTATTACTTCTAGATAACTTTAATGTTACATCTTATATTCGATGAATTTCAAAATGCCAAAAAAAACTGTTTTATTGAAAATATGTCAGCGGTGAAAATGGTTGTACATCAGAATAGCCGCAAAACTACATACGGTTAAAAATTCCTTCCAAAAGCCCTAAAAGAAGCCTCAAGTCTTGGCACTTTTCGTAGGATTTGTGCTGAATATGTGAAGAAAAACATATGATTTTTATACATACTGAGATTTCAATTTATATCTACTTATATAAATATCCGTTTATAGTTAGTTATGTTATGTGCTTCGTTTTACTATTATGAAATGTGTTTTTGTTTGCGTGAAAAAATAATTTGCATACATCTAAATAAAAATACAAAAACAAACAAGATCTACTATGAAAAAATAATTAAAAATCAAAATCGTAAAGCAGAAAATGTGTTTGTTTCCCACTAAAATTATCGAATGATGAGCTCTGGTGCCTTGAAAAAAGTGCAGATTTTTTTTCTGGAATATCTAGGTATGAATTATAACTCAGCTTCATTTTAGTTCTCAGAAATAATAATTAAAAGAATAATAATTAATCAGAGCAATGGAGCGATTAAATATTCACTTGACCCAAACAAAAAAAAAACAGGACGCCATATTGCTTGGCAAATCATGGGCGAAGCCGGGGCGTAAAACCGAGTTTTATAAAAAAAATTGGTTTTTGGTTGTAGCGGTAATAGCAATATTATTTTCCTCTGACGAAAGTACAATAATAACTTTTCGTAATAGTTTCATGATAATTTTGGGACATATTTCATGACACTTAACATCACGAATTTAATAAAAAATATGTTGATTTGTATACGCTGAAAGCCTTGAGTTACCACCTATAAAATTAGGCGTATTTCAAACCTCGGTGGGATATTTCTATGCTGACCCAGAAACATCCCTTAGCTGGCGAAAACATTTTCCACGCCCTTTCTCAGCCTCCCCATCGCCCCTCGTAAAGTTATATTCGCGTAAAAAACGTAATAAAATAAATATTGCCCGTAACCTTTGACACGACCCTCATTATATCAAAAGTAAACTCGGGAAATTACTTATTTTTTAGCCGCGATGGACAAAACGCTCTTTTGATTATTTATTTTATGAATCGATAAATTTTCTATATACTCCTCTGAGGCTTTATGTTGTCCGTGAAAGCCTATTTCGATTTATTTTTACTTTAAGCGCATTATCTGACGTGTTTAGAGCGTCATTACAATGGCGTATAGTAAACGTAATGTCTGATATAACAAACACACCTTTTTATCTGTTCACCGAGAAGAAATCATTTTCAAAAAGATGGATGCCATTATAGATAGCTCGGAGAGTTCACCCAAACACAAAGTAAAGACGTATTTGTACAACGGCACTGAAAAACAGCATGTTGTCTTATCCAGCTCATTGTTTCTAAAGATAAAGGGACAATTTGTGCTTAAAATATAAAAATCGAAAAGTTTTTTAGTTTACTCGAAAAGTTTAACAGGGTATTTATTATTTTTATTATATTAAAATTAACGTTTTTTCAATTTCACTGAAATTTATTTTTATGAAGTCGAATAACAAGTTTGAAACATGCTGTATGCAATCAATGCATCTGTGTGAGTACTGTGTTCATGTCAACTTTGGTGGCGATGAAAACTTTTTCAATCTAGAATTCATTCTCCGCTTCACAACTGTTTGAGAAAATCTTTTGCGACACGAAGTGAGGAAATCATTTTCAAAAACATACGAAGAAAAGCTAACCATAAACCATTTTGAATTTAATTTGTTTATGCCTTATACTCAGTACGAATCATTTTTCTATTCATCCCCATTGGCGTTTGCAATGTTTAGATGAAATTCAGTAATATCAGATATGATTTAACATTTTCATACGTATATTTTTTGGGTGTTGTTTTTCGTTCCCCTTCAGCCAACGTTTTGGACGGCCTTGCAGTGACCTTATGTAGAGTGTAAACATGTGTGTGTTTAATCGAGATTTGGTGAAAGGTAATAATGGTCCCATAGGTTGCTTTTAGAAAATAGTTTTAAAATACTCCCTTCTTTTATATTTGTGTATATATGTACATAAATTAGAATAACCTTTACATTTCTGAATATTCTTAAATAATAATGGATACACAGATAATAAATTATCGTCACTAAAAGGCAAAAGGGCAAAAGCGACACTCTGGTCAAAAATGAGTTAAATGTGCAGTTTTGATCAGTTTTTTTATTTGCATTGAATGCTCCAACTCTCGTTTGATTCTGGAGACTTTTGTGGCCCTTCAGCCATCTAAAATATATTTACCATTTGACCTTTTTAGCTTTTTATCGCTTCATGTAACTAACTCATCGAGAGCATTGAGTTACTCGAGTTAACTTTTTTTTTCAAAATCCAGCCAGGTACTGAAGACTTATGAACTTTATTGTAAAATTAAAATTTTATTTAGCTGTAACAATAACATCAGGACTGAGTCATCGAGATACTCGCTTGTACCTAGATTGCATGTAGTTGGTAATACATACGCAGAGGTGGCTGTTGTATTTTAAATTTAGATACAAGAAGGTTAAAATATCATATATCTTTAAATCATTAATAGTTTTATGTATTCAAACACTATTTTTTATTGATCTGCAACTATTCCTTATTTTGTTCGTGCATTTAATTTTCATTTTTTCACTGTCAATTGTAAATCTTTATTTTCGCGGGCTGTGTACATTCGATCATCGATTTTTTTTTGTTGTTATGTTGGTACACATATTTTTATCATATTTTAGCATTATCAACCATTTTGGATTAGTGGTTTGTTTTTGACAACTGGAAAGGTTAGTCACGTTTTTGTGTGTTCTTCGATTTTTTTTGCTTTTGAAAAAAATGGATCGTACAATAAAAAAAAAAATTAAAAACTTTATAATGCTCTGGAGTAAACTTCCTGAAATGGGGCTTCAGCCCTTTTGCCTTTCCGACGGCGATATGTAATTTTATTTTCAACTATCGTCAGAAAAGTTAAAATACTTATATGACCCAAACTCTGGCAACCCGTAGAGATGTAAACATAGAACCTCCATATTAAATGTAGCATTTACCCCGTCTAGGTCTGTTTGACATTAATTTACTTTACCAAAAGAAATAATATCCGACAGGGGCGTAGTGTGGTTGCGGGGGGGATTTTCTTGTCTAGCTACACCCCTGGGCTTAGGGCGGGTTGTGATATTTGCGGGACCGAATAAGGGATCATCTTGGCTTATGCCCTGATGAAATCTTAAGCCTCGATTTGAACAAGGTCAGGGGTGGAGCTCTGTTGTGCAATGCTTCGTTTATTTAACTCTACAAACAAAGGAATCATTTCTTTGTCGTGTGTATTGTACAATGTACACGGAATCCTTAAGCCGGATTCACATTCAGCTATGAAAGATTTTAAATTTTACTTGAATTAGATTCCAGTTTAACTATAAGGAATATTTTTATTTATTTTATATTATTTTATTTTAGTACATATAATAGGCATGATGCCCAAGACATATATACATGAGTGGTTATTTAATTGGAATATTTAACAATAGTTACTAATCAATTAAAAGTTTATGAAAAATGCAAGAGTAAATGAATAACAAACAAAATCAAAAGAATAATATTATACAAGGTAGAACATAAATTCATGGATTATTGGCACCTGTACTGAAGAGATGCCTATTAGCCGTTTGGTACTTGGTACTTCATATAACCAGTCCATAACTAAAGAGCATCATTACAATATCAGCTTGATATGATTGACAGATTATTTTTTAAATTGATTTATTGTATCAATAAAAATGTCTACTTCATTGTGTCTGCAGTGAATTGGGTTGTAGTTTCTTAATGTTCTCGCCAAAGGAGAGAAATATCCTGTATTTGTGTGGTAGGCTTTAATGTTAAAAATATTGTTTATCCTCCTCGTTGAGTTTCTTATTGGTATGTTAATGTTAATTTGGGATAAAATATTTGGTGCATCAATTGATGAATGCATAATTTTGTGTAAAGTTAATATATCAGAAATTTAACGTCTGGCTGACAGAGAGTGAAGTTTATAGTGCGAAATTTGTTCATTGTACGTTGCAAATTGATCAGATAAGCCTTCGCGATATGCAATTATACGAGTTTATTTTCTTTGAATGGATTCAATTCTATAGTTATGAATCTCATAATTAGGAGACCAAACAGTGGACACGTATCCTAGAATACTCCGCACAATCGATTTATATAATGTCAAAGTTGATTCGGAACTTTTAAAACAACTTATAGTTCTTAGAGGTAGTCCTAATATTTGAGATGCATTTTTTGAAATGGTCTCTATATGTTTATTGAAGCTTAATGAAGAGTCAAATGTCACACCCAAGTCTTTAATTGAAGCAGTGTTCAATCAGTAAACGTTATTGATGCGATATACATTTGAAAATTTATTTCTGTTCTTTGTGAAGGAAACTGTTGTGCATTTATTTTCACTAAAATATAAATCATTAAGAATACACCATTCGTGGAGAGATGATAAGTCATTTTGCAAAAGGGTGCAATCTTCTATTGATGTGATTTTTCTATACAGCTTGAGGTCATCAGCAAACAGGAGATATTTTGAAAACTTTATGCTTAAAACCACGTCCTTAATGAAGATTAAGAACAACAATGGTCCAAGATGAGAGCCCTACGACGTAAATGCTGCATAAGATTCCTACTACTCGAAACCAGTCAGACTATAGCACCTCCAATTGAGTAATATTTTATGGCTAAAGTAATTGGCAGAATGTAAGCGGGAAATTAATAGTTGAGGTGGTCGATAACCCGATGGGTAAGACCCTCGGCTAGCAGTCGGACGGATCGAGTTCAGTTCTCAGCGGGTATCCGATTTATTTCCACTTGGAACTTATACTGATGAAGGCATTTATTAGTTATTTTTTTGATCACCGTACCAAAAAAAATACCAATTTTAGAATCTTTTTTTTGCAAAAACATACGTTAGTAGGTATTGTATACTTTACTAATTCTGTGACAAATTCCAAAAATCTTTTCGAGTCTATTTGACGGCCTCCATGGTCGAGTGGTAAGACGCTCGACTACGCAGCCAAAGGTCGCGGGTTTAAACCCGTCATGCGCCAATAACTTTTATTTAATTAATATGTGTGATAACACATTTAATTCATATAAACATTAAAAAATATATATATTTAACAGAGCGGTATATACTCTAAGTATCGCCCTGGTGAAAGACCACCATTCAGAAACGAAACGTTGCTTGCAATGGCTTGAGCCGTGTTTGGTGACCAGATCTGAATAGCCAGGTACTTTCCAACCTTCCTCTTCCCAATCTCCTTCCTCTCCTCACTACCTTCAGCCTCACAACATACCCTATTTGGGGATGCCATAGTCTCACTGGCTCTAGACGGTTGGGAGCAGTTAAGACTCTTGTGCGGTATTCATATTTAAAAAAATATATAAAAAACGGAAAATTATATGTAGATATTTGATATCTAAAGATTAACAAATTGTCAATTTTAGAAATATGTGTTAAGCGTTAAAACTAACTAACCATCACGCCGCTTCCCCGCAGGGGTAGGCAGAGAGGACGGACCGCCATATAACTCTGTCTTGGCACACACTCCTTGCTTCATTCACATTCATACATACTCTTCGGTTATTCGGACTCTTCACATTACTCGATTCAAGTATTTTATTTACTTGATCGTGCCATGTCTTTTTCGGGCGTCCTCGACTTCTTATTCCATTCACTTTCGCATTATAAATTCTTTTCACACTATTTTCTTCGTTCATTCGCTCTACATGCCCAAACCATCTAAGCGTCCCTTTCTTGATCTTAGCGTTATACTTATTTAAATAAATAAATATTGTTTTTTTTTTCAAATGATTCGGACTGGTAAAGTGTTAAAATACCGAAGGAAGCAATCACTTTGTAGCTTGACATTATAATTTAAATAAAAAATATTTTTGTTTTAAGCCACTTTATTTATACACATATAACAATTCGACCGGTTTCGGTTAAACTTAACCTTCTTCATGAACGTATATATATAAACTGATAACAGTTTATAAATATACGTTCCTGAAATATATATAAACTGATAACATAAACTGATAACAGTTTATATATATATACGTTCCTGAAGAAGGTTAAGTTTAACCGAAACCGGTCGAATTGTTATATGTGTATAAATAAAGTGGCTTAAAACAAAAATATTTTTTATTTAAATGTTAAAATACCTCTGTCGCTAATTTACGTTTTCGTGACGATTTCGTAACATTGTGTAAATTACCATAGACGTTATATAACTTATAAATTAGGTATACCCATTAACTGGACGGCTTCAATATACAAAATAAATGGGTTGGCATTTTAAAAACTGGCAGAATTGCACGGTATGTTCTCAAATATGTATTCGTTCATTTATATCTAAATGGCTAAAATAATCGTAACATTTCAAACTCACACGTAGCAACGGTCCCTACTGCTCCCAACCGTCTAGAGCCAATGAGACTATGGTATCCACAATAGGGGTATGTTGTGAGGCAGAAAGTAGTGGAGACGGAAGAGAGATGGGGAAGAGGAAGGTTGGGAAGTAACTAGCTATACATATCTGATCACAAACGGCTAAATCCATTTCAAAGAAGCAACGTTTCGATTCTGAATGTTGGTCTTTCACCAGGGCGATACTTGGAGTATCTACCACTCTGAAACTTTGAAAAAGCAAATGTGTTGTAATACCATTAAAATATCAACATCTCCAATAGGGGTATGTAGTGAGGCTGAAAGTAGTGGGAGGGAGAAGGAGATGGGGAAGAGGAAGAGGCAGGTTGGGAAGTGACTAGCTATTCATATCTGGTCACAAACGGCTAAATCCATTTCAATCAAGCAACATTTCGATTCTGAATGGTGGTCTTTAACCAGGGCGATACTTAGAGTATCTACCACTCGTGACGCAAATATTCTTTATATTATTTTAGATTAATTAAATGTGTTATGACACATGTTAATTTAATAAAAGTTATTTGCGCACGCCGGGTTTGAACCTGTAACCTTTGGATTCGTAATCGTTCGTCTTACCACTAGATCATGGAGGTCGCAATTCAGAATACTCGTACACTAATTATACCAATAATTATAATACTGTGCTGTTTTTGTCTATAATATCAATTACATATCCATTAAAACAAATTTTTAAAAAAACGTTGTTCAAGCCCTTATAAAAAAAATATGTATATACGAGTATATTTATAAATATCCACCATTAACGCCCTGTCACCAAACAAGCCGATACACCTACAAAACTCAATTTTGTGTTCACTTTTGTTATGTTTTTATTAGAGAAAGGTTATAAAACAAACAGGGATGTGACCATATCAGTTTAACAACAGGGTAAGTCAACAGTACAAATTTTCACCGTTTTCAACCCTTTCTCGCCCCAACTATGTACAACCAGCTCAGGCCCGTGAAAAATCACGGGATATCACAAAGGGCTGGCTAGAATCCCCGGGCTCTAAGTTTGCTAAAGCTCGCTCTCCTTTGTTTGTGCCAGTGATTATTTCAGCGTCGAGAAAATTCTCATGTAAGACATGAAAACCCACGAGTCTGGTTCCATCTGAATTTGGCTTTCAATAATTGTTCACCTACCTACATGATTTTTATTTAATATCATAGTTAACATTTTTTTTTGTTATTTCATTTAAAATATATACATGGCCTGTTCAAAAGAAAAGGTGAATTTTGAATTTTTGCGGGCTGTGTACATTCGATTATCGATTTTTTTTTGTTGTTATGTTGGTACACATATGTTTATCATATTTTAGCTTTATCAGCCGTTTTGGATTAGTGGTTTGTTTTTGACAACTGGAAAGATTAGTCACGTTTTTGTGTGTTCTTCGATTTTTTACTTTTGAAAATAAATGGATCAAAGAATAAAATCCATGATTTGTTTTTCCACAACTCCAGGACGCTCATCGTCATTAACATCTGCTCGGCCTTCTGTAAAGCGCTTGTACCACTTATAAACACTTTTTTAAACAAAGTAGACTCGCCGAATGCCACAGTGAACATTTTAAGTGTGATGGAGCACTTTAATTCCATTTTTAACGCAAAATTTAATACATATTCTTTGATCCATTTTTTTTCAAAAGTAAAAAATCTAAGAACACACAAAAACGTGACTAACTTTTCCAGTTGTCAAAAACAAACCACTAATCCAAAATGGCTGATAATGCTAACATATGATAAACATATTTGTACCAACATAAAAAAAACGATAATCGAATGTACACATCCCGCAAAACTTCAAAATTTACTTTTTCTTTTGAACAGGCCTCGTAAATAAATATATATATTTCTTAATATTTTTAAATATAGGTATATTGATATTTTTTGTTTTTTATTATTTCCACGGGCAAGAATCGAACCCTGATTATCTGCTTGGAAGGCATATATGATAAACCATCAAAATTTTTGAGAAAAGTAGCATGAATTCATTATATCGTTGCCGGAAAGGCAAAAGGGTTGAAGCGCCATTTTGGGAAGCTTACACCAGAGTAATTTAAAATTTTTTGTTTGTTTTACAATAAAATTCAAACGTCTTCAGTACCTGGTCGGATTTTCAAAAAAAAAGTTATCTCAGGTAACGCAATGCTCTTTCTGAGTTACCTGAAGCGACAAAAAACTAAAAAAAAATCCCAAACTTGTGTCACTTGAGTCAAGCCTTCTCTCAAATGGTAAATATATTTTAGATGACTGAAGGGCCACAAAAGTCTTCAGAGTCAAACGAGAGTCAGAGCATTCGATGCAGATTTTTTTTTATCAAAACTGCATATTTAACTCATTTTTTACTTAAGTCTCGCTTACGCCTTTTTTACTTTCCAGCGACGATATGGACTGAAAATAATGAATTGAAAACACTAATTGATAAATAATAATAGATTTGTTACCCAGGCAATATTCAAAATAAATCGAATTTGAAACAATCGAACAATCTTATTTAAAACTCCAAAAAGAACTACAAAATCAGACGACTTCATTGCACTAATTCAATCGAATGCATTTTTATAACACCTACCGATTCATACGAATAGATTTTCAATTTATTTATCATTTAAATTTATTCGAATGATTCATTTATTACAAACGATTGTTTACCACACCAATTACTAATTAAATCAACGTGGTTGTTAATTTACGAATTTATAAATCCCACGACTGATAATTTTAACATTAATTTATTCGGATAAATTTCAAACACATCGATTATTTATTCATTAAAGTGGTTTATTCAGCATACTGATTACTACCTCAATTATATGAAATATAACGTACTTATATTAATTAATTCCGTGAATGAACTGTCAATATACCGTCTAATATATTTTTTTACTTCATTTTTAACGTTCAATTTATTAATTCATTCAAATTAATATTAAACGCACCATTTTTCCGATTCTTCCAAATGAATCAATCTCGTTGATGCCCTTTATCAGCAAAACAAAATAAAAAGAAGGACCTCAATATTTTCGATTCTAAATATAATTTTCTTTCACCCATCAATTCAATTACCAATAAATATTTAAAATTACTTGGCTTTATTCTCTGAAATGCCAGTCGAATATATGTTTTCAATCTGGTCCCCTCACTTTAAAATCCATTCGGATTCCATTGAAAAATTACAACATAATTGTCTAAAATACATTAACTACAAACTCGGTCTACCCGTAGGAATCATAAATTACACTTACTCGATGAAAGAATTAAAATTATCAACACTCTCAGACAGAAGGCTTATTCTCGATTTCACATTTTTTTAAAATTGTTAATGGTATTATAGACAGCCCTGATTTACTAAGCTTAATTACAGAACTAATCGATCCGAAATTCAAAAAATGGCATTAAACGTCACTTTTTGGTTTTTCAATAAAACCAATACTGCACATGATTTATCTGTAAATTAAACATGGGCAGTTATAAATATATCTAAGGTTTTCAGTGAATAAAAAATTTAAGCTGTAATTTCTTAAACTATATAAAAAACATACTAAATTTTCAGTAAAAGGTGAAGTTTAAAAACCAGCCCAGCCATTTTTGAACGTTTTACCTAAAATTCCAGTATGCATTTCATAAACAGTTTAAAAGATTACTGTTTAAGAATTGCATTCACTGGAAACCTTAGACATTTTTCTAACTTCCCATGTATAATTAACAGATAAATTATTTAAATTGCTTGTATTAGAAAGCTAAAAAGTGTGTATTTTTGGGTGCTGACCCATAAGTGTAACAATAATATCAGGATTGAGTCATTTAGATACTCGCTTGTACCTAGACTGCATACAGCAGGTAATTCCCTCGCAGAAATAGTAGATATATATTCAACTGCACTGAATCTAGTTACAATAAAGCCTGATTCACACCAACGTCCGGTTCCGCTCAGTGCCGATATTGTTCCGCAAGAAAACTTATTGATATGGTATGAATATCAATCAAGGAGTATGTGCCAAGACAAATTTGTGTGGCAGTATATCCTTCTGCCCACCCTTGTGATATTTAACTAGTTATTTAGTTAAATAATTATTTTGAAGTGTAAAAATACTTACAACGCAGATTTATTTATTTTTTAAACCATTTTTTTATCACTAAATGATTTTTTTAATAATTAATAAAAATATTATTTAGTGATAAAAAAATGGTTTTTGATAAAAAAAAATCTGCGATGTTAGTATTTTTACACTTCAAAATAATTATTTAACTAACTAAGTAGTTAAATGTCACACAAATTTGTCTTGGCACATACTCCTTGATTGATATTCATACCATATCAATAAGTTTTCTTGCGGAACAATATCGGCACTGAGCGAACCGGACGTTGGTGTAAATCAGGCTTAAGGTTATAATAGCATGCCTCTCCCAAAAATACTAATGTCAATTTATTCCAAAGTAATATCTCTAGTAACTTATTTATGTTTTGTGTGCTAATTATTTACTACGTCTTGTTTCTGTGTAACTATTATTTTTTTATTATATATTGCACAGTTATGTGCCTATAAGGGCGTTTAAAATAAAATAAATAAATCCATGGCAAGGTTGTATAACAACGTATTACATTTGCCTAAATTTATGAAAACCGAGTCCTGTGGGTGGTATTGGACCAGCCTCCCTGCGCCTCCATTTGTCGTGTACAGATGTATCTTTATGGGTTATGCAAAATATTTTCAGCATCCATCGTCGGCCATTCCGCTCACGTCGCCTGATAACTCCGGACATTAATAATAATACGCGATATATAATTCACTAGGCGAGGCCTCTGGGTGTGAGTGGAGCGCTTGGAAATAAAACCAATGATGTATTTTTTAACATCTACAAGTAGGTGGGCACTTATGCATATGTAGCGCTAAGAAAAACTTAATCTCCGATGTTGATTTCTATGTTATTTCCTCAATGTGCCTTACAAGGCTAAATTACGTTGGCTGGCCAAAGTTCAATTACGTAAAACTTTCTAAACACAGTTGGCCTAGAAATTTGTTTTGGTAAAAAGTGATACAAATTTCATAATGTTTTCTTCACAAAAAAAGATTTTGTGCCTTATAGCAAAGATTAAATTAAGGGTCAGCACACAAAAATACAGACTTTTTGGTTTTCCAGTAGAAGCAAAACTAAATTTCTGTACGGGTGGTTAGGAAAATGTCTAAGGTTTCCAGTGAATATAATTCTTAAACAGTTAGCTTTCAAATTCTTATCAAATGCATACTGGGATTTCATTTATTTGGAACATTTATAAGAGTGAAAACGTTACGTACATACTGACGAATACAAAATAAAAGGTAGGTCATCAATCCATTTCCAAAATGTTCACATCATGCAATTAAAAATACACTGTATTACACTAATAAAATAAGAACAATTGAAAAATAAGGAAAACAACCGTATATAAAAAAGAAATATCAACACAAGTGCAAATTTAGGAAAACAACATTATAAAAAACGAAAAAAAAATAACATAACAGTTGTAAATGTGTGTACCTTTTTCGGTTTTTCGTTTTAAAAAAAAATGGTATTTAAGATTTAAAAACCTAAAAGGTTAGGTAAAACGTTCAAAATTCCTTTGCTGGGTTTAAAACTGCACCTTTTACTGATATTTCGGTATATTTATTTTGGATTACAGTTTAAAAATTGTATTCACTGGAAACCTTAGACATTTTCTAACTACTTGTAGAAAATTTGCATTTAAATTATTTGTAGTATTGCTTGTATTAGAATGCTACAAAATGACGTTTAGCGTCATCCTTGGGTGCTGGCCCTTAAATGTAGCATTTTTTCCTCTGCCGGTTTTTAACCCGTGCCTCTCTGAGCTCATATCCAAGGAGTTTACCGCTCTGCCAAGAAGGTTGAGTTTTCGCGACGGCGCATTAACTCGATATTTACTGATCAGACAAAAATAATTACATTACTTATAATCGTACTTAGTATCGAGTTTAAAAATAGTACTCACATGGTGCATTGCTTGCATACTTGTTTTACGACTTCAAAAATGAAAATTACAGCGAAATTGTACAAAAAAGTTAAATTTTATGAAAGAAAAAAACATTTGTTTTGTTCAGTTTTTTCGAACCGATGAATTAAAAGCAAGCACTGTAAAAATTTTCCGGTTTTTATACAATATTTAAAACAGATTAAATAATTTAGAGGCACTAAAAATAAAGAAACCCATCAAAATTAATAGTCATTTTCTAAATAATCGGTTAAATTTGTCGAGTAGTCCAATATTATGTATTTTTTATGGAAACTCATAAAATTTCTCATTATTCTTTTATCTCCTTCTCCGTTGTCGTTCTGCCTCTTTCATTTTATATTATCTGTCTCTTTCTCTCTGTTCCTTTGTTATTATTTTTTTGTTTTCTTACTGTTTTCTTATTTTATTTTTTATATTGTGTTCTTCCTTTGTATGTCCAATTTTATATAACCACACACTTTGTTTGTTAAGTTTAATTTTGTAATCTGACGATGCTTAGGCTAAAGGAAACCGGTCGGTCATAAAATTTAATATAAAATCTGTGGTCTTAACTCAACGATTTTATAGTTTTTCTTGCCAAACTCCCATCTCGTGTATTCAATATCGATGCGTATTCCGCTTAAAACGGAGAATTATTCTATTTCTACTGGAAACATTTTACGTGCCCTTTTAAAATTGAATTCCGTGACGTATGGGGGCCTTTTAGAACCTGATATTCCCTCACGAATAGTATGAATATCTCTCGCGAAGTTATTCCGTGGAAATACTGTTCATATAGCGAGCTTTCGCCTACATTAAGTTATCAAATGAGAAGTGCCTATCTCGCACGAATTTTCGCTGTAATGTCGGGTAAGCGTTCGCGTAAAATACATGAAAAAATTCAGAATAGAAAAAAAAAATATCCTTCGGCTATTTAAAAAATTGACGTTCAACTGTACTGTTATTAGTAATAAGTACTTATTGGTTTCACTTCTACTAAACTCCCGACCTCTTTGGCAAGGGTGGTAGTTAGCTCCTAAGTTTCAGAGGTTGAGGGTTCGTATCTTGAGGTGGGCTAGTAAAAAGTTTTTTTCCCCTGTATCTCGTTTTAAGAGAGAAAGATAACCCTTGAAGTACTAATATTTGGAGAGAGAGCTAATTATTTTTATCCAATCTATACAGATTTGGGATAAATCACTTTCTCCGGGTTTTTACGTCGTACACCTTGAGAAAGAAAGAGACAACAAATTTTCTTGAATTATCACACCGCTTTAAAGTATTGTTTAAATGTTCTTCGTGTCCTGCGTCTCCGTCGACTCCACCCACACGTTATGATTCGCGAAATAAATTGAGATAACTCAACGGTTTATTACGTTACATGTTTTTTTTTAAACAATACTGTAAAAAAATGATTATACGAATAAACAAAAACATTATGTCGACATGTGCTATGAATAGATGCATAAATACCCTAGCCCTTGTCCTAGCCACGCCCAGGTCTAGCCGAGTCCGGCAAACCTCGTATAAACTGACTACAGCTCTCTACAACGCTATCTCTTGTATATTATTGCTTTGAGTATCAACCTTACTTTGGTGAATGAAAACCGTTTACAATTGAACGTTACTTAAATGATCGAAATTGTATTTAGGGAGCAGATCTACATAGCCAGGTTTTGGCAACTATTATCTTCCACTTTCATTCTCCTACTTACTTCAGCTCAACATTTATGAAAAATGCACACTATCCACAGTCATCACGTAAATACAGTGATTATCTAGTCGTGTTTGTTAAGTAGGTAACTCTTTTTTAAAGGGCAAACTACCTTGGAAATAAATTGCTGAAGGGCGTTCACCCCAAAAATGAAAGGAGACTTTAAAATAGAACAAATTCATTTCCATTCGTTCATTTCCTATTGCACTAAATAATATTATTATTGTATTAAATTTCGGAAAAGCATAATAATCATTTTTTATCGGGAGGTGAAACAAAAAAAAACACTAAAGTAGTGGCTGACGATAGGCACAGATTTCACGTGTTCATTGCTGTCGGGCGGCTATCAAATCAAAAACGATGTTAGTCGAAAAGCGGAATGAAAAAAATATTTCAAAGCCTCCTAGCTCAAAATGTAAATGACTTAAAAGCGAGCTAAACATATTTGAGTTTCCCTAAATTTCCGGACGGAAAAGACTGTAAATGCTAATTTCTTAACGACAGAGCTCATCATCGTTCTAGAGTTTGTACTACTTCATAGATTTTTTAAAGACAATAAGGACATCAGGAATACCACTTGTGAATGTACATATATACATTTAGGAAAAAAAAACTAGTCCTTATCGTCGCTGGAAAGGCAAAAGGGCTGAAGCGCTATTTTGAGAAGTTTACACCAGTTTTGTATATAATAAAGTTCATAAATCTTCAGTATTTGGTTGGATTTTAAACAAAAAAAAGTTAACTCAATGCTCTCACCGAGTTACCTGAATTGACAAAAAGCTTTAAAAAAAATCCCCATTTTGTGTCGCTTGAGTCAAGCCATCTCCCAGATGGTAAATGTATTTTAGATGGCTGAAGGGCCACAAAAGTCTTCAGAATCAAACGAGAGTCCATTCGAGCATTCGATGAAAAAAAAATCTGATCAATACAAAATAATATTTGGATGGTTTGTATAGCGCCGTTTTTGTGAAAAATCACCTCAAGGGCGCTGTACAGATATTATTAAATATTATTACATATTAATTCCTAGTTTAAATGTGAAAATATACAGGAAAATACTTACCTGGCAGATCCCATCAGATGGACACACTTATATTTAACTCATTTTTGGCTTGTCGCTTAAGCCCTCTTGCCTTTCCAGCGACGACATTTCAATTCACCAGTATTCACAATTCTCTGCTGTTTTAGAAAACAGTTCCTGCTTTATTGTCACGACTTGCAAATAAAAATGGAATAACATTTTTTAAACAAGACCTTTGTTTGGCCAGCTTACACTTGCGAAATGCCGTTCAAATTAAAATCCTTCTAATCCATATTCCTTCCGTGCTGTCCTCTCGATAGAATTACCGGGCGACACGTATTAAATGTAATTTATGTGTTTCAGCATGCCCGTTTCGTTTTAAAATGACCCATATTTTATGATTTGCATGCTTCACCCTTCGTCCCTCCTGCGCTCCGTGCCGATTGTATTGATTAACTCTGCGCTGTACGACACGCGAAATGACTAAAGGGGTAGCCAGAGATTTTTTACGCTCAGTCTAGGTGTCCGGATTGAATCATTTATATTAATAATAAAAAGATTAGCATTTTTTATAATTACGAAAATGTTGGATATAAAAATTTCAAATAAACGTTATGTTGGGGAAAAAACACAATACACGTTTGTTTTTATTGATGTTCACACAAAATAACAAATATTATGTCTTTCCGAATATCTTCGTGGAAGAGTAGTAAACTCCTTGGCTTTCGACACGAAAATCTCAGGTTTGAAATATAGTGCAACCAGAAAATATGTCATTTTATTTACGTGGATGATCAATAACCAGGTTTTAAGGACCGGTTAGTAGCTAAGTGAATAAACGCGTCGGATTCCCACCCGGGCGTCGTGGGTTCAATTCCTCTGCTAGATAAGCCCTCCATCATTGCACAAGCAACTTCCGCTTACAATGATGGCAGTAGTTTTTCAAATATTGTCCTAGTATTCCTGGGTTATTCGTAACCCAGGAATGTTTGTCTTTCTCTTAAAAAGAAAGAGACTTAAATAATATTTTATTGTTTTTACTTTTAAAGCCTTGAAAGACCCTTGTGGTGTAATATTACAAAAATGGCGCAAAGAAAATTCTACAATCGTTTTTTTTATTTAAATTTATTTATTAAAACTTTACGCTTCATTGTAATATTGAATACTGAAAAATAATAACTAATTTCAAAGAACATATAAAAATACACAAAAAAAAAGTTTAATTTTTGACCGAACTCGGGACCTCTACTCTATCGGGGAATAGCGCATTGACCAACTTGTCCATCCCAACCAATTTTAAGTTAAAGTATGTTAAGTTCAATTTACGAATATGTATTAGTGTTTTATTCTGTATCGGGTATATCTTTTTTAATGTGAATACTGTCCAAACTGTTCGGAACCAGTAGGATTATGGCATCCCCATTTAGGGTACGTCGTGAGGCTGGGGGGAATGGAAATAGGGAAAGGAGATGAGAAGAGGAAGATGGGAAAGTACGTGGCTATTCAAATCTGGTCACCAAATACGGCTAAATCCATTTTAAGCAACGTTTCAATTCTGAATGGTGGTCTTTCACCAGGACGATACTCAGGGTATCTACCACTTCAGAACGTGCACCAAACATACTGTACATTATTTTATACTAATTAAATGTGATTTGAACCCGCAACTTCTGGATCCGTAGTCGAGGATCTTAACCGCTCGGTAGTCGTCAAATATACTTACATTCAAATACTTAGAAAATATCGTGTCATTCCAGTTTTCTCACTTTTCCAGCGTGCATTAAAAGATTGATCGAATTCATACAACAGATTTACTACTTAATGTTGCTACAAATAAATAAATCATTAGTCAAGCAAATAGTTCACAGATAAACACAACTCCGTGGTTTCAGTTGTGTTTACAATAACAATGGCAACATATAACAGCGGATATCATAATACGGCGGCGCTGGCACATTGCTTAGCGCGTGTGGCTGTAAGCTCGGCGATAAAGCTCGCGAGAACAGAGCCTTATTGGAGCAAGGTAGGCGGTCTAAAATCTCAGTAAAATAAATACTTAATGAAAATGAAGTCATAACTTTGTATAAGACCACATATTTTATTTTATTTTTACGACCGATTGGTTTCGCTTAGGCCTAAGCATCGTCAGGGTACAAAATTAAACTTAACAAATAATACATAGTTATTTCTAATTTTGAAACTGTTAATTTGTGGTGGAATTCCATTTTAATGATTTAATAAAACAATTTTATAACTTTATTCCACTTTTATTTTATGACTGGACCGGTTTCAGTCTATGACGGCCATCTTCAGACTAGACTAGTCTGAAGATGGCCGTCATAGGCTGAAACCGGTCCAGTCATAAAAATAAAGTGGAATAAAGTTATAAATTTGTTTTATTAAATCATTAATAATACATAGTGTGTGGTTATATATACTCGAACATACAGAGGGAGAACACAATATTACAAAATAAAATTAAAGAGCAGTAAGAAAACAAAAGAATAACATTTAAATTATAACAAAGGAATAGAGACAAAGAGACAGATAATATGAAATAAAAAAGGCAAAACGTCAATAATAATAATAATAAATGGATAACTTTTATAGCGTCGTTTTCGTGGGAAAATCACCTTAAGGGCGCTCAAAGGAACTGAGGAGGTGATTGAAGAAAATTGTGATTTTTTTTTAGTTGAATATTAGGACTACTAGACAAATTTAACTGATTGTTCAGAATATGACTAATAATTGTAGTGGCTTTCTTTATTTCTAGTGCTTCTAAATTATTTAATCTGTTGCCATGACCATTTTTATGGAGAAAATATAAAATAAATTCTGTTTGAGGCACAAGATATTAAAATAATTTTATTGATAAAATTGTTGTTTTAAGATGAAACATCATCACACATGAACTAAGGGTTAAGTGAGCCAAATGGCGCCTAAATTAGCATGAGTTTCAATATAAAAAATGTAATTTTTCAAAGAACCTTCGCTAGTTTTGTCTTCATCCTAGATATTTGTCGCCTCTCATCAATAGTAGATATATATTTTTGCTGTTCTACTCTCCCAGAGTGGTAGGTACTCTAAGTATCTCCCTGGCGGTGATCAGATCTGAATAGCCAGATACTTTCCAACCTTTCTCTTACTACCTACCTTTAACCTCAAAATATACCTCAATTGTGGACGACATAGTCCCACTCTTAGAGTATATAGAGTGGTATCTATCCAAGGCAGTGTAGTTAGTTTTTGATGATTTTCACCGAACTCGGCGGACCTGGGCGTGGCTAAGACTAAGGCTAGGGTATTTATACATCCATTCATATCACATATCGACACAATGTTTTTGTTTATTCGTATAACCACTTTTTCACAGTATTGTTATCAACAAAAATATAGCATATAATCTAAAAAATCGTTTAGTTGTGTCAAATTTAGTGGCATAATAAAAAATGTGGGCGGAGTCCCGCGGTGACCCAGGAGCCCAAGATCATCGCGACAGTACATAGAAGCGGTGTATTATATTTGCTGTCTCTTTCTCTCTCATGGTGTACGACGTAAAAACCCGGAGAAAGTGATTTATCGCAAGTTTGTATAGGTTGGGTAAAAAGAATAAGCTCTCTCTCCATACATTGTCACTCCAGGGTCCCACTAGCTTCAGACGGTTGGGAGCAGTTGAGACTCTTGTGAGAAATTCACCTTTTTTTATTGTAATAATTTAAGGAATGGGCATTCACGGGTCACTGAGACGCTCGCTAGTGTCGCTGCCTGATGGTTTATTGTCTCCTCAGCTCATTAAAGAGAAAACAGAAACAGATTTTTCAAAATTCCATAAATTATTATGAAAATGACATTACAAATTTATATATAAAATTAAAATTATAAAAGTGTATATTTAATCCATTAGTATGTAATATCCAGTGATGTATGAGTTATATTTAATACTTTCAAATAGTTAATGAGTTATAATTAGTTATTTTGTAAACTTAAATGTACAAATAACCAAAATAAAACCAAAACCAAACAAGCTGGAAATAACTGCATTGAGTCTGATAATAAAAGTTGATATCTTTCATAACACCAGAGCTCACCGTTTCAGAGTTTTTTTCTGCTGTAGTACTGTAATTTTCCAAATAATAGTTTGAAAGATACCTACCTAAAAGCATATTATTATATAATTCCAGAGGTTTGCATTTATCAGTTCATGAAAAGTTGACTTTTCTGGGCTTTTGAAAGTATTTGCAGAAATAAAAATAATGTTATCCAGTTCGCCCCCGTTCTACAGATGGGCTATAGAAGTAGGCACCGAGGGGCTGAGGGTGCAGGCGTGTGTTTGCACTATCTGAATTAGGTAGTACTAATGAGGCTAACGATGAATGCTGATCCTCTTTGAATAATAAACGAATTCCGCAAATACTCGTACCTCTAGGTACGAGTGAGTTTCCTATGTAAACTCTAGAGATTCAGGGACTCGAGAGAAGTCAGCACTAAGAAGAATCAAAATACGCTGGGCCTTCCAACTCTAGAACAGAAATACACTGGGTTCTCTAGATCTAGGATTACTTAATTCTCTAGGGCTAGGGTGCGGAACAGAGCTTTGGAGTGGCACTGTATCTAGAGGGATGTGATATACTCGTATGTTCAGTCCATGCAGAAGTTTACTGTGTAGAATATAAGGCAGTTAGGAAAGGAGTTGTTTTAAATTATTATGAAATCTTTAAACGAACTAGCATTGTATGTAACCTTATAAAATATATCCTATAGTAGAAAGTTTGAACAGTGCCAGGGAATATTTCTCCCTCTTCTTGTGTCAACTGTGGTTAGAGGTGCATTTATGCGGAGATAATCTTTTCTACCCGATGAGCGTGCTGCCTTTTGCTACTGTAGGGCTTTTTGTGTAAATGTTAATATACAAATGCTTATAGTGAATTTTTTAGATTGTGTTCTGTGCTTATAACAATTTTTATTTAAGCCCACTCTCCAAGGTTAGGGAGGGAATAAGATGGAATTCGGACGGAGATGAAGGGGGTCCGTACTAGAGGTCCAGCGGCCAAGGTTAGAAATCGATGGATTCGGGTTTGATTCTAATTTGGAGTTACCACTTTTGGCGATTTGTTCTTCTATTTAAAAAAAATATTTGACCCTAAACTAAGTGTAAGTATGGAAATAGAAGCTCTATATAAGACTTTTATGGCCCTTCAGCCATCTAAAATACACTTACTGAGCTCTTCGTCAAATAGTCAAAAAAATTATACACATAAAAGTAAGAAAACGTACACCTTACTTACTCTTATTGTGGTTTGGGAATCCTCTGTTAGGCCACAAAAAAGGTTGAAAAACCAGCAAGGCTTCGCAAGAAATAAACTAAATTTGCGACTGAGAATCTAAATGTCTCCATGGAATGGCGATTTGTGCCAAAAAATCGATAAACTATTCACCCAGAAATAATACCACCCCAAGGTACTTTACTTTATGCTATGGGAAAAACACGTTCCTATTCGTCAGCCACAGAGTAGGACTCTATTCTAGATTCAAGCGTCTATTCCATACTCGTCTGGTTTCCTCCAAGGCCTTGCCTTGGAACTTAAAACAACATGTGCAGTGTTTCAAGAAATTAAGTGACAAGTGGCAAGTGGTAAGTGTTAAGAGATAAGTGTTAAGTGAGAACACATGTTATCGAGGCGGTTATTTGTTGCCATGTCGCTTCTTGTGGTTTATCTAGTAAACAAACTTAGGGCAGACGGAATCTGAGAGTTTGTCCCTTAATTTTATAAGTTTACTTATCTTCAAGATTAAAGAATAAGTAGTGTATTGTTACTATTTTGATTTTCTAATTTTTAGTAACTTCTTCTTCTAATTTTCTAATATTTCTAGCCGCTGAACACCACACAGAAGTTTTTGAAGCAAAATCTTTATGTTCGATTTGGTTAACTTTTCTTTAAAGTTTAATCAATTTGTCCAAATCTTAAATTCAAACAGTACATATACTGCCTACAACAAGCGAAAAGGTTGAAAAATTGTATAAATTTATCAGAAATTAACATTCAAACTATTATTAAAATGATACGAAGTTTTATGTAGTAAACAAAAACCATAAATAAAGTTTTGCTTCATATTCAAAATTTATGAATTTAAATGGAATTCTTAGTAAAAACATAAGTGGTTTTATACAAAACTGTATATTTTATTATTAATATGTGGATTTTTAGAAGGTTTTAACATAAAACGTATGCCTAAAAAAATATTATATTGTTGAAAAACCTTGAAGTTTAAACAAATTTAAAGTAGCTGTAGCCAATATAATTTTTAAAATTTGTAAATATAAATCAAACATTTGTGAAACGATCAAATTCTCTTCATCTTTTTCCCAATTAAAATGACGAATGGCCAAACGAAAGTCGTAACAATATTTTAGCATTGCGAAGGTTTTTTTTTACAGGAACGGTTCTTGTAGAAAAAAATATATTTCTTCCTTTTGATTATTTCCCTTCTCGAATTATTACTCGTATTATATGTTTAAAAAAATACATTTTGTAATAGTGAAGTTCATTCCAGCCTGGAAATAGACGTTGAAAATTTTTAGCTGCTTGTGTTTCAAATGAAAATCTCTCAAAACGAAAGAATCAAAAAATGAATAAAATATATTTTCGGATCAGAGTTCAACGTTGCACCTCTGAAATTATTCGAATAAGTTCTAAAACTTTGTTAAATATTTCAAATTCAGAGAAAAAAATAAAATGATAACGCATTAAAATATTAAAGCAATTTTTTTTTACTAATTCCCAAGTATAGAAAAGTTTCTATAATGTCAACAATTCACACCAGTGAAGATATAAACCTGCAATAGTATGTTGCAGGCGTCTCTATGTGCTGGAAGTAAGGTCAATTTTATCTTACTTTGGGTGAAATTAATCATCGAAATTCTTTCTTAACAGATGATCAATTTCATTGCCTGTTCGGGGCCTAGGAGTCAAAAAGTTTTATCTTAAATGGCGACATAAGTTTTTTTTTCAAATCGGTATACTAGATCACACTTCTAACACTATTCTTTTTTCTAGGATTCACACTATCTAAAAGTACCTACGTACACCGTATACATGAACTAATTATTTTTTTTTTTTAAATTAAATAAATAATTTCCTTTGTGAGTACGCGCGACCCAATTTAGAACTGATTGAAAGTATCAAATTTAAAAAACAATATTTTCAAATCCCTACCTACCCAATAAAGTGCCTATCTATGATGTTTTTTAGCAGACATTATTGTATATTTGAAACGGGTGGATTAAAACAACTAATATATTTTCTCAGCAAGTCAAGTTACATACCGTGATTTTAATGAGTTACAAATAACAAAAATATATTTTGTTTCATTTTGGACCTAGCTATATATTTATAATAACAAGTGGGCTGTTTTTAATTAATTTAATTTCAACCAAACATTAAAATTGTAAAATTTAATAGAAAAAATAATTTACTTAAACGTTATTCGCCTTTCAAACGTACTTCAGATTTCGGAGAATTCTGCTCATAAAATGGGTTCCACGAAGAGCTATCCTTATACAACCTGGATATAGGTAGTTTTGTACCCACACAATCTACACGCGTGACGCTATCGACTGCATAGTTAATATGTCGAGCTGTACATAGTTTACTTTACAAATGTTGAGCACGCGTTTGGCATATCTCTCACCTGTGCATCGATGCCGACGGAATCAATAACTGTTTTTTTTTAAAGTTTTTCAAATAGAGAATAACTAAATAAATAAAAACGATTTATTCAACACAATTTGATTCCTAAATTACTAACGAAATAATTACGACATATTTTACAAAGCGATTCTTTTCAAAATTAAATAGAAATTATTAAATAATATCTTATTTGTAAAAAGCATTTATTTTGTGTCTTGCCATATTTATAAATAAAACAGATAAACTTAAACTTTAATATAATTTTTTTAATATTGTCCTGATGATGGAAGGGTGCTTCCGAAACCGGTCGACATAATATTTGAAAAATAAAAGTGGTTGTAAACAAAGTTTATCTATTTTATTTATAAATAATATCTTCGCTAAAAAAAATGAGTACAACATTTAAAATAATGAATTTTCTTACGTTTTCCAAGATACATAAAAATATATTTTTATGACCTTCTAAGCTTGTTGAGGACTTGAAGACTGAAAGATAATACAATTTATTTCTCCCAGAAAATGTCTGGTTTCTGGCCTTTCCTGGAAACTAATACCTTTTTATTTCATCCTATTTCTTTACACAAGTGTTATTAATCTTCTAACTATAGTTAAAGACTTAGTTGGACGCATATGAGCTCAAAAAAAGTCAAGTATTATTATTATACACTACGTTGGATATTTAATTTAGATTTGTTTCCAAGAAAAGCTTTTTTAATGTTGAGCTTAATTGATTCACATCTTTTCTTTACCATCTTACTTATAATGCTGCCCAGTGCATCATGGTATGGTGTAATAGTATTTCAATTTCTTAAGATGTGTGAATTTTAATAATATGTTTTATATATTGATAATTGATAAGATCATCTATATTTACCATGTGTTCAATATCCTGTTGACAAACTATTTTATTGTAATTTAACGGGATGATGATTTTTCGAAAAAAAAAAAAACTTCTTTATACGTTTTTTTCTACAGATCTGCATTACTTTTCAATGTAAATATAATAGATCGCCTATTTATCACAACCTCTATTATTCTAATTAATGTCATATCGCGATGATTACACCTCGAAACAAACAAACCTCAAATATGTCATTGGACTTTTTTGTTCGAAGAGGAAACTCCATTAATAGAGGACTGAACGCTGTTGGCGCAAACAAAAAGAATGACCAAAGAAGCGAAGCTAACTGTTCACAATAGAGTGCTTATACCAACCATGATGTATGGCAGTGAGGCATGGAACTGGCAGAGGAAGGATGAAAGTAGACCTGAGGCGTATGTGCGGTAAAACCATGTATAACCGTGTTAAAAATGTGGATATCCGTAATGAATGTAAAGCTAATGTGAGCGTAGTGAATAGGGTCAAGAAAGGGACGCTTAGATGGTTTGGGCATGTAGAGCGAATAAACGAAGAAAGGAGTGTGAAAATAATATATGATGCGAAAGTGAATGGAAGAAGAAATCGGGGATGCCCGAAGAAGACATGGCACGATCAAGTGAATAAAATACTTGAGTCGAGCCATGTGAAAAGTCAGAATAACAGAAAAGTATGTATGAGACGATGTATTAATGTGAATGACGCAAGGAGTGTGTGCCAAGACAGAACTGTATGGCGCTCTATTTTCTCTGCCTACCCCTGCAGAGAAACGGCGTTAGGGTTAGTTAGTTATAAGATAGGTAAATCTTGGATATAGTCGCTATTGCCAACAGTTATCAGTATTTGAACCACTGGATCTTACCTTGTTCATCTCTTATGAGAGAATTTCCTCCTTTATTATGCAAGCGTCATGTTATTCTGAGTAAATTGGTGCTGGATGGTATTTCAGGAATTTCATTCCTACGTTGTCTAAGATCTTTATTATCTGTTATCGTTTCTGATAATTAAATTTAATCATATTATTAAGTTCTTTTAATTTTTAATTTTTAGTAACAGCTGTTTCGGAGTTCAAACTGTGGTTAGGCCCCATGGAAACGACTTATTTATTTAATTTTAGTTCATTGTTTAATTACTATTTCCAAATGTTCTTTAAATTATTTTTCTATGGGTTCTTAACTTCAAAATAAATAAATAATAATCAAATTGATTAAACATGTCACTGTTTATTATTTTAACAATTTAGTGTTTAGGTTCATAACATGTTTAAAATGTATTGTGTATGTGTATTGCACAATTGGCTTATTTTATGGATATATCATCGCTGGACAGGCAAAAGGGCTGAAGCGACACTTTGTTAAAAAATTAGTTAAATATACAGTTTTGATCAGTTCTTTTTTGCCTCGAATGTTCTGACTCGTTTGATTCTGAAGACATTTATGGCCCTTCAGTCATCTAAAATATATTTAACCATTTGGAAGAAGACTTGACGCAAGTGACTTTTTCGCTTCAGGTAACTCAGTGAGATCATTGAGTTACCTGAGTTAACTTTTTGTTTCAAAATCCAACCAGGTACTGAAGACTTGTGAATTTTACTGTAAAACAAACAAAAAACTTCAAAGTGCTCTGGTGTAGTCTTTCCAAAATGGTGGTTCAGCCGTTTTGCCTTTCCGGCGACGATATATGCATTTATAACCAATAATGATGTCTCCAAAGTTGTAGTTTCTAAACCTTTGTTTAATTCTATTAACATAACTATGTTTTCTGCAATCATGTTTCTACAGTCGTGTTTTGTGAATCTTTGTGTAATCCTGTTTCTATAACCGTATTTTCTTCTTGTCATGCTTACTGAAGGTACGGGGGTTGAGACCTACGATGACGGTAAGTATTTGATGTCCAGGGCTTTCAAAATATATTATGTAAAAAAACTCGATTAAAAGTTCTCAGTTTTTTAATTGAATCGAATAATTAGAACCCAATCAATAAATTTTTATAGTAATTAAGACTTACCAACGTATGTTTTTTTCTGAGTATGTAATTAGTTATAAATAATTTTGTGATTTTTTTGTGAATTGTGTTTCAGAATACGATATCCACTTGGAAGAAATGGTCCGCGGGAGACTCTGGGCCAGGAGGGAGGATTTCGGGCTCTGTTTGTGGTCTCGATCCCAAAGTAAGTACTTACCACTTAAAATTACAAAAAAAAACAATTATTATGTCTACTAGTCGCTGTAAAATCTACTAGATATTTGTAAAAGTCAAAGCTTAGATTAGACAAAGTCAAATTCGTTTAACGAAAAATCAATTATGGAAAAACTGAGAAATTCGACAGTTGAAACATTTTTACAGGCCTGAAAAAAAAATCCAGACTTATTAAAGGATGTGTAAAAACTTTGGTCCATCAGAATTCAAGCCAAAATGTGCTCTATTCCACGTATTTAATTAGAGAATCAAAAAATAATTCTAGAAATTATTTTAGATTTGTCGCTACAAAATTCGCTTGATGTTTTTAAAAGTTAAAGCTTTGATTAGACAAGGACCTAAATCAATTACGGTAACTTGAAAATTTTGCTGAATATTATAAGTGAACCCTTATTAACCCCTGAAATGCTGGATTCCCGCAAGGCACAATTTTCGTCGTTCCTTGCTGACTGTAGTTTCGTAATAACTTACTTGTATTTTATAATATAATGTTTTAGTCAATTAGAATCTTCTCGAATAATGTGTTTACGTGTTTTTTTTTAAATATTGTATGTTAATAGTATAAGTGTTTTTTCTGGGATACCTACTTTATATTCGGAAAATTTGTGTTTTTCTCCCTCGCGTCACTAAAAAAAGTGTGATTAAATGTGAAGATTTTTCTGTCGTTTTTTTTATATTTTCGTGTGGCTCTATACATTTCCTTCAAAAATAAAAATGTAGGAGGCTTTCTTCTAATTACAAACAGTAATGTCCCGTTGAAAGACATTTTTTTTCTGCCGCACTGACGTAAGCAAACTTCAAATACTTATTAATCGACTTGTAGTGAACTTAACACAAATTATCTTTATGGATCGATTATTTTGTCGACAAGCGATTACGGTTCATTACAATATGCAAAAAAACAGGTTTTAAACGATAAAAACTCCTGAAAAGATAATGATGAATTCCCGGTGACTATAGGCACCTCTGGCACACTGAAGGTTAAATTTTAATTAAATTAATAGCTTTAATTGAGCAAATGCAAAATATCTCCATGGATTGATTATTTTATTGATAAGCATTTATGGTTTATTTGAATATATGAATAACAGGTTTAAAAAGACAAAAACTCCTGAAAAGATAATGATGAATGATTTGTGACTATAGGCACCTCCGGCACACTAGAGGTTAAAAATTTTTAATTTAATTAACTAGCTTTAATTGAGCAAACTCACTTTTTGTACCAAAAAACTATGTGGAGGTTAGAGAAAATCATTAGCCATCATTGTTCCGTTTCAATAAACCACATTTGTGAATGGTTTTAGGTTCTGCGACGCGCCCGCTTCGGTGGCCCCCTTCGAGTGGCCCGACGACATCACCAAGTGGCCCATCTGCCGCAAGCCGCACGGCTTCCCGCGCCGCCACCGCGACAAGACCGCCGAGCACATGGCCTGCGAGGTCATCGGCCACCCCTGCTGCATCGGCGTGCAGGCCGCCTGCCGCATCACCACCCGGGAGTACTGCGACTTTGTGGGGAGGCACTTCCACGAGGAGGCGAGCCTCTGCAGCCAGGTAGGCACTGCCTAGTCACACTGTAGACCGCGTGGCCCACGAGCTTACGGCTTAGAGTAACCTAGAGACCTAACGAGGTATGGCCTATAAGCTACCAGCCAACGGGGGGCGAAGAAAACCGTAAAAATAAACATTATTCCGTCTTTATCTGTTCGCGAACAATTTTGCGTTGGTATCATGTGAAAAAAAGAGACATGGATACGTTCAGATGTTGGATTAATCAGGGAATCCTCCTTCTTACAAATTTACGTGAGAATCCCGTATATCTCTCTGAGTAAAACATATTAAAAATGCCTTAAAACTCATTTCAAACGGAAGTTTATTATATTAAAACGAATAGTGCAAAGATTGATTAAATATTGGAGTAAGTTACTAGTTGTTTTGTAGGTTAGGATGTTAAATATTTGAGATCAAACTAAAAAAGACTAATTCTTTGATACATACCTATGAAAACCGTTTTTTGGTATTTTTTTACTTCGGTTGGAGCATCCATCAACTGCACATATAGCCATATCGTTTTTTGAAGATTGCACTAAATTCACTTAAGTTAAGATATTTTTACGCACATTTTACTGTCGGCTCGACTAACATAAGTGATCAGTGTGAAGTTCGTCGACACCGACAAACTGATTACACGGCGTTTAGCCCTCCCCAAATCGTATATTTTTTACAGCAATTGTTTGTCTCCTTTTTCTCATATGTTTATAGAACCGAGCATAAAGAGAGAGCTGTATTTTTGCGAGTATGTCAACTTTGATTTGACTCATATTAGGACGGTATCTCTAAATTGTTACTCTAAGGCTTACGGCGGGCAATGGGAAGCTCCTCGCAATCCAGTCTGATATGTGTTACAAAAGTACCTACTCTCTTCGATCTGACTCGACCCAGCTCTTCGATCAGCATCTTCAATGGTCATAGGTAGACTCACAGTACCCAAACGCAATCCCAACACCCGTTTCGGAGACCGAGCTTTTGCCGTAGCAGGCCCCTCAGCTTGGAATAACCTCCATTCACATTTGCGAAAGATCGACAGCTCAACTGAGTTCAGAGCAAAACTAAAGACTCACCTTTTTAAATTATCACATCCACAATAACGTCAATTCGCTCCACTAGAGTTTTGATCACTCAGTCCGAGTGCTATACATAGTTAATATATATATAGTTTACCATTACTTACTCCATTTTTTTACCCTAGGTCCGACAGCACGGACAACAAACATTATATATATATATATATTTGTCAATGTAAATATGAAACTTGTAAGTCACTAGTTAGAAGTATTAGGTATAAGTTAATTTTAAGTCTTAGTTTTAATATTATGTTAATTATGCTGTAAAGCGCCCTTGAGGTGATATTTCTGTCACAAAAACGGCGCTATATAAATCAGCCAAATATTATTATTGTTTCTTCTACATTTTATCATAAATCAGACGGAAAAACTGAGAAATTCGACAAATTAAACATTTTTGCAGGCCTGTAAAAAAATGCAGACTTATGAAAAGATGTGTAAAATGTTTGCCCCATCAGAATTTAGGCCAATATGTGTTCTATTCACAGTATTTTACTAGAGAATCCAAAATATTTCTCGAAATTATTTTGGAGGATGCGTAAATAATTATATCATTAAGAAACGTTGTTTTTATCCAGACTCTTACATTATTCAAAACCTTTCCTTAAATTCCAGGTTTCGTGTCTAGACGATATCTGTGGGATGCTGCCCTTCGTGTCTCCCGGGCGACCAGACCAGTTCTACCGCCTGTGGACCTCCCTGTTCCTGCACGCGGGAGTGGTCCAGCTCCTGTTCACCCTGGTGCTGCAGTGGCTGCTCATGAGAGATCTGGAGAAGCTGTGTGGACCCCTGAGGATAGGCATCATCTACCTGGGCTCGGGGATGGCGGGCAATCTGGCCAGCGCGATATTCGTGCCGTATAGAGCAGAGGTGAGGGCTTTTCATGTCTGGTAAACATACATACCGCTTTTGTATGAACATCACCGTTTACAAACGGTACAATCTCATTGAGGGTGTTATTTTATATAGTGCCTCAATGACAACAGTTAAGCTCATTTAGGCCACAACCCTTGGAAAGTTTTGACCACCTCCAGAAACTTCGGCAGGAGTATATTTAACGTTTATACTCTATATTACATACGTTACTGGCGTTATAACAAAGCTCAGAGCAAGAATATATATGGAGAGAGAGCTAAACTTTTTTAGCGAACCTATAAAAATTAACCTTAAATCACTTTCTCCGGGTTTTCACGTCGAAACCGTGAGAGTGAAAGAGATAAGACAAGTTCTCACCCACTATAGCTCCGCTTTTAGGTATGTATGCACCTTGAAGTAACAATATATGGAGGGAGAGCTAATTATTTTTACCCAACCTACACAAACTTGCGAAAAATCACTTTCTCCGGGCTTTTACGGCGTACACCGTGAGAGGAAAGGAGACAACAAATTTCTTGGCCCGCTTCTATATACTGTCATAATGATCTTAAGGTGCTGGTTCCTTGAAGTAACACTGGCGGGACTCCGCCCACATTTTTTATTATGCCACTAAACTTGACACAACTAAACGGTTTTTTAGGTTATATGCTATATTTTTGTTGATAAAAATACTGTGAAAAAGTGGCTATACGAATACACAAAAACATTATGTCGATATGTGATATGAATGGATGTATAAATACCGTAGCCTTAGTCTTAGCCACGCCCAACTGCGCCGAGTCATGTTAAAATCATCAAAAACAAGTCCAAAACTGACTTCACTGCCTTAGATAGATACTACTCTATGTACTCTAAGGTATGCACATTCTCCGGCTCCCGCGTCTCTGGCGACTCCGCCCACTACGTTTTGTTATGCGACATAACAGGACAGAACTCAACGGTTTTTTTGTTTAAAACAATACTGTGAAAAATTGGTTATACAAATAAACAAAAACATTATGTCGACATGTGCCATGAATATATTTATAAATTCTCTAGCCCTAGCCACGCCCCAGTCAAGCAGAAATCGTCAATACTGACTACACTAGCGCTCCCTTCTGGTATATTATTGCTCTGAGTATCGAAGTTTTTTTTCTTTTATTTTTCTTAAAAAGAAAGACAACATTTCCGGGTTACGAATAACCTGACAATATTTGAAAATTACCATAATTATAAGCGGAAAATGTTGCTTGTGAATGATGGAGGACGGGTGGGAATCTGGTGCGTCTGTCCACTGAGCTACTAATCAATTAAATGCCTCTTTGACGATTGGTTGTCTTTCATCCTTGCTACGTGTCCTGCCTAGCGAAACTGTTGTAAATATCTTGTTATTGTCGGCTCCTTAAACAGTTGGTATAGCTCGTGGTTGTTACTTCATATGACAGACACCATTTCTTGCATGGCTTTGAAGATTCGTTGTAACATCTTCCTTTCGAAAATATTCAATAGCATTTCGCTGTTGGGAGCCTAGCACACTGACTCGAATCTCAGTATTGTCTGAATACCATATATTATATCTGTGTGTTTATGGAGAATGGATTTGATTCTTCTCGATGGGAGTCTTGATTAGAAATGTCTTGCAGACCGTAGTAGCATCTGTTCATTTGAGTAGCTTTATTACACGGTGTTAATGTGTGTTTTGTTTGCATCGCAGGTGGGTCCAGCGGGAGCGCACTTCGGCCTTCTGGCGTGCCTGGTGGTGGAGGTTCTGGGCGCCTGGCCGCTGCTGCAGCACCCTCGGCGCGCCCTGCTGAAGCTGCTGACCGTGGCCCTCGGCTTCCTGCTGCTCGGCGTGCTGCCCTGGATAGACAACTACGCGCACCTCTTCGGCTTCATCTTCGGCTTCCTGCTCTCCTACGCCCTCCTTCCCTTCGTGTCGTTCGGCCCGTACGACCGGCAGAAGAAGCTGACGCTGATCTGGGTGTGCCTGGTCAGCGCCACGGTCCTGCTGGCCGCGCTGATCGCGCTCTTCTACATCATCCCCGTGTACGACTGCGAGTTCTGCACCTTCTTCACGTGCCTCCCCTTCACGAGAGACTTCTGCTCTTCGCAAAATATCGACTTCAAGCGAGAGGATCCCGTGGTATGACAAAAATGTAAACGGCCGCACACACCAGCCGTATTCCCCACTGCAAGACAACGCTTACGAGAAACCACCACCACCCCGTGCCCGTCGCTAGAGAACCCGAGTCCGGGGGCGAGGACATCTTGTAGACTCGACGGTAGCCGCTTCCAGCCGGCGTGGTCGAGCTTGCTTATTGGATAACGGTTCCGAAGGAATCAGAGGAAGGACCCAGCGACCGGGAACATACAGTGCTCGCCACAGCTCACGACTAACTCAGTGACAGTGAAATGTAGGAATTTGCATAGTGCCAATATTATCAATATTTGGAGAAGACACGATTCACTTGATATTTTTTTATAAAAAAGACAAATTATTGAAAGTGAACTAAAGATACAACTGCACTTTAATAGTAATAAAAGTATATTTATTATTCATATTTTAACATTTAATATTTTTAAGACCGTTAAGAAAATCCCTATTTTGTTGGAAACAATATGATTGTTCTTCAAAGTGCTTTACCATAAGTGCGAGTGACTGTAGAGTGGGGGGACACTCAGCGAGGTGGAGGGGTATTGTCTACCGAGGCAAGGTAGTTTCTGTAGTAATCCTCGATAAGTTCCCAAGTTTGGACAGTTTGAGGCAGCATTGACCTTGAAGTTCACATTAAATGTATAAATTACGTATAATAATCAAAGTGTCACATATATTCACATATATTTCTTTATAATGGACAATTGCATAAGGTTATCGATGATAGAGTTCATCTTCCGCAGAAGGTGGGTAAGAATCATTGAACAAAACATATATTAATGAGGAAAAAACATTAAAAAATTATTAAAAAATATTTTAGTATCGTGTTTGACATTGTTAAGTAAGTCGCGTTACTGTTTGTGATCTCGTACACATCTCATGTCTCTGTTCCTCTGACAACTGGGCGGCTTTAGCTCTCTCTGCCTTAATTACTGTTGCATTACTATGGACGATTAAATGCTCTTTGACCCTTCTATCGTATTGTTTGTATTTTGGTGTATTCTGATTGTACATATTATTGTTTGAGATACCTATTAATAACTGAGGGTCCTTTTGCAAAAAGATGTGAGCTACGAAAAAATGCGTATATGATACATCACTGACTGGTTTCAACACTTTTCTGAACATTTCAATAAAATTGAAAAAAAATAATATCATAATAAATCGATAAACAAAAAAATTAACATCTGTAATTTATCAATTAAAAGACAAATAACGCTTTAAAAGGTGGTATATATTTGTCAATAAATACATCACTAGTAAAAATACCTCTCAGCTGTAATAAATTTTTCAGAAAATTTTGTTGACTAGCTCAATTCTGTGGAACGAAGCTTAACACGATTATATGTTATTTACTTTCACAATCGTAATTATTGAAGTTATTAAATAACAGTATTATTTGATTTCTTATTTTATTGTGTGTTCCAGTGAGTTAACAGATGTCTTGTTAATTCTAACATATCTTTTGCAATTATGCATTTCTTTACTTAGATGTTGTTTCGATGTAAAACATACATAAATGTCAAAGTTTATGTACTCGTATGCGATGAAAATAATTTTTTTTGTATTATCGTACCTCACTGCCATTAGGAAAGTAATAAATTGTTTATCGTAAGTAATATGAGAACCTTCTAGTTCTAGGGTACAAAGTTGTATCAGCAAAGGGAGGTATCTCTAGTCATCTTCAAACATCGAACTAAAACCACTGTGTCTAATATCTTCTAACCACGTAATGAAAGCCTTCTCAGTTGTCAGAGATAAATATTATTCACCGAATCATCTCATGTACATTTAAAGATGTAATAATCATCCGACTGATATTAAGCCCACTTAACTCAACTTATCTTATTTCGCACATTGCATAGTTAGTAACTTCAATATAACATTACGTAAACTGTACCCGGTTGTAACTAAAGAGGCCGAGCCATGACGATTGTAATAGATGGTTACGATTGTATTAGCAGGATGTCTACACAAATGTCTTTCTCATGTTTTCTCTGATGCATTTGGTACTCATTGTACAAGAGCGGAACACTTGTCTAAAGCGTGGAAACGAGTTCTTTTGCTGACTCGTTCATTTGCAAAGCAGCTCGTACGCTTATGAACTTCCAACATTAGTTTTTCCTCGTTTTTTTTTAATCATGTCTCTTCAAGAACCAGATTAACGAATCCCTTCTATCAGACCCTTCCTCAATCTACGAGTACTTTACAACGTTTTTCAAATAAGTAGCGATATAGATCATTTTGCATCCTTTGTGAAATGGTCTATAAAATGACATTAAGAATTACAATAAATCCTATGAACGCTCCGATCTCACTCAAAATTGATTTATGTTTCTTACGGTCGTAAGAAATTACTCGATTTTTAGGTTACTGAGGCGCGTTTCACTTCCTACTTATGTAATGTTAACTCCACACAGGAGGCCTTTTTCCTTTGGGGACCTATGTCATCTTTGAGGATGCTGTGTAGAGAGTCTATACTAGAAACTTTATTGCGATCATTTACAAAAAAAACTGCCAGGTCTGAAAGACACATCTTTATAAAATATTACGTGTGAGACGAGGAAATGTGAAATATAATTTGTGTGGAAATCCATTTGAGAACTAATTCAGCCTTAATCAAATAATGTTATACTAATCATGCAATTGTCTATCAAGATAATCTTGCATAATTTTGCCAACTGTTTTCAAAATATAATCATTTCAAATTTTCACAGATGTGTATCAATTTTAAATAAAGTTTGTTCGATATACCCTGTCAAACTCACTAAACTTTTTCGAGATAATTCGAGATATTATCAAAACACCGAAAAGTTTACAGTTTGTAAAATACAACAAACTTTTAATTAAAAATGGTATTTAAGAAATCATTGTGGATATTAATTGTGTTGTTTATTATTCAATACAGATATTCTTGTAATGTTTGTTATCTTATTTTAAATTAACCCACTTACAACATTGTACAATATATCTTATTCTGATGTCGAAGAAATAATGATTTAATCATTTTTTACTTTATCTTTTAAGTCATTTCATAGGTCAGTGGTCTTGCAAAGTATTTTAAATTTTTCAAGTTTAAGTTTTCTTTAAATTGTTTTTATATCTTACTATATAGCAATCCCGATGAGTTATAAAAACTCATATTAAATACATAGTATGTAGGTGACAATGAACCAGAATATAAATCGTTTCTGCTTGTGGTAGTATTTCAACAAACAGTAACAAATTTGTCTAATGTTGGTTTTATTATTGAATTGAAATTATTTTTAAAAGTTATGTTTTTAGTCTCAATTGATTTCGAAATGACCAAAAAGAGATTTTTCATGAATCATTTATCACTAAAAGTGGCAGTTGACTTGGATAGAATAACGATTCCATGAGAAAAAAAACTAAATAAAATCACTTACTATAGTAATGAATCCCATGTGATAATTATTTATAATAAAAATTAACTATGATTATTGTTAAAATTGAACATTAAACCAGTAATAACTGATCAAATCATTATTGAAACAAGTGTATAATGCAGCCAAAGAGAGTGTAATCCAAAAATTGGCCGATGAGTAATGACATAAAACACAAAACATAAATAAATCTAGCACACTAACATATACTTTTGTATCCCTTCAATTAAGTTTCAAACAAGTATAATAATATTTCCTTTTACTATGTACAAAGTTACAAAAGGTGTTTAATTGAAATCATGGTTTATAAGTCTTTTTATAGATTATTTTTATTTTTACGGTGGTAAAAAGCAAGATGGAAGCCTAATAAAGGCAGCTAATGTTCGAGGTATTCCAGAATGTTTGGTACTACCTATATTATTGAATTGAACGTGTGGTAAATGTTTGTAAAACATTAGTAGTTTTGATTTACTTGCCGAAATCAGAAACATTTTAATTTATTTTTAATAATTTGACATTTTTTCAAACGAGTTCATTTTTAATGCGATTTACCATTATTTTAGTAATAAGTCAAAACATGTTATTTCCTAACAACTTATTTCGCTGTAGGAATATCAACTGACTTTCAAGAACAAAATGCTTGGACTTTTTTTAATAAAGAAATATTTTCAACTGCTCAAAGTTTGTCACAAATTTAAAACATCAAACTTATATTTTAATCAATTTAGCACAATGCAACAAAGTATTTTTTCTATGGTTTAGCAAGTTAAGTATTAGAATAGTATCTAAAGCTAGCAATATTTTAACGAACCCGCTCTTACTGTTCTACGTAAAGTTAAAACAAAAGTTGTTAAGTTTACAATTTTACAAAGAAAAACTCTTTGTTCTTTGATTATTATGAATTGAATTCAGTATGTGATATTTTTACACATGGGTAATGAGTTAATTTGAGTAATTTTATGACTTTTTTTAGAATTAATTTTAATGTTTCTTTTTTTATGTATTACTAATTTAACCATTTGCTATGTACTTATTGAACCATTTTTTACTCAAATTTTCCACCTTTTTTTACCAAGTCACTATTTCTTCTTGAAGCAGCATATAATTAATTATTCATAATGCTTTACAGTTTTTTTTATATGTATTTAACTTCTATTCACAAATTATAATTTTCCAAACGTTTTCAGATAGTCATGGCAATCCCTTTGTAAATATGTGAAAAGTCCCACAGATAAAAATGGCGAAGTTATACAACCCCGAGGATAAAAATGTCTGTGTTGTTTTTAAGACTTGCTACTCATATACCTTCATAATGTACATTGTAACGATATGAATTAATTGTAAAACTTTAGTCTTTATTAAATATTTCAAAATTATTTGAGTTTTTATCCAATTTTACCCATTCCTAGTACGTATTACGGAGGAAAGACGAAAGTTGACAGAATTACAGAAATTACATTTCCGAGACCAGTTCGGTTCCAAAAAATGGCCTCTGAAGCAAAGAGAATTTTGACAACTTTTGAAAGAAAAAAAAAGTAGTACCTTCGCTATTTTCAAGTCAAAATCTATGCTTTTGCCAGGGGGAGTCCAGCCCTTTATTCAGTTTAGCAAATACCTACGCGAAGCATTACTGTAGCACTGTATTTGCGCAAATGGCATGAAAAAAAATCACTGAATTCTATATTCGTGTTGGGGTAAAACGAGCTCATAATAGTGCGGTCCTTGCCTTCATGGCGTAGTGGTCACGGAATTTGATAACGATTCGGAAGGTTGCGTGTTCGATTCTCGCACAGTACACAAAATATATTGTTTTACAATCTTGCAAAGAAGTCCCCGAGAACAAAACCACTCTCAAAACCAAACAAGTAAAATATAGTTTATGCATTCTCCTCATTTTCACGTTTTCTCTCTGTTCACGTCGAAAAATCAAAGTTACAATTCATCTCCAAAGAATCTCATAAAAATATTTCCCGCAGTGTACCGTGATACATTTTGGTCCCGATTTTTCACACAAACATTTCCACAGTCACTGAAATTAAGTTGCGAAATTATCACAATTATTAGGTACCTACGCAACTTTGCCTGGAAGAACCTTTTTGCGAATTCAATATTTCATACGCAAAATTAGACAAGTATGTTTATTATTTACGCAAATTCTGTGTTAAACCCATGGAAAGCCACCATCTTGGAATACGAGTTTTTCCGAAGATTTGCGCGTAGCTTAAAATGGCTGCAAATTTCACACATTTATAACAAAAAAATTGCAAATAATGACAAAAAAAACCATGTCACATTGTGTCAATTTGTTTTAAATGTAATTTACTTACAAACAATCGGTAAATACCTAATAAAAATATAACGAAACACAAACGTTAAATGACTAAATAAAATAAATCGTTGACTGAAACCGCCGGAAACGCCCCAACAGGACATGGAAACAATTGAGTTAATCAAATATTTGAGTTGATTGAGTTTGATTATTCATAAGATGTATAAATGTAGATGACGCAAGAATTTTGTGGCAGGTGGCAGAAGAAAAAAAAATAGCTAACCTCAAGAAAATAAATACATTTCAACATTCGGCCCACTAAAATGTTTACGCATTCATTAACGCCACTCTTGAAAATGTTAAATACAGCTTTATGATATTTTTACAAAGTAGTATTGTCTATTTATTTCATACATTTTTTAGACTTTGTGAACGCCCTGTAGATGATTGCAGCCTATTAAATGCAACCACGACAAACTACCTATCAAAACTTTTCCCATTATTCCCCCACAGGGTGGTCGGGGAATTAACAGTCGTGCGAAATGGCACTCTCGAGGACACAAATCTACATAATATCCGGAAGCATAATGTTCGCTGCAAACTTGCCAAAATTAAGTGGTGACCTAAAATTGTATTCACACTAAAAGCAATAAAGACAAAAGACACATTTATCATGTGTGTGAAGCAAATACTACGAATTTGGGTTAAGCAAAGCTAAATAAAGTGTGCCAACTTTATTTTCTCCGTGTATTATATTTAGATAGTGTGTAGATTGAAAATAAAAATAAAATAAACCATAGTATGCGGTTTTTTATTAGCTTAGAAATTTGTTTTGATTAAAATATTGGAAATGTTGCAAAAAAAATGTTTTTTATTTTATTTTTATAATACGATAAAAAATTTACATTTTAAGGTTACTGTCAATTCTTTCGAATGCGTAGATTTTATCAGTTTAATTTATCGCTATGCACATCAAAAGTTCAAAATCTTTCCTTTTTTTCTTTATAGTACCTGAAATCTGTCGCTCGCTCGCACATAAAAGTAGGTCCAGATGTTAAATTACGTTTGTAGTTATTTAATAAGTCTTTGAATATTGTTTACAAATTTTACCTTTCAAGCATTATTTTCTTTTATAATATTTGGATAATTTTTTGCCGTTTTTGTATGTTAATACTCCTCCCATAACCACGAGCTACTCAGGGTCGGTTCTGTGCAGGCGCAATTGGAGCAGTCCGCTCCAGGTGGCGAGTCGCCAAGGCCCTGATAGTACATAATCACCGTGCTATGATTGAAAATATATATATCATTCGTGGACGGCAATTGAACCCGTAGGTTAAAGAAAACTCGCGCCTCTTGTCTTATACTTGATACAAGTTGATTCCAATCTTCTGTTGTAACAAAAATTTCGCCGCGCGTCTTTGTCTTGGTCCGGGCCTGGTGAAAGACCACCATTCAGAATCGAAACGTTGCTTGAAATGGCTTTTGACGTGTTTAGTGACGAGGTTTGAATAGCCTGGTACTTCCCAACCTTCCTCTTCCTCGTCTCATTTCCCTCCCCAATACCTTCAGCCTCAAAACATCCCCAATTGGGGAAGCCACGGTCCAGTCATGTGCGGTAGTGAAATTTAAAAAAATATATGAAAAAGCAGGCACTATTTATTAATTTATTAAAGAAGGTGCTTGCTTCTACGAAATTATACCAGGAGCACAGGCGTGTGAGAAGTTGACTCATCAAAATTATTATTCGAATACGGATATTTTTTTTACATTTTCTAGAATTGTCGTGAATTCAGTCAAGTTCGGGCGTTTCATAATTCGCGGTACCCGGAGCGCAGAAGTCGGCGGAGTAAAACGTAGGTTAAAATCGCGCTTTAATTTGAAATAAATTCCGTAGCGGCGCTAATGTCACAATAAAAATAATTATGTTTCACGTAGTCAACATTATTACAAGAAAAAAATACCAGGAGCACAGAAAAGTGATCGGGTGTTTTTGTTTGGTTATTTTTGTTGTTAAACATTGTCTATTACTCAGCAAGTTGCTTTTGAATATCATATAATCAGGAAACTTTGAGTATAGCCTACAGCTTGACATATTTAATTTTACACGCGGTCAAAAGAGGAACTAACGGGCGAACGGTCTATTTATTAAATTCAATGATTTTATGAATTCAAAATATCTAAGGTGGCGACTTGCAAAATTTTCCACCTTCTCGCACGCCTGTGCTCCTCGTATAATCTCCGAGTATCTAGGTGCTAGGCACCTTCCTTGGTCGGTTTTTTTTATGTTTTTATTTTTATTATTTCATGTCACTACCGCGCACTAGAATCCCAACTGCCTGGGACCAGTGGGACTATGGCACCCCAATTGTGGTATGTTGTGTGTTTGAAGAGATTGATAAAGGGGAGAGGGAAGGTTGGGGAGTGCTCGGCTATTCAGATCCGGTCACCAAACACGGCTGAAGCCTTTTAAAGCATCCTTTTGATTTTGCATGGTGGTAATTCACTAGGCATATAAGTCGATTTGTGCAGTGAACTATAAATTCAAAAGTAAAACAATTTACTTTCCAATATGTTGTTACAAACATATTTACTGAGAGAGGCGGCCTTCTTGTCAATCCAATTCAGTCGTTACAATTTTTTGTTTGTTTGTTAGTTATTCTTTTTGCGGCCTGCAGAGATAACCCTGTATATCCGTATGCATTTTATCCGTAGAAAGAGCAAGCCTGTGAGATGACGGCCTCCGTGGTCGAGTGGTAAAGACGCTCGACTACGAATGCAGAGGTCGCGGGCTCAAATCCCCCGGGGTGGGCAAATAATTTTTATTTGATTAATAGGTGTTCTTTCATATTTAATTAATGTAAAATAATATATGGTATTTTTGCGACACGTTCCAGAGTGGTAGATACTCTAAGTATCGCCCTGAGGAAAGACCACCATTCAGAATTGAAATGTTGATTGAAATGGCTTTAGTCGTGTTTGGTGACCAGATCTGAATAACCAGGTAGTCCCAACCTTCCTCTTCGGAGCAGCAACAAGCAGTGCAAATGAGAGAGCAATCGGCGCAAATTTATGTTAGTGAAATAATGATACAGCACTGTATCAAATTATATTGTTCAATTTTGGTGTTTAAATTTAAGTTTTGACAAGTGGCGCCAAAAATTTTTCCTGCGCCAGGCGCAGTTTAACTTAGGACTGGGCCTGGAGCTACTGGACTTCAACTTATGAAGAATAAAATAATTAGGGAAGACACTTTTTTTAATTTGAAATACTATATTTTTTTGTAATAAATAAATAAAAATATATCGCAGTCAAGCTTGATAAGCGAGAAGACGGAGAGGTGATGATGATATTAACGGGTAATTTTTAGGGTTTTTATTAACAAACTTTTAGAGGAATAAGAGTAAATTTAAATAAGTTGTTTATTTTCAGGGCGCCCCTTCAGAGATAGCGCCTTTGTTTTTTGCAGTTCGAACGTATGGTTGATCTGATGCTGACTTGTGTTATCAAAAAGTGACTATTTGCGTGCATTAGAAATATTTACTAAATCACATATTTTTTATAGCAATTTATACTCAGCTCATTTGTTATGTCTTTTCTGTTTGTGATAACAGCTTGAAGAAAAATTATAGCGCAGAGGGATAATAATATTTGGATAATTTGTATAGTGCCGTTTTTGTGAAAAATCACCTCAAGGGCGCTGTGGAATGAAAGGATGCAGAGGAATAAGAAAATAACCGACAATATTTCAACAATAATTTTTCAACAAATTTAAATAAATGTTTTCCATGAAAAACTTACAATTTGAATAGAGTAAAAAATGAACCATAATTTTATTCAATAAATATCCATAATATTTGTATAAAATCAAAGAAGCATTAATATCTTTAACCGCCAAGATGTGATAAAAAGTAAATGCTCAATCTAGTTTGCACTATACATAATAAAATAATCGTTTTTTTCTTTGATTATTTGGGTGAAAAAACATTTTTTTGCCAGAAAAAATCGGAGGATGTGTTACTCTTTGTTCTGGAAGCTTGCGAAAATCGTAAAAGAAAGTCCCAAATAGTAGACCTTTTCACTAGCATACCTAGTTGGTAGTACCTACTGACTCTGAACCCGCTGTGGCACTATAACTCGACCCTTCCAACTAAAAGACGAGCATCCTCTACCCACTAGCTCTTTAATATGTTGTATTAGCAGAGTAACTTAACTGAGTCATCTCACTTTGAATAAAACGTAAAAAAATACAACACAATGTACAACAATGTTTATTTCTTCTAAATACTTGTCTTAAATGCTTGCAAAGCTTTGTATAACAAAATATGTAGTCACAAACCCACTGAAAATATGTAATTTGTACCAAATTATTACAATATATAACAAATAAAATGAAAAAAAAAACATACTCACATTTAAAAAACCACAAAATGTATTTTTGCACATTGGCAAGCAAAAAGCCAATCTAGTTTAATTTGTATCAATGATAGATGCAACACAATCCTGTAATGCTGCTGTAAGTTATATTATGACCTCTCTTTCTGTTAAATGCATCACCTATAAGAAAGAAGGAGAAGTTACAGCAGGACGCCTATAAGACCTTCCTCACTGGTAAAGATTCAAGTCTGTCCTTTGGTTTAGGACCCGCAAGGCGTCCTCCACAGTCAGGTGACGAACGGATATCTCAGCCAGGGCTCGATGGGCACAATCGTCCCCTAGAAGGTCCCCACCTACTACGGAGGTGACGTCTTGCAGGGCTTCCTGGAGGAGAATGGCTGAACCGCGCAGTAGGCCAAGCAGAGTGCAGGATTCTTTGATCCTGTTAATAAAAACGTAGAATAATGCGTAATGTTATAATGTTTTTACTGTTAGATGATAACTCGCAAAGTGATGTGAAGATACAAAAAATCTTCTCTTCACAGATTGTAGAATTCACAAAATTTCCAATTGTCCGGAGGCAATGTTGTCAGGATTAAATGGGGCAAGAAAAAAAAAGAAGGAAAAAAAAGGTTGGGAAAAAATTCATTCAGATCTGGTCACTAAGCATAGTTAAATCAATGTTTCGATTGTGAAAGTAGTTCTCCCCACCTCATCACCAGGGCAATACTGAGAGTGTCTTCCACTTTGAAAGAGTCCTGCTTGTGACATAACATACCTTGGCAAGTAAGCTTCAGGTGAGCTGGTGTACTGAGCGAATATGGGCATCAGATTCCTGGTCATATCAAACTGGAACTGCTGCGCCCCTCCTGGTCCCCATAAGCACTCTATGACCACCTCCTATGACAAGAATAAGAGAATTAACAATAACAACAACAATAACAACAACATACATACATCATATACAATAACGAACTCAAAGCGAAGAAATAAAATTAGATAGAAAAACGATCATTGAATGCATAATACATAGCCTGTTCAAAAGAAAAGGTGAATTTCGAATTTTTGCGGGCTGTGTACATTCGATTATCAATTTTTTTTGTTATGTTGGAACACAAATGTTTATCATATGTTGGCATTATCAGCCATTTTGGAATAGTGGTTTGTTTTTGACAACTGGAAAGGTTAGTCACGTTTTTGTGTGTTCTTCGATTTTTTACTTTTGAAAAAAAATGGATCAAAGAATAAAATCCATCATTTGTTTTTCCACAACTCCAGGACGCTCATCGTTATTAACATCTTCTCGGCCTTCTGTAAAGCGCTTGTACCACTTATTAACACTTTTTTGAGACAAAGTAGACTCGCCGAATGCCACAGTCAACATTTTAAGTGCGTTAGAGCATTTTATTCCATTTTTGACGCAAAATTTAATACATATTCTTTGATCCATTTTTTTCAAAAGTAAAAAATCGAAGAACACACAAAAACGTGACTAACCTTTCCAGTTGTCAAAAACAAACCACTAATCCAAAATGGCTGATAATGCTAACATATGATAAACATACCTGTACCAACAAAACAAAAAAAATAATCGATAATCGAATCTACACAGCCCGCGAAAATTCACCTTTTCTTTTAAACAGGCCTCGTATGTACTTTTAAATCTTTGGACCAACACTAAAATGGTCATACAAAATTCAAATAAACCACGAACTCGATTATTTAATTCAGCATCACACCATTATTATACTATGTGTGTCCCAAAGACTGTGAGGAGCTGGCCAAGTGGAGAAAATGCCGAAAGAAAGGATTCACTTCAATTGGGGAAAATAATTCTACAAATTTTCTAGTGTCTGCAAAGGAACCATTATTGAATTAGACCTTTTAAGGAGGTCGGCGAATGACCAAATTTGTTTAGTTTAAACTGAGGAACAAATTTAATTGTTAATTGGAAAAGAGCCTGCAATAAGACCTGAATTGATGTGTTTACCTCAAATATAAAGTTATCAATCTCCCTGGCAACGGCCCTGGTCAGGGGGGCAAACAACTGCGGTACGAGGGACGAGTAGAGCCTCAGCAGGCGGGAGCTAAGGGCTCCGAGCGCCCCGCAGAGGGCTCCCGAAAGAGTGCGACTGCGCCAGTCTGATGCTTCGGGAAGACAGTGCCATCTGGGAAAAACAAACTCATAATTCAACATAGGTACATTTTAAAAATTATTTTAAAATTGTCCCCATTTTTTTTCTTTTTCATTACTTTATTAGTGTGTATTAAAGCTTGGGGCTCTACTTTCATGTTTATAAAGAGTTTTTAAAGTTTTTTTTTTATAGTGAATACCGCACAAGAGTTCCAACTGCTCCCAACCGTCTGGAGCCAGTAGCACTATGGTATTCCCAATTGGGGTATGTTATGAGGCTGAAAGTAGTAGGGAGCGGAAGGAAATGGGGTAGGATATAGGGAAGAGTAAGGTCGGAAAGTACCTGGCTATTCAGATCTAGTCACCAAACACGGCTGAAGCCATTTCAAGCAAAGTTTCGATTCTGAATGGTGGTCTTTGACCAGGGCGATACTTGGAGTATCTACCACTGTGAAAATAAATGCTTTTTGTCATAAAATAGAGCTTTACAAGAGATTTTAACATTATGCATTACTTTTAATTAAACAATTTTATCCTTTTTACATTATTAAGCACTTTCAAATTTTCTGATTAGATTTTTTAATAAATGATTTTATTTTTTCCATCAATCATGTTCACGTTGAAATATTATTGTTTTATGTAGATTAAAACTAAATACTATCAAACTGCTTTCCAAGTTTCATTAAAAAAATATGTAAGTTTTTTTTTCATAATTATAAAATACTTTGTTTCTTAAACAGTAATTCAATACAGTCCCAGGACTGATAACTCATAGACATATCTTTTTAACAGTGTAATATAATATTATGAACTATTTATAATATAGTTACTTTGTCCGTGAAAAGAGAGGAAAAAATGTCCTGTAAAAAAAAAAAACATTTACAATGAAAGTTAAATATTTTGTTTACTTTTGGTTGCGGTAATCTCTGGAAGCAGCTTTAACTTCCAGGACCAAGTCATCGCAGATCAGAGTGCAAGTTCCATCCACCAGCCTTTCCAGGAGACCAGGAATTTCCTCAAACACTCCAGCATCCGGGTCACTCTCTTCCTTGAACAGTAACTGAGACAGAAAGACAAAATGTTGTTAATTGAATTGCTTTATGGGTTAATAAAATAATGAAACCATTTTGGGTTTTTCGCACTGAAATTGAAAAATAGCCTAATTTATGCCACATATGAAGTTTTTTTATCCGATCCCTTGAAAATCCTTACATAAGAGAGTTTTACTGCATTACGTTTTTCATCTAGTTTTTCAGATTCATTGCAGTTTGATATCTTAATATATCTATAAACATATTTAATGGTTTTGAACAATCAACATAATCTTAACCTCTCCGTGCCTACTGCCTCACCGTGGAGCCATAAAATACCAGGTCAGATAGTGTGTGGCTCCATCTTTAGGGCGTAGTGATTATTTCTCAAATATTTTCAGATTATGTGGGGATTTGGACTACTAACGCCGTCTATTGATGATACAACACAATTAAATCATTTATCGGCTAGTTACATGTTTCAGCGCTCTAAGATATTAATGACAATAGTGACATTTTAAAACGATGTTTTAAAATGTCATTAATATCTTACTACTCGAGAGGTTAAAGCCTTTACAGCATTGCTACAACAATATTAGATATTAAATACAATTATTATTTAATTTTTTTTTGTAGAAAGCAATCACTTTGTGGTTTGACATATTTAATGAAAATAAAAAAACAACTTTGCATAAGACCACAAATTTTTTTATTTTTTTTATGACCGATCAGTTTTGCTTAGCCTAAGCATCATCAGGGTACAAAATTAAACTAAGCAAAAAATACATAGTGTGTGGTTATATATATTCATACACACAAAGGGAGAACACAATATAAAATAAAATAAGAAAACAGTAAGAAAACAAAAGAATAACATTTAAATTATAACAAAAGAACAGAGAAAAAGAGACAGATAATATGAAATGAAAGAGGCAAAATGTTAACTGAGAAGGTGATAAAAGAATAATGAGAAATTTTATGAGAGTTTATGGGAAATATACCTAGTATTTCATATACAAAATTATTATTTAATTTTCATCAAATATAATTATAAATAAAACAATTCCTAAGTTTTACATCACTTTTACTTTTGTCACCGACCAGGATGTTACCACAGTAGCTTCTGCCCTGATGAAACTATGGTGGAAGCGAAACCTGGTCGGCATTACTATACATAAAAGTGATGTGAAACCAAGTAATTGTTTTGTTTTAATCATAATATCACGACAGAGTATTTGCTTTATGAAAAATAATTATAAATAACCTGGTTCTGTGGATCGCCTGCCACTATTTCAGCCGCCTGTGTCTCATGCTGCAGATGTTGAACTTCCAACTGAGCTAATTGCTGGGCTTTCAACTCCACTTGAATGAGAGATATAGAGCCTTCGCGACCTTAAATTAATAATGAATACATAAATTACTTGTCAGTCCTTAGCAAGCCAAGCAGTCAAGGTAAGAAAAAAAGGGGTATTTAAAAAAAAATTGTGACTCTTTATCTTCAGAGCTTCAGAGATAGAGAGTGAACAGACTAGAGTACTGTTAATATTCAAATGAATGGGCGCAAGCATTTAAAATGGCCGCCCCGCACACCATAGAAATGGCGGGTCCAGCTTGAGATTTTATTGGCTTGCATCATCAGTCAGTATCGATGCTGTATTTGTCTAACAATATAATTACATATAATAAGTATGTGTATTGAGAGAGACTCACTTCGGCCAGGTTGTGTCCTGAGACTGTAGGCATTTATCCTGGTGGGAGTGGTGTCCAGGTCGGGAATGGGCATGTGCTGCAGGTCTGTGAACTGCCGGAACTGTCTCTTATAGTAGTGCAGTTGAAGATAAGGCTGAAATAACAATTCAAATAATTATCAAAACTGATTCAACAGAACGGGTTCAGTTTTTGCTACATTTCAGTACAGTTTTTTTTTCAATATTATTAAATTATGAATTGAATTATTAGTAAAGTGTAGTACACCAAATCATGTAATTTTAATAGTTAATTTTTATTTTTTTTGAATAACCTTATTTTCATTAAAACCGTTTTATTGAGGTAATATAAATGCATACTACCTACGTACGTAAATAACTTTCAAAATTTCAAAGATAATTTGAGAGATTCTTTGCAAATGCAGTTTTACGCAAGGTTTCAGTGTGATTGACTGAAGGCTTTAATCGTCAATCGCGCTTAATAAAAATAATTTGTAAACCAAAAATAACAATTATGTACGTACGTATATGCAAACCTAGCCATTTCCCAAAGTAGGTTATAAAGTGTCTGTTTTATAATTCGTTCCATTGTTATACACTTTTTCTAGAATGCTTCTAAGGCTTGTCTGTGTAAAACATGTATTAAAAAAAAATCTAATTTAAAGCTTCTGTCCAATTTTATTTTATTTTTTATTTTTTATTATTCTTTTCAAAAATTACAACATAAAGGTGGTAGTTCTGTGCCTGTCTCGCTAGGAATTCCTGTGTTGAGAGCAGGCGCAGTTTACAGTTAGCAGTCTACACAACATTTTAAAAATAGAAATAAAAATATAAAGTTACAATTTTACAACAACAATATAATATTAAACCATTATAATAAATTTATTAGTTCACAAGTTTTTTTAAAAAGAAATCATTAATGTTTGATCTGCCTAGGCTGGAGATCCAAATCTTGGTGTCTAATTTATATTTTACATAATTTGCATTCTGTCTGATGGCCAGTGGAAGTACATTATTTAGTTTTGTTGCAAAGTATCTCTAGTTTCTTTGGCCAAATGTTGTTTTAGCGAAAAGGATAAGTAAGAGACTATGCCCTTTCGATCTCGTATCGCGAGCGGTTTGGACATTTTCAAATTGACTTCTGTGTTTAAAGAGATATGTTAGTATGTTTTAGGCATAAAGTTGCCTAATATCTAAAACACAAATTTTCTCAAAGATTTCATCCGAGCTGGTGGTAATTGGTAGTTTTAGAATAATCTTTATAATTAATTTGAGCTTTTAAGATAGGATCAATGGCAGCAGCGGTAGCCCCACCCCAGGCTATAATACCATATTCGATTAAAGATTGACAAAGTGCATAGTAAATTATTTTGAGTAGATTCAGGTTAAGAAAATTCCTAGTTTGTCGAAAGAAGTATATGGATTTTCTAAGTTTATTTGCTGTAGTGATAATATGTTGTTTCCACTTTAAATTGCTCTCAAAAATAATACCTAAATATTTGATCTTAGTGACCCTTTCCAAGCAAGGGCAATCACATGTATTATTCAGGGGGCAAGCACATATTTTTATTAGGTTTTCTGGAGTAGTTAAAGAGGGATTAATGCTAGAGGCAATGTATTTAGTTTTTGTCACATTCAGTGTTAGAGTATTATCATCTAGCCATTTTTTAACTACATTGATGCACTCGTTCGCTTTCATGTAAACATCATTCCAATTTTTAGATTTGAAGAGGAGGATCGTATCATCAGCAAAACTTACAATTTTAGCATCTATAGACATATTACACAATTCATTTATATGGATTAAGAATAAAGTGGGACCTAAAACGCTTCCTTGAGGCACGCCGAAACTAATTGGCAGTTGCTTGCTAAGACAGTTATTGATTTTTACACTCTGTTTATGGTTAGACAGGTAGCTTTGAAAAATACTAAGTTCATTACCATTTATACCAATGTTTGATAGTTTTTGTAACAGTTTGGAATGTGAGATAGTATCAAAAGCTTTACATAGGTCTAAGAATATTGACAAGCATTTTGATCCTTTGTCTAAATTTTTAACTAAAAAATCTGTGACTGTTGCTATGGCATCTGAGGTACCTTTATTTTTCCTGAACCCAAATTGGTTGGAGGACCGTATGCTATTATTTTCAAGGTATTCAACTAGTTGATTGTAGATAGTCTTTTCAAAGACTTTAGACAATGAATTTAGTAGTGTAATTGGGCGATAATTAGCTATGTCCGCTCTAGAGCCTCCTTTATGTATTGGAATAATGATTCCGTATTTAAGTTTGTCAGGGAAATGGCCTTTTAGGATGCTCAGGTTAATAAGATATGTTAGGGGAGTGGTGATTTCAGGTGCAAGTTTTTTTAAGGCAATATTTGAAATATTGTCCAAGCCAGTTGAAGATGAGTTCTTTAATGAATTAATGATATTTCTCGTGTCTTCATTAGAAATTTGTTTTACACTAAAATGCAAGTTATTTTGCTTATTTATAGTGTGTATGCTGGATATAGTAGAATTATCACCGATATTATTTGAGAGTTTCTCGCCAATTTTAGTAGAACTATCACCAATATTATTTGCGAGTTCCTCACCAATTTTTGCAAAGTATTCGTTAGCATGATTAACAATAATATCGGGATGAATGGAAAAACTTATTATTTTATTATTTATGTTAGGTTGTTTTAAGCCATTTGTTGGATGAGCTTGAGAATGAGTGGCCTCTTTAAGTGTTTTCCAAATTTTTTTTGTATCCTTATTAAAATTTTCTATTTTCTGTTTGTAGTAAGTCTCTTTAGCCTTTCTGATTATTTGGGTACATATGTTTCTATATCTTTTATAAAAGTTAAAGAGTTGAATATCATAAGGATTGTTAATATGTAGTCTTTTTGTGAAGCTTATTACGCTTACGGATAGAGTTTAAAATAGTGTGGTTCATCCATGGTTTAATTGGTATTATGTTATTAGGTGTGTGTTTTACAATTATATTTGTTTGTTGGTTAATGGTAGTCTGTAGATAGTTTATGAAATATGTCCAGGCGTCTTCTGGGTTCACGATATCGTATAATTTTAACCACGATGTATTCTTTAGAGAAAGAAGAATTCCATCATAGTTGATTGTTTTAATGTTTGTTGTGTTCTTAAGTTTTTCTTTCCGGTTAAATGTTTGTACAGCAAGAATAGTGGTGTAGTGATCAGTAAGTGTAGATTCGTATACAATAGTTGTTATTGGGTAGTTTGATTTGACCATAAAGTGGTCAATACACGAGATCGAGTCTAATGTAGCACGTGTGGGAGTGTTTATGGTGCTTTGAAATCCATGATATGCAAGCGCATTTAGATATTCTTGGCACTGGGGATGTTCGTTTGTATGTAGAATATTTATGTTGAGGTCCCCGGCAATAATACAATTTTTAGTATTACATAAATAATTATTGATAGATTTTAAGAAAGGTGATATATTGTAAGAAGATGGGGAGCGGTAAATTGCTAGGATACATGTGTCATTATCAAGATTTATTTGTAAACAATTCGCACCACAGACTTGGATTTCATTTACAGATAAACCAATCAGGTCAGTTCTGGTGTAAACAACAACTCCATCATTTTGTTTAGAGTGCATTGAAGTACTATGGTGATCATAGCCATTCAACATTTTAGGTACATAATTTTTTGATAGCCAACATTCAGTAAGAATAAGAATATGAAAAGAGGTTCCATATTATCCAGTTGAATTGAGAATTCATCAAAATTCTTGGAAATAGATCTTATATTTTGATGTAGGATTTGAAGAGAGAATAAGTTAGTTTGGAGTATAGTTTTACATAAATTAGGATTTGACGTTCTATAATTAGTGATTAAAGCCATTTTACGTACACATTTATCGACAGTTTAGCACTCGCAACCATCGGCTGAAATTATCTTATAATACATAGGTATTTATATTTTTATCTTACAGAGGTTGTGAATTGCAGAATAAAATAATGTAGTAATAGCATATACCTTAGACCTCAGTACACAGTCATGAATATATGCCCATGTATATGTAGTGCATACGCCTAATTAGATTCTGTCAGCCGATAGAGCGAGCTACCAATTACCGTCTAGATAAGTTTAGACAAATCATCCGAATGCTTAATGTAAATTATTTTTTCATTTGGTGATTTATGAATAAGTATCCTATTTTCTCGAAACCAGACTTATGTATAATTAGTTTCTTTAGTTTTCTGTTTAGATTTCCAGAGGAGTTCCTTGAAATATGGGTATATGGTTTCCCCTATGTAAATCTTTTCACTACCCAGGGCCGTGGCAGTTTTGGCGTCAATCTTCTTCCGCATACTCAGGATTTGGTTTCGCTTGGTGATGTCTTGGAATTTTACCTGAATTCTTGGGCAGGCTCCTGGTTGTCTGTCCTTGATGCGTTTAATTTTTATGCACACCTAAATTTGAACTTATTTGTTTTTAGAATTACACTTTTTAAATTACCAAGTACACGCGTCCGAGAACCACACCACATCAAGACAAATTATATTTAGTTCTAACAAATGTATCCCTTACCACAGAGTGTGACCAATCCACCAATGCCTGCCTAATATGATGCGCCACATTCAGCAGTGCTAGCAGCTTGGGGGCGGCGCCCTCCAGGCCCCTGCCCCCTTCCCCTCCCCCCACACTGCCACGGTGCAGCTCCTCTCCTATAAGCTGTGTCAAACGCACCCTAAGTTCTTCGCACAACTCGGTCTGGAGTTCAAGGAACTGCAATCTGAAAACATAATTACCGTCTTAACGTTCTAAAATGTTTGTGTTTACTAAATACAACCGGTAAATAATACTACCGCGAGTGTCACTATCGATTTTAGTGGATAATTCAACAAAAAGTTTTGTTACCTGTGTCCTGGCTGCGGCAACACCGAGTATCGGTCATGGACAGTGTGCAGTAGGGAGATGAGCCAGTCAGCCCCTTGGGGAATCCCCTCGGGCTCTGATTCGGAGCCATCATGAGACCCCAGGACCTGCAGCCACTCGTCGCCACTTAGCATCTCATCTATTTTCTGGATGGCAACTGAAATAACAATCAAACAAATGAATCTTTAACAATTTTGAGTATTATGTAGGTCAATTATTATAGTTAAAAATATGGCAAAAGTTCTATGGAAAGGTTTGATTTATAATTATGTATCCAATTTTAAGGACTCTCACCAATAAGTTGTTACAAAAATGACCACAAAATGAACACAAAGAGCATACGTTGCCATCCGTTCAAAAACAAGAAGATACCTAAACACCTCCCCGAATACATGCATTTAAAAAATGCATACTACCAGTACTCATACATTTGAAGCATTAACATGGACTCTCACCAAGAACGTTGTGACAAAAAGGAGCATCAACTAAAACCTATGAAAATAGCCTTGCTAGTAGGTATCTCCTTGCGAAATAATAACGCAAATAGGTGAATTAGGGGCAAGACAAAGTTACTGACATTATTGTCACAATTTAATTTTTCATTGAATAGTGTCCTTTGTTGGAAAAAAAAAAAGTTAGTCCACAAATAAGACAGGCTGACAACCTAAAGATGACTCCCGGCTCCAGACAGATCACAGCCATTAAGAATCAGCCAAATCGGAAACATTGGAGTGAGGCCAAAGCAAAACACCGGGATTATAAAGAATAAGAACTTTTTTACAGAGAATCCCCAAAGAATCACTTTTTAATCACATATGTAATAAAAAAATTAAATACATTTTTTCTCCACAGCCAGCCACCTCTGCAGGTAACGCGCATCCGTCAGCACGGACGTGATCCGGGGGCACGTGTGTTTCTCCAGCGGGGGCAACTCCCCCACCAGCGCTCGCAGCTCGCTGCCAAAGCCGAGGCTCTCGTCCACCGCGTGCGAGAACAGTACATTGTCAGTCACGATGGTGGCGAACAACACGTGGAGGCGATCTACGGCTAGGCGCAGCAGGCCGCAGGTGAACTCGTGCTTGAATTGAGAATGAGGAAGAACATTTAAGTAGATCAGGTGGATTATATTAACTTCATATTGAAAAGCGGGTACAATCCTGGTACTGGAAGACATGGGAGAAAGCACTTTGGATGAGACGGTCAAAAGTGCTTATAGATGTCGCAAGTGACATCGTCGTCAAACACCAAATGAACCAAATGAAAATGAGACGGAGTTAAAAAGCAAAATAAATAAAGAATTTAATTAAGAATCACTTAGAATACCTGTACATCGATATCCATGTCCAATCCATCCACGACAGGTTGGAGATGTTTGTCCACGAAGGGTAGATGGTCGCGGAGCCAGGACAGGATCTGCGTCATGAACCACTCCGGCCGGTCAAGGCGGTTGGTTTTGCGGTTGCCCGAGAAGTGGAAGATGAAGCGCTTCTTCAAAGACCGGAGCATTATTCTAACAGGCAGGCTCGGATCTTGTTCTGAATGAAAGATACAGCATGAATGACAGGTATATAAAGGAATCTAAGGTTGTCTCATCTTCTTTTATCACCGATGATCAGCCTAAATAAACCCATCTGCTAAGGGAAGTAAACCCATAATAATCTCTATAGCAAGATCATTACAATAATGTTAAAGATTTTACTATTGGAAAGAATCTTTATTAATCATATTACGGAACTTCTATTATATCGTGTCCACAAGAAGTGACTTTTGATATTTTATTACAACATCTTTATACTTCATTCAAAACATTGACGGATAATTACTAGACATGGGCAGATTACTTCATCAATTCAGATTAATTCAAAATTGTGAGAAGCATTTTTTCATGTTATTTTTTAAAATCCATTGTTATACAACCCAAATGACAATACTTTACACAATTTTAAAAAGATCAAACTCAATAGGCACTCGCACAAAATAAAATATATTTCAGTATTTAGTAAAAAATTAAACATTATTAGGAAAAAAAGGCAAAGAAAAATTAGGATGACACGCTGAAAAAATAAATAAATTTGGAATATTTTTTTTTTATTGAATAAAAAGTGAAATATTTATTTTTAAATTTAATTATATTTGTTCATATCACTTGCATAATCATTGTGATGCATATTGACTTTTTTTAGGAAAAAACAGTGATCTTCATGTTTTGTGAAAAATAATTAATAATTGACTGTCTTTTTTATAAACACCGCCAATATTATAGTATTACCATTAGCTTCCTGAGTAGCATTTCCAGATGCACCAATGGACGGAGGGATCTGTATTTGAAGTAGGAACTGGGATATTTGTTTGAATTTGATCAAAACTTCTGGCGTAACGGGTGTGCGTAGAGAAATGGTGGCTGAAGTAAACGGCCACTGCAGTTGCTTCAAACAATCCTCGAATTCTCTGCAAATTAATGGACAAATAAATACATACATGCAATGTTTCATGCATCCTAATAACTTTCCCAAACTTATTAAACTCTTCCTCTTTTCAAAAATATTTTTCCGCATCATTGATAGAAAAATATGGAACAAACATGGTGTATTTTATTATTCTAGTAATAAAAATGACGAAAAAAGATCCACAAATTTAATTATGCCAAAGCTCACCGCTTGAGAGTTTTTATTGAGAAATACAAACAGATTTTCTGTTATACTGTGTCAAATGTGTATTATTTACGTCTTACCCAATGTACTTTGTACATTTATATATATTTATCAACTGTGTTTTGATTAAATGCATCATTTCACATTTTTAGCGAAGACATTTATTGGTTGCCTTTTTAAATATTTAAATAAACAACCGTCTTTTCTCCGTATTACTTTACAATTTCGAAGCACTATTGAGAATAATTTAGTTTTGGGCTTACTTTGAAAACTTGTCTTTGAGAATGTTGTACCAATAGTGAGTTGTGTCAGAGATAAACACCCCGCGGTGGCCAGTATTGTACAAGCCTTGCAGCTCATAGAGGCGTTGGAGGTACAGAACACTCTGTTCTGAGTCTGTGCAGTGCTTCAAATCCGAACTGAAAGAATAACAATAAAATAATAACTATAATAGCCACAAACGAGCCAGAAAACTACTTAATGAGGATAGAAAGTCAAAAGAAAGATTATGGTGCCAATTTCCCGCTTTAAAACTTTTAACAGCCATTTTTAAATTTGAGTTGTTTCAACTTTCCCTCCATTTTAATTGCATGTGTCAAACAGCTCATTTGTTTGTACATCATTTAGTTCATAAATAGAACATTCAACAAAATTCATGAAAAACAATATTTTTTAATATAGATAGGTACTTTTTCAAACGAAAATAATTCCATTTAAATTACAATATTATAGAACATAATCATATTCAGTTACACTGACTAGAGAAAGTTGAGCACATTATTTATGTATGAAAACAATATAAAATCATTTTTATATTACACAAATAAAATTTTCTTAAAAAATGTAATAATATGTAGGTACCTACTTTTGCATTGTGCAATATGTTTTTTAATTTGATACACATCTTTAAAAAAAACTTTTAACCTTACATACCTAACTATATCAACACTTTGTAACGTCTCCAAATATTCTTTAGTAGCCTCAAGACGTCGTATATCATTCACCAAATGACCAAGCTTCTCTGTTTTGGGTGCCATTTGCTTAATAAACTCTTCATTATTTTCACAAGCGATGGTCGCCTTGTCTTTGAAACTCTTAATTTTCTCCGATGCTGTCTCAGCTCTGGCTATTGCGGCAGAAACCTTCGAAGGCACTTCGCAATTTGCCAAAGAAAGCTTAAACAAAATAAAAAGAAACAATGTTAGCTGTAAGTAGATGTAATAGTAAATAATATATTAATAAGTCACTTTTCCAGAACACTCCATTTTACTTACGGATTTTTCCAACTCGTCTTTTTTTGCCAACAATTGTGATCTTATTTCATAAATTTTATCGAAATCCTTAAGATCTGTTCCAAGATTCAAATTCAATTCATAAATTACATTTTTCTTTCGTTCTTCATTAATTTGATTCATTTTTACAGTGATGTGGTTGTACAAATATCAAAATGAAGAGCTGTCTTCATTTGGTCATTTCACAAACTGATAACTTTATGATTCCGAATCGAGTTTCGATTAATCTGCATCAATCTGGAACAAAATAATTCAAACTCGGCCAACTATAACCTAGTTTGTATTATTTGACATAAACTTGACACACAAGTGACAGCAAACACGGTGTGCTGCCATAATTAAAAAATCTTTTCCCACCGATGTGAACATCCCCACATATTATGTATAATATTTTTTATTGCCAGCTGTCAATAATTTTAGTGGGTTTATTTGAACTGTTAAACTGTTTAAACTAATAAAATGTTTAAGCTGTTAAACAAAATTAAAAGTTATTTTTTTATTATTTTTTAGGTCATAAAAATTATATTATTTTAGAAGATTATTTTATTTTTTCATGAAATATGTATAAAAAAATAATAAAATAAATGGGTTTGCTTAGATCGAAATTTAAAATCACAAACGACAACATAATTTTTTCCTTTGTCGTTTAAAATTTTATTTTATATTTGAGCATATTTACACATTTTAAAAATATTTTTTAGTATCGAATAATTACCAAAGTTGTCAATAAAATCATGAAAAACCGAATTCTTTAATTGTTTATTTTTTATAATCAAACAAAAATAAATAAAATATCTCTCAAGCGTACAACATATTTGCCATACCTACCTTTTGAAAAAAATATCATTCAGTTTGGTTGGGTAATCCAAAACGATTTTTTGTATGAAACAGGCTCCAAGTGCCTTTTTCCTTTCGGGCCTTTGAGAAAAAAATATTTACATTTTCATGAATTTTCGCGGTATGAGCGTTAAACACGATATATAAATATAATGACTCATGATAGAATTACCTTTTTGTTATTTTTAGCAAACATCTTTCAATTTAACTCTGAAAACGTTTGAGAATATGTTGGTATTTATATTTTATTCATTTCATGTCTACCAAAGATGAACCACATAATGATACATTTTAAAAAGCTGTGTCCGACTATGTCCGACAAAAAAAAACTTAGAGAAAATAAATAAAACGTCCCATATACATTTTTTGTTAAAGAAAGACAAACATTCCCGGGTTGCGAATAACCAGATCATATTTTTAAAACTCCTACTGCCATCATAATAAGCGGAATATGTTGTTTGTGCAATTATGGAGGACTTATCTAGCAGAACGAATTGAACCCACGACGCTGGGTGGGAATCCAATGCGTCTGTCCACTCAGTTACTAACCGGTCAAATTACATTACATATTTTCGCATTTGATCGAGCTCGGTGTGTAAAGTTATTGGTGGATAAAAATACTGGTAGATGTTAAAATATAAAAGGAGACTGAAGGTTTTGGTTGGATTTAAAAACAAAGTATTGTGGTGAACCTAGGGATAGCTCAGGGATTTCGAAATATATTTATTTATTTTTTGCCATGATTTTGCATATTATATATTTATTTTTAATTTCCCACCAATATAGGCTGGTTTTTAACTACAGAATAATAAGTAGGTACCTACGCACTGTTAAAATATTACACAAACAGTCTAAATTTAAATAGAGCACCCTCCAGACATGATTATTTTTCAAGGATAACAGATAACAATGAATGGCTTTGTGATTACCAGCGACTAGCGAGCTACTGAAATACCTACCTGCCTACTCGATGTGTGAGAATGGTACAAGGTGTTAGTTTGTAAAGGTGGCCGAAGTATTATTGTCAAATATTAGTTCCGCGCTGAATAATTATTGGTTTTTATCTCAATGTCATGTTCCGATGCTTCGCACAGGGGCGAATCGTTATACTAGATACTTACCTATCAATTATGGTTTTTACAATATAATATAAGGTAATCTTATATATACCTACACTTTAATATATCGTCGCCGGAAAGGCAAAAGGGCTGAAGCGTCATTTTGGGAAGTTTGCACCAGAGCAATTTAAGGATTTTTTCTTTTACAATAAAATTTATAAGTAATTCGTAGCTGGTTGGATTTTATGCTCTCACTGAGTTACCTGAAGCGACAAAAAGCAAAAAAAGTGCCAAACTTGCGTCGCTTGAGTCAAGCCTTCTCCCAAATGGTACATATATTTTAGATGGCTGGAGGGCCACAAAAGTCTTCAGAATCAAACGAGTCGGAGCATTCGATGCAGAAAAAAAAACTGATCTTAACTGCATATTTAACTCATTTTTACCAAAGTGTCGCTTAAGATGTTTTTCCTTTCCAACGACGATGTAAAGATATATTTATCAAAAAATTACCTAAGTTCAAAAAACTTATTGATTTAAAAATGTTTAATTGTAAGAAATATATTTTTGTTGTTTTTCCATTGTACTGTAATTGGATTTGATATCTGTTGTACAATAATAATTTTAAAAAATTATAATTTTCTGAACACACCCGTCAGTACCAATTTTGAAAATTTCACACTCATACGTATTTATGTACGTAAGTACTCATAAAGGAAATTGTTTTAAGTAAATACTAAATAAAGGCGCCCCTGTACAATTTATCAGCCCCCATATAACCCGTGCCCGGCTCGCTTTGGCTAGCAGCGGGCTTATTCACGCTCCGTGACTGAGCGCTATACGACAATACGCTGGAGCAGTCCGCTTCAGGCGGCGAATCGCCAAGGCGCTTATACTACCTAATCACAGTGCTTTTTACATGGCCTGTTCAAAATAAATGGTGAATTTTGAATTTTCGCGGGCTGTGTACATTCGATTATCGATTATTTTTTCGTTATGTTGGTACTCATATGTTTATCATAAGTTAGCATTATCAGCCATTTTGGATTAGTGGTTTGTTTTTTGACAACTGGAAAGGTTAATCACGTTTTTGTGTGCTCTTCGATTTTTTACTTTTGAAAAAAATGGATCAAAGAATAAAATCCATCATTTGTTTTTCCACAACTCCAGGACGCTCGTCGTCATTAAAATCTTCTTGGCCTTCTGTAAAGCGCTTGTACCACTTATAAACACTTTTTTGAGACAAAGTAGACTCGCCAAATGCCACAGTCAACATTTTAAGTGCGTTGGAGCACTTTACTCCATTTTTAACGCAAAATTTAATACATACTCTTTGATCCATTTTTTTCAATAGTAAAAAATCGAAGAACACACAAAAACGTGACTAACCTTTCCAGTTGTCAAAAACAAACCACTAATTCAAAATGGCTGATAATGCTAACATATGATAAACATATGTGTACCAACATAACAAAAAAAAATCGATAATCGAATGTACACAGCCCGCGAAAATTCAAAATTCACCTTTTCTTTTGAACAGGCCTTGTATATATGCTATATAGCACGTGGAAGAGGATTGTCACAAGTAAATCAGTTGAAGGACATCCCAATTCATATTCGACCGACGCATTAGGCCGTTTGTACACTGTTCACCTAAACAATGCGTGTGTGGACTAAATTTGGAAAATCCGTGCTTCTCACATGGACAGCTGTATGTGGCCTGCTCGCGCGTCAGAAAACCTTCTGATTTATTCATATACGCACAAGACGGAAAAAAATGTGTATTAAAAATCAATTCAATAAGCAGAAATAAAACACAAATACTTTCTTTATTTGAGTGGCATTGAAAAGCATGCCGGGTACTCGCTAGTATGATATATATATATATATATATATATTTTTTTTTTTTTTTAAACATTCATGGACGGCAATTGAACTCATAAGTTCCTGGCCCGACGGCGCTGAATAAAAACCCGCGCCTCGGGTCTTATTCTTGATACGAGTTGGTACCAATCTTCTGTTAGAACAAAAAAATATCTGCGCTAGGCGTCGCTTGACTCAGAGCCGGGCCTGCTACAGGCTATACCTTCATTGCATCACCAGCCAGCCAACTACACGGGTAGGTACTGACTTCCACAGGCAGCTGCCCTTTCTATTATTGCGTTCCATCCTGGCGGGTAACGAATGCCACCCCATTGCGGAAGTTTAGATAATGCATTAAAGGTAAACGGTACAATTAAAGACATAGTTATAGACATTTTTAGTCAAAAATATACAACGTGTCTCAAGTTATATCGTGAATCTTTCGGGAGAAACTTTTGTTTTCGTGAAAATTAAAGGAACGTTTTTTTTTTTTTCAATCTGTAATTTTTTTTTAATATAAATACTGCACAAGAGTCTCAACTTCTCCCAACCGCCTTGAGCCAATTAGACTATGGCATCCCGAAATAGGGTATGTTGTGAGGCTGAAGGTAGTGGGTAGGGGAAAGAGATAGGGAAGAGGAAGGTTGGGAAGTACCTGGCTATTCAGATCTGGTCACCAAACACGGCTAAAGCCATTTCAAGCAGCGTATCGATTCTGAATGGTGGTCTTTCACCAGGGGGATACTTAGAGTATCTACCACTCTGGAACGTGCCGCAAATATACCTTTTTATTATATTTTGTATGAATTAAATGTGTTATGACACATATTTATTAAATTAAAGTTATTGGCGCACGCCGGGTTTGAGTCTTACCACTCGACCATGGAGGCCGTCGTAATAAAAAATGTGACCTTTTTATTGATGGCCGGTTGACATAGGCACAATTCGTATAAAATGTATTAATATATTCATATTCCAAATGTTTTACAGGCCAATGCGACTAACGCACGTAACCTTAGTAAGTAAAATGTGTAAAACGTAATCAAATAATTGAATAACATAATTAGAGTTTTTTTTTTTGTTATCATCGAAAAGATAAACCAATAAAAGTGTGTGGTGGTTATCTCAATTCTTTCTTAAGCCGAAAATCACGTTCGTTGGTTTGTATGAGGGCCTAGAAGTCACACAAATTACGTAAATTGGCGACATCTGTATATATCCAGAGTGGCAGATACTCTAAGTATCGCTCTGGTGAAAGACCACCATTCAGAATTGAAACGTTGCTTGAAATGACTTCAGCCGTGTTTGGTGACCAGATCTGGACAGTCAGGTATTTCCCAACCTTCATCTTCCCCATCTATTTCCCCTCCCCCACTAGCTTCAGCCTCCCAACATATCCCAATTGGGGATGCCATAGTCTCACTGGCTCTAGACAGTTGGGAGCAGTTGGAACTCTTGGGCGGCATTCACTATAATTTATTTATTTCTATTCTAGGGATTATCTGTTCAGTGTATTATCATGAAAGATCACCCCTGAAACGTTTGTATTTTCTTATAAAGCTATTTTTCCCAAAGCTAATATATAATTATGTTCTATGCAGTGGTTGCTCGTGAGTTTTTAGTGTGCTAGAGTGCTAATATTGAAAAAGACGACATTGTTAGTGTTTTTGTAGCTGAAAATGATTTTTATTTGTTTTTTTGTACGATATTTTCAGGATTTTTCAGTTTTGGTGGTGCACTGCACGGATTTCTGAAAAATCTTCGTACAAAAAATTGAAATATTGAAAAAAAAAAAATTACTCAAAATCAATATTGCCTTTTTTCAGTCTTACCACACTAAAAAGTCACGAGCCGCCACTGGTGGTAGGTAAATATGTTATAAATTTCATCATCATTATAATCGACGCTACAACCTTCGGAGAGTCCTGACCACCTCCACTCTCTCCCCCCAGATCCTCCCCCAAGTCCACGTATGTGGTGTTCTTTTTCACATCTTCTAGCCACCTAAGCTTGAATCTCCCAACACGTATTCGTTCTAAAGGCTTATTTATATTTAAAGCCCCAAACAGGTTTCATTTAATTAACGAAGCTCGGGTCAAAACGAATTGGTTGATTGGTCGTAATTATTGTAATTAAGCAATTTGCAATCATTTCCAACCTCAAAGGGTGGTAATATCAAATCAATCCAAAGATTGTTATGATTATTATAAATGACTGATTCGACGGCAAACACGAATATTAAGGGTGAATGCCGCTCTAGAATTTCTGTTGAATGTTTTGCTTAAATGGTGCCTTAGGTTAGATTAGGAGAAAAAGGTTTTAAGTGCTTAATCTGAGAACTGCTGCAAATTTTTGCCCGGAGGTTGACGAGGGTTGCATCCAGCTTTCGGGCCGATCGCTGACTCACATGACCCTGCTAAAGAGGCTAGAAGGTCTTTAAAATCAGTTAAAGGGGAAGAAGATGAATAAAACGTCAACTTAAATGAACAATTTATTGTACGTTATGTAAAAAAATAAATTAAAAATAGTTTTTCTCAAAACAGCCATTTTTCAAACTAACCGGAAACATACATTCAATAGAAGTGTCAATTCACTTGAAATTTTAACTGTAGCTTTAAAATGACATTATCTAGGGAAGAGTGTGGGGATTTTACATTTTGTTGTAATAAACTTTGTATGTTGATGGTAATTATTCGCCCAAAAATTAAAATTTTATCGTAATTAGTCTATGAAAACTTGTTTTTTTTTTTAACTGTCGTATGTGCTTAGGTACTGAGTTAATTTAAAAAGAACTGAAAAGTTTTTTTTGTTTTTTGTTTTAGGTAAAAAAAAATAGTAGAAATCTTTCCGGCCGCGAAACGCTATCCGTGATAAGAGACTTCCAATTATTAAAAAAAAAATGCACTTGAAAATATGCGCCATTTTGCGAAATACCACCTCAAGGGCGCTTAATGCAATCAAGACAATTAGTGATGGGTATATTCGAAACACTTTAATAATGGCTATATTTCACTAATCAAATTATGTTTTGAATTAAGTCTGTAGTCTACTTTACTACGGCAGAAATTGCTGGATTTATTATTTACGAAGTTATAAAACACTAATTTACCTCTCCTCCCGGCTGAATCGACGTTATCAAATAGAAGAGGTGGAAATAAGACATTGACTTTGTAACTTCAACTGACTAACTTCGATTATCGAAATTAATGACTATAATAAATTAAAATCGATTCCGGCAAAAAACTTATTTTCTAAATTAAAATCAATTTTTGTTTATAGAACATGAAGAACATAGATTATCACAAGAAAATCGATCATTTAAAAATTAATATTTTCACAATGCTCATCACTAATTGAAATACAGTTGTTCAACTAGTCAACCCCTTTGAACTTAAAATTCGAACACAGTATTAATTGTTGCGCTACTCTAAAGGACTGTAACATAACATGTGACACCACGTAGGTACTTACTTCACACTGCGAATGACACATTGGTAGCGAAGGTTTTTTTACATAATTTTCTGGGTATTTATTTAGGTACCTACCTACAGACCTACTTACTTTCTCACCAGGTGCGAACTGACCGGGAATATTCGATGAGCCTTACATGTAAAATATCGGCGTTACAGAGGCATTATCCAAAGCTTTTGTGAATATTTCTTATGATTTTATAACCTTAGTTTTTACCATAGTTATGCCGTAGTACCAACTAACCGAAGTCAGTAGAACTATGGCATCCTAAATAAGGGTATATTTTACGGCTAGAGGAAGTAGAGAGGGGAAAGAGGAAGTGCACGGCTAGTGCCATTTCAAGCGACGCATTGATTTTAAACAGTGGTATTTCACCGTGCCGATTCTGTATTTACCATTCTAGTATTTATACAATAATATACAATTTAAAAAACGGACAACAACATATTACATTGTACTCATTAGAGTCAGCGTCAATTTCCTTTGAGTTGCGAATTAAATTGATATCGTCGCTGGAAAGTCAAAAGGGCTTAAGCGACACTTTGGTCAAAAATGAGTTAGTTATGCAGTTTTGATCAGTTGTTTCTTCTGCATCGAATGCTTTTTGTGGCCCTTCAGCCATCTAAAATATATTTATCATTTGGGAGAAGGCTCGACTCAAGCGACAAAATGTTGTTACTTTTTAAGCTGTGTCGCTTCCGGTAACTTATTAAGAACATCGAGTTACCTGAGTTTTTTTTTTTTTAAAAGACTTGTAAAACAAACAAAAAATCTTTAAAGTGTTCTGGTGTAAACTTCCCAAAATGGCGCTTCAGCCCTTTTGCCTTTTCGGCGACGATATGACACATGATAGCGAAGATTAACATTACCCACTACTCAAACCCTTCGAGATGAGAAACAATAATTGAAGTTTTTTTTATGAGAGGAACAAAAAAAAACTGTTAATTAAATATTCTTACTGATAAAGTTATTTCTAGTTCTTCCCTGTGTTCTAGACACGTAACGCCCTTAAGTGAATTTCTACATAGCGATTATTCTAAGAAACTTTAATTTCCGTTATTGGGGTAGGTAGGATTATATTATTCACGTCCCTTCCACTATCCCTCTTTAATTAATTAAAGGGTTTGGTGAGCTATCGCTTCAGTAAGGCACTACACGTGATATTTCGTTAGTTGTATGACAAAGAAAATAATTATAGATATGGTTTAAAAAAAAAATTACAGTTAGATTAATCCAATTTTCCTAAATTTATAAATTTTCGCTTTATTGTGTATTGTGGGTAAACGTCTTTTCTATTTTGTTGTAAAAACTTTGACTTCCGGTGAATATCATCGAGTGCCGATATTAACTAAACCGCATTTGCATTTGACCGGTTAGTGGCAGAAATGACAAATGCGTCGGGTTCCCACTCAGGCGTCGTGGGTTCAATACCTCTGCTAGCTAAGTCCTCCATCATTTTGAATAGGTAATTTGAGTTTTGGAGTAGGTAAATGCAGGAAACTCCATTAATGGACGATTGAACGCTGTTGGCGCAAATAAAAAAAAATGACAAAAGAAGCGAAGCTAGCAGTCCACAATAGAGTGCTTATACCAATCCTGATGTATGGCAGTGAGGCATAGAACTGGCAGAGGAAGGATGAAAGTAGACTGAATGCTGTAGAAATGAGATCCCTGAGGCGTATGTACGTAAAACCATGTATAACCGTGTTAAAAATGTGGATATCCGGAAAGAATGCAAGGCTGATGTAAGCGTAGTGAATGGGACCAAGAAAGGGACGCTTAGATAATTTGGGCATGTAGAACGAATGAATGAAGAAAGGAGTGTGAAGAGAATATATGATGCGAAAGTGAATGGAAGAAGAAATCGGGGACGCCCGAGAAAGACATGCACGACAAGCACGATCAAGTGATTGAAATACTTGAGTCGAGCCATGTGAAAAGTCAGAATAACAGATGAGTATGTATGAGACGATGCATGAATGTAAATGAAGCAAGGAGTGTGTGCCCAAAAAGAGTTGTATGGCGGTCGGTCTCTCTGCCTAACCCCTGCGGGGAAATGGCGTGATGGTTATTTAGTTAAGAGTTTTTCAAATGTTGTCAGATTATTCGTAACCGAATGCGTTTGTTTTTATTTTTAATTACCAATAATCTCTACTTTGTAAGCTTCCTGGTGACCAGCTTTAAGCATAGGCTTCCATCAAATGTCTCCAGTTTTTCCAATTCTTTATTCCCTTGTCCCAACCATGAACCCCATTATCGTAATATTATTTCACAATGAACGAGGGAAGGGAGAGATGAACTTTGTCAATAGATACCAATGATTGATCAATATATTTTTTCAATATTTATTTAAATGCATTTTCTAGGTATGATGACTTCCGCGGCATCATTCATTATTCATTAGAGTCTCGAGGTTGCGGGTTCGATTCTCAACGAAGGGCAAAATGCTATGTAATTATTATTTACGTTACCTGATGGTTCAAGTTTAAATTAATATTAAATGTTAAGTTTGTGGGACATTGTAAAAATGCCTTTCAGCTGTTTCTGAACGAACATTATAATTTTTTATTTTTTTAATGTGAATACCGCGCTACCCGAAGCCATCGGGACTATGGCATTCGCAATCGGGAAATTTTGTGAGGTTGATAGGTGTGGGGAAGAGAAAGAGACTGGTCACTAAACACAGCTACAGTTATTTCAAACAACATTTTAGATATGCAGTACATAATTTATATGAAGGTTGAGAAGTATCTGGCTATTCAGATCTGGTCACTAAACACGGCTAAAGTTATTTCAAACAACATTTCATATACGAGCCCTGTTCAAAAGAGAAGGTGAATTTTAAATTTTCGCGGGCTGTGCACATTCGATTATCGTTTTTTTTTTGTTATGTTGGTACACATATGTTTATCATATGTTAGCATTATCAGTCATTTTGGATTAGTGGTTTGTTTTTGACATCTGGAAAGGTTAGTCACGTTTTTGTGTGTTCCTCGATTTTTTTACTTTTGTGAAAAATGGATAATCGAATGTACACAGCCCGCGAAAATTTAAAATTCACCTTTTCTTTTGAACAAGGCTCGTATATGAAATGTTGTTTGAATAATCGAATGTACACAGCCCGCGAAAATTCAAAATTCACCTTTTCTTTTGAACAGGCCATGTATGTAGGACAAGATTGATTATGATCCTAATAAAATTTAAAAAGGAAAATAAATTTTGAATGACCCGGTAATGAATTATTGTAATGGGTGTAAATTGATAATAAGTAGATATTAATGAAATTATCTTAATAATAGAAGCGTTGGTTATTTTTTTTATACAACCGTAAATTATCTAGTAGTTATGTACTTCAGTTTAATCTCATATCTAAGCCTTCCGTTAGATTTCATCAGAAAGGGCGGTCTAATCATCCTAATCGACAAATTGGTAGTAATTACGAGCCACCACTCGATCGTTAATTCACCGTCAATCCACGGTTTCCGCTTTCGAACCATTTCCCCGCAGATGGATATGGTGTTAGAATGTCGGTGGCTACTTGATGGGTGTTCGATCGGGAAATGAGGAACCATTTGATTGAAACCCCCATACGTGGCAGCAGATAACGCGACGCCCCCAACTCGTTCCTTTATTCCACACACAAAGTAGAAATATCGATTCGAGCAGCACCTGTGATGGTAGGTAGGTATACACTACACCTGCCAGGCCCCATAGAGCCATACGCCATACCGCCATACCACCATGGGCTACCCTTATTCATTCAAGTTCCGAGTAGCGACCTGTGCGGACTGAAATAGCTATGACCGCGGTGCCCACATTGCCGGCGGTGCCAGTGTTGTGTTGGTAGGGTGGGCAAGGTGGCGTAGGGTGGCCCTCGCTCCGCGGGGTGACAGGTGTGGGGTGGTCAGTGGACGCGGCCGCTGTCCGCTGCTTCGATCGATCAGGTCCAATCCGTACCCGCAGGCGCCATAGCCCTCGTCGAATCTACTCCTTATCCCGATCTAACGAAACCACGTACCTATTTAATATTATTATTCAAAGTAATAGTTAATAGTGCCGCGAACAATAGTACGCCTTCCCTATTGTTTTCCCACGGGAAAGCTCGTCTACGTGCGACGTTTTCAACGCCCGTCGCGGCGTTCCACAGTTCTTGCGAAATATGCAAATCACTCCCAGTGAAACAAGCGTGGACTATATCTTTTGAATCTTCCTTCGCGGCGGCGTCTTGTCGGAGTGCGGTTTTAATATTGATGGAATAACTGTTGTAAAATGTTGATTACGTCGAACTCTTCCCCCGCGTCGGGCGAGCTGCTCGAGGAAGGCGCCTTCGAGCTGGGGCACAGCGACTTGCCGGCGCACTTCGTCCCAGAATCCTCCCAGACCATAGAGATAAAATACATCTCCCACGTACCGGAGTTGCATATCTACGACACGGACATCTCCGTGATCGAGGGACCTCTTTTGGAAGAATCTTTCAACGAATCAAACTGCTTCCAGACCAACGAAGAGACGAGGGTTTATTGCGAATTCGCCGAAGATGTCGCCGCAAATGAGACCATTCCAGAAATGTCCGAACAAGACTTCCAGCTGGACACTCCATCTTACTCCAACGACAACAGTACGGATTCCTGCAACATGGAAACCTCCGGAGAGACAGACCTGACGAACTTAAACTGGCTGCAGAACATAACCAACATCATGTCTGTCCCGACAATTCCTTTTCCGACCTTGCTGCCGAAGCCTCCGCCGAAGCCATTGATCCAAAACGCGAGGTTGCACAAGTTGAAGCAGACGATCCTGAAATGTCAGGAAGATTTTCTAGAATACATAGAGGAGTACCAATCCAACAACGAGAAGAAACCTCCGTATTCGTACTGCGCTCTCATCTGTCTGGCCATGCGCTACAACGGGAACAAGATGACCCTTGCGGAGATTTATACGTGGATAAAAGAAAACTTCAAATATTACAGAAGTGCAGACCCGAGTTGGCAGGTGAGTCACTTCTTTTTATATCGCCTTGAGTTATGAGTTAAAGCTTTACGGCGTAATTTATTTTTTCATCGTAGAAATGGCTATTTGCATATTTACGTGGAGAATATAACATCTCTCCAAACATTAACATAATTTTAATATTAGCATAAACATTACAATGCACCCTTAAAATAGATCACATTTTCAATCAGTAAATGCTCTGTGTATATTTTGATTAATTATTTTTGTTTATAAATACGTTTTACACAAAAGATACGAGTTTAAGTAAATGCTCTGTGTATATTTTGATTAATTCTTTTTGTTTATAAATACGTTTTACACAAAAGATACGAGTTTAAAAAAAAGAGACATTTTTTTCTTGACACAGCTGCACAAGTATTTTGCAGATTACTAACGTTTAACATTTAATTTGGTAAACACTGTTTAAACTTAGACGATGTCAGAAACATGATGTTAAATAATTTCAAGGTATATTTATTATTTCAAATTATATTGACCTATGACTATAAAAAATGTTACAGTTTCCTTTTTCAAAATTGTCTACAAACAAAACGTTAGGCAAAAAGCCAGCCTTGTTATAGTAAATATAAAAAAATATAATAAACATTAAATAGATATTTTTAAACGGAAAATACGACAGGTGTTACAAAAAATATAAGTGCACGAAACTGCGTCATTAGTGCGCCATCCCTTTTTAGCCACAAATAGGTAGGTACCCTCATGCAATTTACAATAAAACATGTTGAATGTTGCCCGAGTTGCCCCCTTTATATTTTAATAACATAATAAGGAATAAAACGTTTGTCGATACGCAAAAAACTGTTTGTAAGGGAGACACATATTTTATTTATTTATACATATAATATATCTACTGGACTTGTGATATTACGTAATGTTATTGGACTTTTAGGGTATTAAGCCGTGTTGCGATTTTACGAAAGTTTAGGAAAGATTTGCAGTATTCATCATCAAGATAAATGAATCCTGAAAGGCTGTTCGTTGGTTGTCATTCTCAATGAACCAAAAGTCAAACAACATAATGCTATTGTCTATAATAATAAATAAATATAAAAACGAATAAGTCTTCAATAATTCGTAAAATTATTGAGTAACTAGAAAAATTACAGGATGTAACTTGACTTGCCAGGATTTTTTTGTTGCTTCATTCCACCTATTTCAAATATAGAACATTTCCTGCTAAAATACATTGTAGGTTATTATTTATTTATGGATAATATGTAGAGGTTTTTCGTTTTTCTTTTGTAGAACTGTCGGTGTCTTTATTATAATAATTAAAAATGGTAATATTACGTCAATAGGTAGGTACGTGAAAACAACACGCTGCTTATCACGGTAATGAGGCGCTGAACGACAAATGACTAGCTGAAACAACAGATGTTTCCCTTCGCGCTTGGCTAGCCACCTGAATAATACAGCACACAATACGTCGCAGATTAACGGTTCTACGTCTAAACTGTGTATATATGCTGATAGCACAGCAACTTTTCAACGTATGGCCCGTGCTATCTCAGATATATCTAGATAACTGTATACTAGATAGAATGGTAGATACTTAGTATCGCCCTGGTGAAAGACCACCACTCAGAATCGAAACGTTGCTTGAAATGGCTTAAGCCGTGTTTGGTGAGCAGATCTGAATAGCCAGGTACTCCTTAACCTTCCTCTTCCCAATCCCCTTCCCTTCCCCACTACCTTTAACATACCCAAATTGAGATGCCATAGTTCCACTTGCTCCAGGCGGTTAGGAGCAGTTGGGAATCTTGTGCGATATTCACAAAAAATATATTAAAAAAATACTACAGAAGAAGCAATCAAAGGTTTCCAAGGGTTTCCAGAAGCCCTTGTTATTATATATATATATATATATATATATATATATTTAAATCATTTGTTAATTAATCGATAGTGGAATGTTTTTGATATAAATGTTAGTTAAATAGTACCTAGTATTAAATTTCGATGTGGATATGTAGATATGTTGAATGTTACCGAAAAAACTTAATCTATTGCCATTTAAAAAAAAATGGATGACAATAATTTGTATTTTTTAAATTTTACTCCGCCGTGTAGGCGCAAGTGGAGCAGTCCGTTCCAGGCGGCGAATTGCCAAGGAGCTGATTTTTTTTTAAATAATACACATATTTTAATATTACTCTGCAAATTCAACAGAACAAAACATTTACACTTTGAATATGTAATTTGTTGAATCTGTTTATATTTAGTTATTTTTAGAGGGGAAACCTGCCAAAACGAGTGGTTAACAGTTATGACATTTTAAAATTTATTTATTTTACACAAATATTAACATTTTTTTTAAATAATATACTCATAAATAGTGCACAAATATTGTTCAAGAAATAAAAAATAGTAATGACTAGCAGATACATCCAGAATTAAATAGTTTCATCAAATAAATTAGCTCTACTAGATTACAAAAACCGTACTAAGGTCTTAGATGAATTAAATAATGTAGATAAGTCACTGAGACAACGCGCCTGGTTGCATTAAACCAAGTCCACGAGACATACCTTCGAGACGCTTCATATAGCTATCTCTTTCGCACACACATATTCTTTGAACGACTATCCTTTTCATACGCGGGTGAAACGTAAAACAAGACGGTACCAGTGGTGCTACATTTTTCGTAAGATTTGTACGAATATGACGTGTCTTGTATTTTATGTATATGACTATGGTATGCTTATATAGTGATATTGACGTACTAAATACATCAACAACATCGGAGTATTTGTTTCCCAGATGTTGAATTCGTCGCATAGGAGTATAGTATGGCGAGGTTAAAAGAGATAAACTTTTGTATAGAAGTTATGCTTTTCGTATTTAATCTCCATGTGTCCACGCGGAATATAGCGGAAAAACCAAATATTAAAATTATAAGTCTTCCACTTCTAATAAAAAGCTATTTTACTAGACGTAGAAGTTTTTTTTTTCAAAATATTAGTGTTTAAATTTAAGTTTTGACGAAGGGCGCCAAAAATGTAACCTGCGCCAGACGCCGTTTGGCTCATGGCCAGGCCTGAGGCATACCGTCATCATCATTAGCGCTGGTCAGTTAGTTAGCATCAGTCCTGGCCGCATGCCCAAATATACGAGGAACCCCTCCACTCAGTCCAGTCTCCGACACTTGATCGTCCAGCAGAGAGCCCCTTTGATAATCGACTGTCTTCAAACTTTGCCACTTGTCATGCTCAGCGGAACTGCGCCAGTTAAATTAATCTAATTATTAAGATTTCTTTCAACACTTTTTATAGTTCGTGGATTTATCATTTCAGACACCATTTGCTCGTTCCCATGGCTCCAAACATTCTTCTTGGGATAGTACACGGCCTCCGTGGTCGAGTGGTAAGACGATCGACTAAGTCGCGAGTTCAAACCCGGCGAGCGCAAATAAATTTTATGTAATCAATATATTGATCAACATATTGATTACATAGAATTTATATAAAATAATATATATAAAGTATATTTTCGGCACGTTCCAGAGTGGTAGATACTCTAAGTATCGCCCTCGTGAAAAACCACCATCAAAAAATGAAAAACATTACTTGAAATGGCTTTAGCCGTGTTTGGTGACCAGATCTGAATAGTCAGGTAAGTCCAAACCTTCCTCTTTCCCATCTCCTTCCCGTCCCCACCACCTTAAGTCGCATAACATACCTCGATTGGGGATGCCATAGCCTCACTGGCTCCAGACAGTTGGGACTCTTGTGCGGTATTCACTATTAAAATAATAAAAATATTATTAATATAATACCAATATCGTTATTTTATTACTTAGGTACTTTAATTTATTTGGGTTCCTACCGTGTCAACTAGCTATAAGCATCCCTTTGTATTACGCTGTTCATAAGGATGTTTGTTTATCTTAAACACTTCTGTGGGTAAATGAAATTAAATCAAAAAAATACCTGAAAATCTGAAAATATTAATCATACATATTAAGTTGATGTTGAATATAAGTAAGTCCAAAGTCATGGTGTTTGAAAGAGAGAGTACGAGAACAGCGTGCAAAATAGTTGTGAATTATGAATACTTGGAGCAAGTGGATGAGTTTGTGTACTTAGGAAGTATGTTTACGAGAGACGAAAAGGCTGATAAAGATATTGAAAGAAGGGTGAATGCAGGAAACTCCATTAATGGAGGACTCAACGCTGTTGGCGCAAATAAGAAATTGACCAAAGAAGCAAAGCTAGCAGTCCACAATGGTCAATAAAGTGCTTATGACAGTGAGACATGAAACTGGCAGAGGAAGAATACAAGTAGACTGAATCCTGTGGAAATGAGACCCCTGAGACGTATGTGCGGTAAAACCATGTATGATCGTATTAAAAATGTGGATATCCGGAAAGAATGCAAGGCTGATGTGAGCGTAATGAATTGGATCAAGAAAGGGACGCTTAGATGGTTTGGGCATGTAGAGCGAATGAACGAAGAAAGGAGTGTGAAAAGAATATATGATGCGAAAGTGAATGGAGAAGAAGTCCAAGACGCCCGAGAAAGACATGGCACGATCAAGTAAAATACTTGAATCGGGTCATGTGAAGAGTCAGAATAACAGAAGAGTATATGTGAGACGATGTATGAATGTAATTGAAGCAAGGAGTGTGTGCCAAGACCGAGTTCTATGGCGGCCCTTCCCCTCTGCCTACCCCTGCGGGGAAACGGCGTGATGGTTGGTTAGTTAGTTAGTTACATATCAATCAATAATATGTCACAATGGCTAAAAATCGTGAAAACTAAGCCAGAAAATAAATTCAGTAATATTTATTTTATTACTCGACAGATTGTAAATAAAATAGAAAGCAATTTTATTTTGGTGCATATTTTATTGCTAACTTTTACAGCCCTGTACAAAAAGTCGTCGAATAGTTAGTTATATCGATTATAATTATATTATGTCGGTTATGACTTTTAACAAAAATAGAAATTTATATGTGAACCCGAATAAATAGTAGTGTTTATTTACAAAACAAATTAGGTACGTAAAGAAGCGAAGCTAGCAGTCCACAATGGAGTGCTTATACCAACCCTAATGTATGACAGTGAGGCATGGAACTGGCAGAGGAAGGATGAAAGCAGACTGAATGCTGTGGAAATGAGATCATTGAGACGGATGTGCGGTAAAACCATGTATGACCGTATTACAAATGTGGATATCCGGAAAGAATGCAAGGCTGATATGAGCGTAATGATTAGGATCAAGAAAGGGACGCTTAGATGGTTTGGGCATGTAGAGCGAATGAACGAAGAAAGGAGTGTGAAAAGAATATATGATGCGAAAGTGAATGGAAGAAGAAGTCGAGGACGCCCGAGAAAGACATGGCACGATCAAGTAAAGCAAATACTTGAATCGGGTCATGTGAAGAGTCAGAATAACAGAAGAGTATGTATGAGACGATGAATGAATGTAAATGAAGCAAGAAGTGTGTGCCAAGACAGAGTTGTATGGCGGTCCGTCCTCTCTGCCTACCCATGCGGGGAAACGGCGTGATGGTTAGTTAGTTAGTTAGTTAATTTCAAGTTAGGTACTTTTAATTTTCGGACAACGCGATATATTGATGATGCGATTCGAGGGTAGAAGATGGGAATTTTTTTTCAGTGAATAAATATATTATAACATAAAAAAAGTTTATAAGCAATACTTGTCTGTTGTCAATATTGGCTGTTAAATATATGATCTATCAACAAACTATGTCCTTTTCCAATGCAATACCTTTTTTTACGTGAATACCGCACAAGAGTCTCAGCCGCTCCCAACTGTCTAGAGCCAGTAAGACTATGGCATCCCCAATAGGGGTGTGTTGAGGCTCAAGGTAGTGTGGAGCGGAAGGAGATGAGGGAGGGTAAGGTTTGGAAGTACCTGGCTATTCAGATCTGGTCACCAAACACGGCTAAAGCCATTTCAAGCAACGTTTCAATTCTGAATGGTGGTCTTTCACCAGGGCGATACTTAGAGTATCTACCACTCTGGAAAGTGCCGAAAATATTCTATATTTTATTTTATATCAATTAAATCAAATTTATTTGCGCACGCCGGGTCCGAACCCGCGACCTCTGGATTCGTAGTCGAGCGTCTTACCACTCGACCATGCAGGCCGTCTAACAAAAAATATTATCGAAGGCATGCATGGTCGAGTGGTAAGAGGATCGACTACGAATCCATTGGTCGCGGGTTCAAACCCGGCGCGCACAAATAAATGTTCTTTAATCAACATGTATCTTAACACATTTAATTTATATATAGTAGATTTGCGGCACATTCCAGAGTGGTAGATACTCAAAGTATCGCCCTGATGAAAGACCATCATTCAGAGTTCAAACTTTGCATGAAATTACTTTAGCCGTGTTTGGTGACCAGAACTGAATAGCCTGGTACTTTCCAACCATTCTCTTTCTCATCTCCTTCCCCTCCCCACCACCTTCAACCTCACAACATACCCCGATTGGGGATGCCATAGTCTCACTGAATCTAGACGGTTGGGACTCTTGTGTGGTATTTACTATAAAAATAAAAATAAATTAAATATCATCATCTATAATATATGATATATCTAAAAATAGTAATCCACAAAATATATGACTATAGATATATTGATGGATAATATAATAATTAGGTTTACCAAACTTAAGTATGGGATGTCTTGAGGTCACTAAAGTAAAATAAAAATATTGTTTGATTTCTGATTTTTAACAGATTATTGGATCAACCTAGAAACATTACAAACTAGGAATTAATATCTAATAATAGAAAATAAGATCTGTACAGCGCCCTTGAGGTAATTTTTCACAAAAACGGCACTATACAAATCATCCAAATATTATTATTATTGTCAAAATGGAAAACTAAAACGATGTATGTATTTTGGGTTTTTAATTATAAATAACAAATTTTCGGAAAACTTCGAAAACTAAAATAGGTAATTATAATAGTAATATCAACCTACTCGTACGATCGTAGTACCTACAAATAAGTTTTTTATGTATTAATTCTAGTTTAGGTTAATTCGTGTATATTTTTAGTATATTTTTCTCCCACAATGCTAGCGACGATTTGCGTGTTACGATAGACTTAAGTTTAATTTGTTTTCAATCCATTTTGAATTTATCCCAGATCATAAAACAAGCCATTTTTCTTTTATTCCAGAATTCCATCAGGCACAACCTTTCTCTAAACAAAATATTCGTCAAAGTTGCCAGATCAAAACAAGAACCTGGAAAAGGCGGATTCTGGAAGCTGGACCTCGGGAGACTGGAAGAATCCAGGCGGTACAAGAGGGTGCTAAAGTCTCCCAAGCCTTCAAAATCCAAGAAGACAAACAACCTTACAACCGAAATCATAGACATTCACATAGAAGACAACCGAAATCTGAGCGATTTACAAATGCAAGAACAGTTGCAAAATGATATTTTTGATTCAGTCGGAGATATGGATGTTTCCATGAATGACTTGTCCAGTAATCTTCCAGACTTCAGTCTTGATGGACTGGAACCAGTCCTCAACAGTTCCTGCAGCCAGGAGTCTGGTGACCAGATCAGATCTCCCAATGTTATCGTGGAATCTATCGTTCCTGAAGAAGAACTTGGGGCCTTGCTTCTCTCTGCCCCTTGGGAAGACCTGCAGCCAGATTTGTTGGATTCGTTGCTAGATTCATACCTCAAATGAGGGCATTTTGAAGCGCTTGGAAAACTGCGTTGAGTCCTTCTAACCCTCTTGAGAAAGAAGGCAAGTATGTATGCCAATACGCAATGAATATGTTTGAACGGTGAGAATGCTTACCATTGATGAACTCGTATGATAGATTGAGCTAATTTGGTAATGTTTGAAAATAAATTGAAACCATCTTATATAAATGTGTTGTTGATAATATATGTTTCCATTCATTTGTGAAATATTTTTAGTGTTTTTGTATTGTGTATTAACTAAGTATTTTCTAAGAATGTTTCTAAAAGAAGAAAAAAATACACACTGAAGTGTGATTTATAATAATCCGTCCAAAATACTGCAACGATTTGTCTCAATTTTATAATAAAGCAATGAAAGTGCATAGTAATATATTATATTTACATTACAATCGTAGTAATCGATTGTTGGTTGAATTACTTCTACACATCTTTAGTGAATAATAAATGTATTCTAAAAAAGCTTGGTCGTATATTAGAGTGGTGCCTAAAAAGAAATATGTGCCTAAAATTGAAAGAGTAATATTATGAAAACAAGCAATGTCACAATTAAAAATTTCTATCAATATTTGCAAAATATATTAAATTATTTGTAAAGGTTTACAACTTTGTTTTGTCTCTAAGTATTTAATAAAAAAATCAGTATAAAACAATGTAATAAAATAAAGTATCAAATGCAAAAAAAGCTCAACATATACACATTTTAAACAAATTAAGCAATATCAAAATGAAAATTGTTAAATATTTTATACAATATAGTATTATACGTGCATTGGTATGTTTGAAAGTATATATATGTAATGTTCTCTTAGCGGTTGTTTACCCAAGCTCAAATACAGATTTTTAGAAAAAATATATGTATTACTAAAAACAAAAAAAATCGCACTCTTTTTTTTTTAATTGTTTAATTTAATTGCGTATAGTTACAAAGTCTTGCCGTCAAGAAAATAAAGCAAATCGCAATTTTGAATTTAAATCGGAATGGTTTTAAAGATTTATATGCATCGATTTTTAATGAATTATTGTACATTGTTTGTACTAGTAGTATGTGGAATGTGTAGGTTGGTATTTGAACATTTTGTTTTGTAGGCTCTAAGAAATGTTTAATAACAATGTAAGTACACAATATGTATTATAGTAATAGATTAGACCTGTCTATCCGTCCCAGTAATTGTATGTAACAGTATTCAATAAGGTAGGAATATAGTTTGTTACTTTTGTGAGATATTTTCTACAACTTCTGTTAATATTTGCAATGTTAAGCAATATGATTAATTGTATCCTCATTATCAAGATGTTAAAAATCGTAAAAAAATACAAGAAATGATTTTGAATCATGAAATCGAAAAATTTTAATATAAAATTTTTATTTTGAATAGTATTAAGGACAAGGAACTGAGTAACATCAAGAAATGAAAATATGTTAAGTTCAATAATATTCGCACAAAAATATAATGGTTAATTTTTTAGATATCTCTGTGTGAATTCATTACCAAAAGTTGGAACACGTATACCTACAATTTCTTTAAAAATACACAAAAACGTCATAACTTTTCTCACACCTTACAAAATTGACCTTTCTTGGAAAAAAAACTCCAAAAGCTTAATTTTATTCAATTTCTGTCAATTTTGTTAACATCTTCAACTTTCATAAATTACATTTTGACTTTATTTGGTAATGTATTATTTTTCCTTCTTTAGTCGACTGCAGTCAGCTTTAGTTTTTCTGCTTTGATTGAAAAATTTCTCTAAATTATATTTTCTTTTACATTATGCATGCCAATGAATTGTAAAAATGTGTGCGTGCCTTTACACGTGTGTGTGTTTCAGAACACTGTGTGCCTAAAGTTTAACAAATTAGTGTTAATTAAATGTGAAATATCTTCCGTCCAAAATATACACATCGTGTAAATTACCTAAACTTATATCCGTAGTATCTAGTCATAGATTAAGATTTGTGAATTTGTTACCATAGACAAAAAATGTTAAGGAAAGGAATTCGTAATTTAAAGTTACGTTAGTTAAGAAAACCTCCAGAATTTTTATCTCTGGAATTCTTGAGAATGTATCTACTGAAAATTTGAATGGATTTCACGAATAATTTAAGAGTAGGAACTCATTTTCAAATTTAGAGGTAAGTACCTAAGCAGTGTAATTTTTAGCTAACTTCTACGGTTTTGATAGTAACTATTTTCGATTGGTCTAAACTGCGAAAATGATTGCAAAAGATCACGAAAACGTCAACATGTTAATAAATGTACGTGACACCTTTTAGCGAGCTCTAGGCACTACTTTCGTCAGAAAAATGTTGAAGAAAGTAATTGTTTTATTAATAATATCAAACACCGACAAAACGAGTTTTTTTTTAAATACTATAAACAATTTTTTGAAAATTACAATTTTTTGAAAATTACAATTTTTATTAATTATTGTCATTAACTTTTTTCTTTAATGCAGATAACTTGAATATTAACAGCACTGTTTAAAAAAAAGATTATTTTATCGTATAAACTTATATTTATGAATAGCAATTGCAACAATTCTAATGATTTATTATTTTATGGCGTAATACAAAAAAATATATCTTTTAGGTTATAAATAACGCAGTTTATTATGAAATACTTTAATGAGAATTAAGTCACCACAGTGTAATAGATTTATCAAAATAAGGAGCCTCGAGTCACATTCAAAATGGCCTGATGCATACCACTGTTTTTAGTAGAAAAATATTTAAAAACATTACCAAAATAAAAAAAAATCGAAAATATTTACGAAAAAAATCTTTAAGTCAGGAATATATGATGTAAGTAATCACATGAAACTTTTTGAAATATATAAAATCAGATTTGACAGGTAAGATTGTTTCTATTCTTGAAAACGGATAAAGTTTTAGTAAATAAACAAAAAATATTAATAATATTTTTAAAAAAAAATTACTGGGTTTTTTGTTTGCTCAAAAAAACGATCGCTGTTGCCAATCTTCGCCCAACCCAAGAACAAAAAACAATCTTTACTTGATATTCAGGGGATAAGATCGTGTAAATGTAAACATTTTTGCTTAGTTTTCTCAATTATTACGTCCATCAATATTTCGCATCAATTTCCAGTCGTCCTGCTTTTATGCACTTAAACAAAACAAACCCAAGACTTCTAATCTAAAGTCAAACATTATAACCACTGACCACAAAGGTCATCATTTTTTTTGTTTATTAACGCACAAATTTGTGTATTAAAAATGTGGTGAATTATAGTTTAAAATTATTTTAACAAGTTACATTGTAGTGTTAAAAAGCACTTCTCTAAAAAATAACAGTATTATTTGATTTTTGTTCTGCATATAAAAAAATTGTACCATATTATGATTTGTGTGGTCTCGCTCAATATATTATGCAATATGTATTATAACAGTATGTAAATCAGTATTTCAAACTAGAGGTGATTTATTTACAATAAAATTACAAAAAGTAAAACAAACTTGTCATGAATTATTGACACCCCCTTTACTTTTATTTGAATGTGTATCCAAAACAAAAAATAAATACATTCATGCCTAGTACAAAAACAGTTAAAGACCTTAAAAGGTATGAATTTTCATTCAAGAACCAAACTCCTAATATAATCTACATCAAAGAATACAAGACTTAAGAGTAAATTTTAAGATCATTCATTTATGCCATGTTATTAGTGTTAAAAATGTCATTGTAAATTAACATTGCTAACACCTTTTGGACTTTGGCACTTTTAGCATTAGGTCACAGATTTGGTTCTTATCAGCTTCAAGCCTTCCACTATGAAGTTGTACTAAATTTGTATTTTCAATTACACTTAAACATATTTCCATATATTTTGGCGTGCAAATTTCAGTATTTTTTATACATATTTTGGCATTTTTTAGTGCGAACAATCTCGCATACGATATCTATTCACTATAACAAATTAGGTTAGGTTAGGATTGTTTTTGTTTAAATAAAAAGGTTTAAACTATTGCTTCTCGGTGAACATTGCATTTAAACAAATATATTTATAATACATTTTATAATTTTCAGCATAGTGTAATGAAATGCCTCAATACTTTTGGTATGTTTTACTAATTACATTAAATACAAATAGAAACAATTTCACTAACAAAATGTTTTTAACAGTAAAATCTAAACAGTTAATAAAAAATATTACAAAACAGTAGACATATTTATATCTTTCTTTTGAGAAATACCCACAAGTAAACACTATTACAAAAGACAATCAAAGTCAACACTTAGGTCTAAAAGGTACACAGACAAAACATATACATATTTAAAATAAAATAAATCTTATGAAATGCATTGAATTTTGAACTTAGACTAGTACCGGTATAAAAACTATGAATATAATCAAGTGTGCTGCAATTTCATTTTGTGCTATGATTAATATTAATTAAAAACTATTCTTTTTTAATATCTGTCCACAATGCATCATGTCAACATAAGCCAATAAATATTTAATTCATAACAAAAAAGTAAGGTACAGCTTGACACACTTATCTTCACAAGCGGCCAAAGGAACAATTAATTATTTTTAATTTTAAATCAACAAAATATACACTAGCGATGCCACCGCATGTAAAAATAAGTGCATTGATCTATAAGAAAGTACACACATGCATAAATAAGTTGAAATTGCCTCATTGCAAAAAAAAGGCTAAATTAAAGCAAAATGAAAGTAGGTAGGTACCTAGATTTATGCATGTCAATTGTTTTAGTATTTAAAAATCTATTCAATTCGGTAACTGGATAAATCGTTTTCAAAATAAATCTAAGTTTTAACTTTCAGCGAATAAATTAAGACTAGATTTTATTTATGCGTAAGCATTCTATCACTAAATATTTTTGCCAACAGAGCAACAGCTGAATTGATATTACCACTTGGTAAAATAGGGAACAGGGATGCATCAGCAACAAAAAGGTTATTCACCCCTTTAACTTTGAAGTCATAGTCCACTACAGCGTTCACATCGTCTTTAGATCCCATCCGACACGTGCCGGCCGGGTGATATGTGGTCAAGGTGAGCTGTTTCACATAACATACCCAATAATCTCTACTGTCAAAGTCATGACTCTCGCATCCAGGAAATGGAATTTTATTTAATGTAGCTCCCAAATCGGCCATAGCCTTTGTTGACAAAAGCTTTTTGATTACATTTATGCCCCTCAATATTGTGTCGACATCTTCGTCGTTAGAGAAATATTTTGGATCAATTAGAGGCGGATCCGAATGATTATTACTAAAAAGCCTAACAGTACCTTTACTCTTAGGGTGTAAAACAATCGGTAGAATGGTGACAGCATTATTCAACAATATTTTAGAGAAATAGGAATCCCAAACACTATCCGTTATTCCAATTGAATTACGCAAATGTGTCCCGTGGTCTGTAGAAATTCCAACAGGTAAAACCATCAGTTGCAAATCAGGCAATGTATCATAAAAATCTGTACTATTTGGCTTTTCTTCTCGAGTATTCAAAATAGCGAGAGCTTCACAACCTGATGCGGTCCACAGACCACTGCCTTTCGTGAGATAATACCAGGCGTTCATAGGATTCATCAAATCAGAAATTCCAAAATGGATTGAATTGTTAAGCAAAACTAAATCTAAACCAGATGTCACGTGATCAATTAGATTTTCCCCAACGGGTAAATTGTTTATAACTTCAATGCCTAAAGTCTCGAGATGTTTTTTTGGTCCGATTCCAGATAGCAGTAAGAGTTTAGCAGTTCCAATGGCCCCTGATGTTAGAATGATCCCTTTTTTAGCTGAAACAGTAGACGTTCTACCAAATCTTTCAAAGATCACACTGTCAGCAGTCTGTGTTTTTGGATTAATCACTATTTTCTCCACAAACGCATTGGAGAGCACTTTACTATTTGGATTTCCAAAATGATTTCTCATCAGCGTATGCGATGTAGACCACCTTGCTCCATTTTTCTGGTTGACCATTGGAACCGTGAAACCAGTTTTTTTTTCGTCATTCACAGCAAATCCAGATTCATCAGCAGCTTGTAAAATAGCATTCGACAGTGGAGTTTTAAATTTCAACTTCTCAAAAGGTAAATCATCTTCTTCTAGATCCTTTAAGTATTGATCCAATTGGGGTATGGTGTATTTATTGTTGAACCATTGGGCAACTTCATCTGTATAACTTCTCATGTGCACCATATTATTGAGCCTGGCTGAACCTCCAATTAGTTTACCCATTGGCCAGTTACATTTCTGGTAATAAGCAGGAACATAATTAAAATATTATGTAGGTGGGTAAGATTTTCATGTTATCCTCGAATTTGATAAATTTAATACAATACAGAATCCAAATCAAATTACTAAGTCAACTACGCTAAACTAATTGTCCAATTTTTATAGGTATAGTATTTAGCTCAAACATGGTATATGTACTAATCTAAAATAAGTGTTTTAAATATATTATTTTTGTATTTAAAAATGAAATTTATTTTCTCTTAAGGTGATGTGAGGTCCTTTTTAGCGACAAGAATGCAGGTCCTACTTATTATTGTATTGCGCTTTGCATAAGTTATTGTAACTTTTCTTTTAAAGTTCTCAATGCTAGTTACAGATCATATTATGTATATGGCAGGTCATTCCAATAATAAGTTAATAAGAACAGGTTATGGGTTAATGCAGCTTATATTACTTTTTATGCATTCGTCATTTTAATGTAAATGTATTTATGGTACATACCTGTCCAGTCATAGAGAGGCATGCATTTTCTTGTGGGACAGTTGTATATTGCCAGTCATGGGTGGTTTTTTGAAGCAAGGGTCCCAAGGCGGGAGGATCCAGAAGAGGCCCTCCATCGCCCCCAGCTTCCAAAACCAGAAACGAAGTCTCTTTCTGTGCGCTTAACTGATGAGCAACAAGTGACCCCGCAGTTCCACATCCAACTGAAATGAAAATAAGTATTTTTTAAATTAGGGCGGGGTAATACTGTGTTAAAACACGGATAAAATAATAGTGAACCTGAAAAAAGTATTTTAATAGCTATGTTGGTACTTACCGATAATATAATCGTAAACATTTTCAGAATCATTAGATTCAAACAAGTGTAAGAAATATTCAAAATAAGCGTAGAACGAAATGTAAAAGTTTAAAAAATAAATTGATGTCGAATAAAATATCAATATTAAAAAAAGTGAGGTATTCATTGCGCTCTTATCTTATTATTTACTATATTAATTAAGCCGGCTTCTTACAACGATATTATTTGACAGTATTTGACATTGACAATTGACTAGAGATGGTCGATATTCCTGTCCCGGTTAAAAGGAACCGGTTCCAAGCCGGTCACTGGAACCCTCGATATTATTTCTCCGAGGAACCGACTCCTTTTTTGACAAATAAAAATCGATATTCTTTCTCCGAAGAATCGGTTCCTCTTTTGGGCACAATAGGTTTTTGGCAGAAAGAACCGTTTGACGAAGAACTGGTTCCACAGTTGCAGTTCTTTTCTTGAACATCGTTGACCCCCTCCGCCATATATTTTTTTTTTTCCTAACACACTTAAAGCGGGTAGTGGCGGAAACCAACTGCTCCCTGTAGCGGGCAAAAACAAAGGTCCGGTGTGAAAATACCGGTTCGGTTTGAAATGGCCACATCTTCGACAAAAATTAATATTTTTTAGAGAAAATTTATTTGTATACTCTTCACACCCTAGACTATAAGAGTCTCAAAGAAGTTATATACATATTTGGTAAATTTACGCAATAAACTTAGGTGAAAATCTATGTTTTGCTATAATATTATGTTGTTTGAAGTGTAGAGAGCTTTGAATTCGATGGAATGTCATATAATAATGATTTGACACTGGCCTAAGTCATAACAAAACCAATAACCACGTGTTAAATCGTCGGTGGCATAAAAAAGTATAAGTTTCAGAGTATTTAGTGAACCTCGACACAAACAGCAATAAAACCCAGTGCGGAGGGTAGGGGACAAAAACCATTGGAACGGGGTAAAGAACAAATACAAGTCCAAAACAACTGTATAAGTTATTTTTCAATGAAATTAAAGAAAATCACTTACCGCAATATGCTTTTCATATTTTTCTACGGAATTCCGTTGGCAAATTTTATAATTAAAGTTTTAGAATAAATATTTAAATGTACACCTAAACAGTTTTGATTATCATCTCGTATCATTTTTCACTTGTCCCATAAGCGAAATTATTCCTAACATTTTTTTTCAAATCTATAATGTCCATGGGCTTCCACTTAAGGGATTTCTTAGTTTGTCTATATCTTGATCCATTTTGGGTGTGGTAACGATTACTTTCTTCTACCATCATTTCCCATAAACAATTCTAGAACATCCATTATATTTTCAGAATGGATTGGTGTTACACAAACACCAGCATGACCTAGAAATGGTTCGATGTTTGGTGGATTGTCCATTTCACACCAGTCAACCACTTTTACTTCCGAATCACTTCCTTCCGAATCACTGAACTCTAATGGTATTACTGGCAATTTTCGCGTACAAGAAAATTCTATACTATCACTGGAATCTTCACTTTCACTACCAAATTCAGGTAAATAATCACTCGAATAAATTATCTGCGAATATTTCGTCATCACTTTCGTTATTTCCGGAATTCATTTTAAAATTGTTAAAATCTTTTTAAATATTCGACAAAACCACATTCAATATTCTCGAGCCGTTTCATATACACAACTTGTTGCAAATAAACTTTTTTTAAACTGAAATTCATTTGTAAATATTTATTGCAGTCCGTTTACCTGCGTTAGGTTATCGCTGTCTGTTTACAGGCGGAGAATAAGATGGCGCGCATTCGGAAATCTATATTTTTCTCACTCGCTTACGTTAGAGTCTTGCGCTGGCAAACAGAGACAGAAATATTTAATCAGCTTATTCCAAAACATGGGCCATTAAAATTCGTAAAAGTACAATCCTGTAGGGTATATTTCAGAGAAGTCGGTGATGATTCCTCAACGAAAGCCCATTTCAATTTCGTTTACCTCAATTAGAAATAGTAAACAAAGCTGTATGTTGATTTGTGTTGAGATATCCATATACGCAAAAGATGTAAAGATTAAAGAATAAGAAAGACTTGTAACATTTTTTAAAAATATTCTACTTATACTTTGAACCTTTACGAACAGATTGGTATATAATGTTCATACTAAACATTGAGAAAGCAATACTTTTTCTGGCGTTGAAGTCGAAGCGGCCGAAAAGGTAGATCTACCCTTCCCGCTGTTAAGCGACAGTCGGCCGAGCGGGTAGAACTACTCTTCCCGCTTTAAGTGTGCTAATATAAAAATCTTCTTGGAGGAACTTTTCTGACACTAGGAACCGGTTCCTCGCCGGTCACCGGTAACTGGAACCACAGGTACACCCAATTCTGATATCGACCATCTCTATCTACAATTGACATTACAGTTAGAGATGTTCAGTAGGGATGTTCGATATTTTTTTCCGACGAACAGGTTATATTTGGAACCGGCTCCTATTTTTGTAAAATAAAATTGAAAATATTTGGGAGTAACCAGTAGTTTTTCTGTTAGAATATCGTGACAAAACGAAACTGGTTCCAGTTATTTCCCCCAGAATATCTGCTAGCAACCCTCCCCTCTCTCGTAAAATAAAAATATTTAAAGAAACCGATTCATTTTTTAATTTACTGATTAACCTTGCCGCCACTAGGAATCGTTTCCAAAAGTAGCTGGATAATTAACTAGTTGATAATCCAGTTTCAAAACTTCAGACAGATATTCTAACTTTATTTTATTGCTGTAATTAATAATCATAGTAAGTTCGTAACAAATATTTTATATAAAATCATCTAAATGAGTATTAAATTAAACAAAGGTCTAATTTCTCCATTTATCTGAAAAAATATCAGTATTCAAAATAATGGTGATGTCCCCCCTTATGCTTAGTTTCTACGCATGTGTAGAAATCTGCGTAAAAAACACTAAAGTAAAAATCGATAATAATCTTCATATTTTACTAAATTATCAATAATTGTGCACTAAATAAATCGTTTTATAAAAAAATATTGTTGATGATGATGATGAATTGGAGTTTTTCATGCATCTTCCGATTAATTATGCTGATAGTATTCGAAAAATTATTGAGATTTTTTCAACTTCTGGGATGATCCCTTAAAACAAATTGATTGACTACTTAAGCACTCAACAAATAAGTTTGTATGCATAATATGCTATCTCTTTAATATCATTGTTGTGTGTTAAGCATATTTTGTCTTACTTATTAGATATTTACGCTCCGGTTCAGTGTTGATTTAGTTACACCAGACGTAGGCCATTAAATTGGACGCATAAGCCATGGTTATAAGGCAAGGTTTTCGCTATTCCGACCTTACACCACGCGTAATATTTATACCTGGTATATAAGCAAGGAGGCTTGTCAGCAAATTAACTATTTTAATACTTTTGAGGTTTTTTGTAATTATTCTAGGAATGAAAACACAATATTTTTTATTAAAGATGGTGGATTACTCTATACTTCGACATATGATGTCATTGATGTATGTTGGAAAACAAAAGTTCTTTAAAGAACTTGTGTCACATAAGGTAAACTTAATTTCATCAAAAATTATAAAAATGGTGAATTATAATAACGTAGTTTAAAATTTAAAGGATGTTTTGCTTCATATTATGTACTTTTTTTCTATATTGTACAGTCAGAAACATAAAAAAGGTAAAACTAAATACTTTTACTATGTTTTAGTTTTACTTAAATATTGGTTTTGGGATTTGTAGTCACGGTTAGGAATAAAAACTAATTCTCAATTTTAGAATAAAATAACATTATTTTATGCTTTTTATGTAAGTTTGTATTTTAATTTGTAAATAATGAATCACAAACAGTTTGATGCGCTTTCAATACAAAATAACAAAAAGTTTTATTACGAACATAATATCAAAAAGGTTTTTACTTATTTTATTTAGCGCCAAAAAGCATATAATGGTGAATATTTTAGATAAATACACAAAATTAAGAATATTTGATAGAATACTTATTATAAATCATAAATCATGAATTTTTAGTTAATATATTCAAAATATAAAAAGGGAACTAGCACTAAATCATGTTTATTTCAGACAACGCAAAATAATTTATAAAGGTAAACAAAAAATGCAATGAATACACATACAAATAAAATAAGTAACTATGTAGGATAAAAACAATAGATAATTATAAATAATAACAATTATAAAGCAAGGATTTGAGGTTCCAATTTCAGTCTATCGAGTGTTTCTTGGGGCATGCAGTAAGTGGGGTTGACAACTTGAACTTGAGTGTTGCCAAGTAGGGAGAGACCTGCCAGGCCAAAGAGGGTGTGGAAAGGGTCTGCAATGTCGCCAGGTCTGTCACTGAAGCCCCCCGCCTCCGCATCCTGACAGGCAAGGATGAAGTCCTGCAGAGCTTTCTTGTCCACCCAGTGGATGCGGTTTAACATGGAGAGGGATGCCAGCACCCACCTACAAATAAAATAAATTACTTCTCAATCTTCCTCTATCCTATCCGCTTCTCCTTTCCATTTCCTTCAGTCTCACAACATACCCCAAATTGGAGATGCCATAAATGGCTAAAATCTAAAAAAAACGATCACAAATATATTACAAGAAGTCACACCAGAAAGGATCTCCTGTTTCGGATGTTTTTTAAAAGACATCTGGGACTGAAAATTTACAACGAAATACCCCCAGAAATAAAGTTAAAAACCTGCAAATCATCATTCATAGGTCCAATAATAACCAAATGGTTCATAATTGACTTAAACGATTTAAGTACAACAACAGAATAGACACGTTGTGTAGTTGGTGCATTTGGTTTGTTAGAACAGGCAATCTGCTAATATCGACTTAAAAAAGTAATGATAATAACAATTCAATCTGTAGTCCCACTGACTTTGTTACTGTTACTCATTTTTCGTAAAAAAAAAAGGGTAACAAATTTGTTAAAGGTATTTTCTTTCATATTTATAGGGTGTTTTCTTCGACCACCATAATCCGAGCATGTCTCTTGCTGTGATTGATTGTGATGGATTGTGTCAACAATGTTGAAATTTTAATGAATTATTAATGTTTCTTCAGTGAAATCAATAATCTTAGAGCGGTATTCACTTTGACAGTTGTAATTCAGATGTCAATGTTGTAAATTAAAAAACCATATTATCAATTTAGCTAACCGATAAAATTAACAAATATCATAAATAGAATAGCTATGCGTCCTTGAGGTGAAATTCTTTACTAAACGGTGCTCTAAAAATTGACTAAAACTAATAATATTATCAATAAAACCGTATGAAGTAAAAAAAATTCAAGTCTACGAGTATCACAAAATGGATATTTATACTGCCAGCACTTGGATTATTGAGTTTTTGACAAAGAAGTAAGGTATTTTTAATAGAATACCTTTTCCACTCCGTAGACTTTGGCTTGAGAAATTAACCTAAAATTTTGTAACAAAAAATAAATCAAAGTTTATATTCCTTACCAAGAATAACAGAGGTCGGGCAACTTCTCTGGTCTTCCATTGAGCCCTCCACTGGGCAGCTGCCTCTCGCACAGCCACCAGCCCAGTTCATCAGCTTTAAGGGCGTCCAACCTTCCGCTCAAGGACAGGAATCCAACGCAGCAGTATATTAACCCTAAAGTAATAATTACAACATAAGAAATTTATATTATAACTCCATTACATGTGTTTAAGAATCAAAAGTTTGAAGACTTATTTGATTTTTTGACACTACCATGCTTGAAGTTGGTGAAAATGATTGAATATTTGATAAAATCTCTATATTTAATATTAAAAAAAACGGTTAATTTCAATATGTGGGTGTGTTGTGTTATATACGAGTACATACATCTTCTGTTACTAAAGTTGTGCAACTGAAAGTGTAAATAATGCTTTTGTCATTTTAGATTTCCTGTAAATGGCACACTAAACATAGGTCTACCAAGAGTTAATTTTCCTACTTTTTAAATAATTGTACAATTTAATGTACTAGGTTTGACTCTCTAGTACAGGGGTAGGGAACCTTTTCATATGAAAGGTTACATTAAGTAAACTGTAACCTAATGTGACCGCATTCGAGAAACTTCAATTAAATGCACTTTCGACTGGCATCCAATAATAAATTAACGCTATACTCCCACAGTAATGTGCACAAATAACAATCACCCATGGGCAAACTTAAATAGATGCTCTTGACAGGTCTTCCTGTTAGTTAAATCATCATTTTTAACGTTTTTTCCTTTTCTATATTTTTGGATATTCTTAAAAAAATACTAGAATATAAATAAATATGACAAGGGGAAGAAAATGTGTGATTATGATGATGTTTATTGTTTCGATAGTTCTTTTTTTTACCACCTGCAGACAAAATAATGTCAATCTGTACAATTTGATTTTGAGGAGGTAAGATGATATGTGAAGTACCTACCAGCATGACTTTCTGAACCAGGCCTTGATCCAAAGCCGCCATCAAAGTTCATACAACTGAGAACAAACTCTATGGCTTTATCCAAATCTATGGCACTCAATCGCTGGAGCAGAGACAACGCGAGTACAGCACAGAATGAGAACCGAGTGTCTACTTCACCCCATTTATCTCCTAGAACATAAATATTAGAAACTTCAATTACGACCAAGTTTACTCCGTGGACAAAAAATAACTTAATTTCACATCTGAGTTATTAAAATCAATATCTCCACTAACCATTATTATGAACTAACCAAACTACAAATTTGAATGCCTTGGAAAATTTGATTTTCATCCAAAAGTGGAGATAAAATGTCTGCGCTTTAAACCATTGATGATTTTTTTTATTAAATCAAATTAAGATTGTTGTATATTTTGGTGTATTTTTCGCCCACTATGCCAGGGATGTTCCTGAGTTATGGCAAATGAAAAATATTATTCATTGTTCCCGTGGCACGTCACCGTATTTGAAGAACTTTGTGATTTCTCACCTGTAAAACTGCCATCTTCAAGTTGGAGAGATACAATATATTTGACAGCCCCTTCAACATCAATGGCATTTATTTCATTGTACATACTGAGGATTTGTATGGCACTGAGTGTGTAAAGGATGTGCGGGTCGTGTCCTATACTGGCTGATATCCCCCCACTCTCCTTGTCTTGACATTGCTTTATAAACTCGACAATTTCGTTTCTTGGAATCCTGAAAATTCAACAGCAATTATAGTTTAAAGATTCGGAGGTATTTTCTATATGAGAGGCAATCCGAAGGACAGATACTAACTTTGAAGACTTCCCCATAAGTTCCAGTGCTGTTAGGCCCCAATACATTCCTGACATTCTAAGAAACTCCGTCATACAGTATTCGTAGTCATCCTTGTTTGTTCCATAAGCGGCAAGGTATTCGGAATGTTTTTCAAGCAAAAGTGTCTTTGGACGGTCTTCCACTAATACGACATCTTTGGTAGTAGACATGACTGTAGAATGTCTTGTTCTTTATCACAATGGGAAACACGGTACTATAATATTAATCACGTACGGCTGTCAGATTGACGATTAAACGTATTGACGTTAATTTACGGTAGGTTTTGACAGCTAGGTTGACCAGATATAAAAAACATTTTCACTACTATTTACCATAGACTAGAAAAGGGCACGATCGAAACATTCGATTTAAAAAAAATGTTATATAAATCACAAAAGATATAGTCGATTTTCCATGTCTCCAACTAGCTTAGTAAATTAGCTAACTAATTCAATTTGAATTCAAAACCCTGATCTTTGGGATTTGTTTTCTTTTCCGAGAAAGTAAATAATTTTCGGAACAAAATTGTATGTTTGTAAACGATACGAATAAAGAGAAAAAATAATGAAATTTTTGAGTTTTTGAAGTTAGAGAAGTAAATTAGTTAATAATTTCAACTTCAATTGTTTCGAATGACAATCACACCCGTGTGTGGGTGACACATTCTTAAAGTCTTAGATTATTTATAGTAAACAATAGACAATCGGCTTTGACGTTTACTGACGTGTCTTAAATCTCCTGATCGGCATCAACTTCATTAAAATAGTTTTATTCCGATAGATGCGATAAAATAATACCACAATGGATTTCTTAAAGTCTATCCCTACATACATCGATTACGCCGGACAAGCGCGCGCCGAACAGCTGTATAGATTCATAATAACCCTATTCAGTATTGTCGGCTTGGTGTGGGGTTATATTGTCCAACAGTTCTCGCAGTCTGTGTATATTCTGTGTGCCGGATTTATCCTAGCTACAATCTTGACCGTTCCACCATGGCCCATGTACAGAAGAAAGACCCTCCAATGGCAAGTTCCTGAAAGCCAAGCTGGAACGAAACGGCCAACGGGAAAGAAAGCAAGAAACAAGGAATGAAGGAAACATCAACACCAGAGGTCCTATCATTTGATCGCACTCAAACAGACAAGTTTATACTTTGTGAAATTTCTTTGTGTCGCTGTGAATTCGTAAAATTAATGTTATAAAATTCCACTTGAATAAAAAGTAATCTTATTTGATGTGTTTTTCTTGACCAAATCATTAGTCACATTCTTTCTGGGATACAGAAGAGTACTATTTATTCTTCTAATTTATATTCGTATATTTATACACTCTTATTTAGAATAGTATTTCATATATGTTGTCAATTTCACTATAACTCCACTAAAATTCCAGTAAAATCAGTTGTAGCAACTGTAGTTTTGTCACATAATATATTTATAAATTAACTCAGCTATTCTGAATTCGTGATGCTATTGCTTATAAATTTACACAACTTTTAAATAATGAAATCCTCCCACAACTAATCTGCAGTGCCATGGAAAAAGAATAATAATACATGACTAATTTCTAAAGATAGAACCATTTTTGTAAAATATCACCTCGAATATTAGGCAGACAATAAATATTCCCGTAAATAATAACAGCATGTGTCTTTATTTGTTTTCTTGTACTAGACGTAACACAAATAATTTCACATTATTAATTCCTACAAAATACAAGGCATTTTTATGGTATGATAATTAGTAACATTTAAAATGAATATATCTTATGTTAATTAAAACACTATAAGTAGAATTTATTAATCAACATGGTTGGAGAATCTCTATTAAAAATTTTATGAAAATGGATTATGAATAAATTAAATAAATAATTTGACTAAAGTGAATACATACGATTGACTATAATCAATCAATATACTTCGTACATATTTTGAAGTGTTTTTTAGAGAGATATGTAGTAGAATAAAATACATTTATAAAAACTCTTAATTTACAAAGAAGAAACGGCATTTTAAATGAGAATAATTTTATTCGTCATTTATTTGGTAACATGTAAGAAGACTGAAAGTGAAACTACAAAAACATCCAATTTATACTGGAACACAAAATATAAAATTAAATAAATAATTTGTAGTATGGCAAGAGGTGCCAAGGCTCTTTGTGTTTTGCATAAACACTAACGTTAAAAATACACTGATAACTGAACTACATAATTGTAGCAATGGACACAAAATTACCATTTTCATAGAAATCACTCTTCGTTTTTCTGTGGTCACAAACAGTGTTTAGGGGTACATACATGGCTACAAATCATCAGTCTTCACAGCGCATTTTTAAGATTTAAGTTTATGCAGAGCTTTGTGGGAGAAGTAAGTATCAAATCTTTGGCATTATGGCACAAACTGATGTGTTAGTTTTAGGTCATATTGGGTTAATTCTCTATATTTATCGAAAATACTCGGTGACAAGATTATTTAGAATGTCAGATAGTGTCCCTACAACAGAGAATATTGATTATTTGAAAAATCTAAATATGCATATATATTCCAATAACTGTCAACTAAAATATTAATTCGACACATTTTGATTTCAAATTGATTAAAGTTTTTTAGAAACTTTTAGATTTCATAAACAATCGAAACCAACTCGAAAAATTTTATTAATTCTACTGAATAATCAATTACTAAACACATTTTTTTAACTCTATATATCTTGATAAAAATTTTTGTAACAATGGTATTTGCTATGCCTGTCTCACTGGAAGGAGTTCTCGTAGCGAGATAGGCAAATTGAATGATAATACGCAGACATAGATTCATACTTTAAAAATAAGTTAATGTTGCAGATGAAACTGATATTTCAACTTTTTTAATAATGCCATTACTATTTATGGAAGAGGGAAGATTGGACTAATACATAACTTAACGGCAATAGATGGCTCTAAGCACAAATTATTTTGTAGAACATGAAAATATAAATAGAGAAGCTGCCTTGGATTCCATATTTTTTTTATTGTAAAACTTTGAATAAGAAAACATTAATTTAACAATAATTGATATATTGTAGTTATGTCAATACAAAAAAAATAAAAATTATGACTAGTAAATAATACAATTTTGTAGCTACAGTGTTTTTTTTTGTAATTGAATACAAAATTAAATTTATCAAGTTCTAATAGGTTTTTTTTTTAATTTCACCTGACTACGATAGTAAAAATGAAAGCAAATAAATTTAAGAAACAAAGAAAGAAAATCGGAAGAAAAATATTAGTATAATTATTAATGTGTAATTATTTATAAATTTTCAGTCTAACAAAAGCGTATTTGTGAATAAATTTGTTAATACTGCAAAGTAAACCATTTAAATGCTTACTGGTAATACAAATAAACACAAAATAATGACCCTTTCTAAGTTTTATTTATTGCACAACTAATTTTAAACGCATATCATTCATCTTCAGGCGTGGATAAACGAAAGTTTATAATCCACACTTGACAATAAAAACTTGGCTTCAGAAACAAGTTGAGTTAGAAAAACAAGGTTTACACAAAGGTTATATTTGTGGACACTGCAAAGCTGTTTGAAATGTTGGCTCCAGAAGGAGAAGCAATAACATGGCTCAGCACCCTAAAAGCTAACAAATATAATACTCATTGGCTGTGAGAACCTTAAATCTTTGAATATAAAAAAGACAAACATCCCTGGGTTACGAATAACCTGAAAAAATTTGAATTCCTCCTACTTCCATCATCATAAGCAGAAAAGGTTGGTTGTGCAATGATGGAGGATATAGCTAGCAGAGGATTGAACCTGCAACGCCTGGGTGAGAACCCAACGCATTTGTCCACTCAGCTACTAACCGATCAATCATTTTTGATGTACATATTTTAATTTGACTTACAAATAACAGGACTCCGGCTATTTCTATTATAAAATTTATATTGATCAAAAAGTCTATAAAATACCTGCACACCATTCAAATAATTTGTGATCTTTCTATTCAGCTTCAAGTTTTTCTTTTAAATTTCTGAATCTTTCTAAATCATTTTCTTCTTCCAACAATGAAGAAGCTATTTTGGATCTTTGCGTAGATTGTTGTGCTTCTCCTGTATTGGTCTCTTGATTCTCTGCAGTTGAATCAGAGGAAACATTTTCTGCGCCAGGAGCTGCAGAAGAATTATCTGAATCCTTCTCGAAGGGGAACATCTGGTGTAATGTTATGATGACAAACACGCCGGAGAGAATATAGTTGAGGCGGTACAGTGCCATCGGTGTGACTATAATCACCACAACTGCTGTAGTGTAGAGGATTTTGTTTAAAATGTCGTAGAATTTTCTGAAAATAACAATTTTTTATTATTATATTTGAACAGTTCTTCCGTCGAATGTAGTAGGACAATTTTCAGATTTAAATGAATATAATGAATACATAAAAATGTAAACCTATTTTCAAAACTTTTCCACAGAGAAATGTGCTTGAAATAGCTCAAATATTTAAATGGTAACGCTGGTGTGTCATCTTGGAAGTGGATTGAAGTTATAGAACTCGGTATTGGGAAGGATAACATAGACAAGTGATTGTACCAAAAAGCCAATGGTCTAATCATGACACCACTTACAGATACTGATAGTTATTAATAAGTCACTTACATATTTGGTTTAGGAGCATCAATTTGCCATAAGAATGCAGCACTCGAGCACATGATAACACCGGGAATGTAGGATGGGTCGGGTTCCAACATTTTGCTGAACCTGAAACAAAAAATAATACTTTTAAAATTTCAACATATATTTAGAAATGTCAATCAGTATTTTATGAGATTTTTTGACATTAGAAATGAATTTTTAATTCCTCTTTTCGCTATAGAGTCAGTGTTACATTGCCTCCATGGATTAATCCTACAGAACAAGATATAGAAATGAGAAAGAAACATAAAACCAAAAGTAATATATATTTACTTACTTATAGTTATGGGCCCAAGTGAGGAGTGCAGGGATATTTAACAGGGTGACCAGACACCACAGGAAGAACATAGCGAAATGAAAATGAAGAGGATTTAAAGAGAAATCTTCCGATCTCTTCTTCTCTTTTTCATTGACAGCAGTTTCATTGACTGTCTCTTGGCTTTCTTCAATTTCATTTGAGTCTTTAACCAAGTCTCCCGGTTCTTTAGTTTCAACCAAATCAGAGTTCGAACTGCCTTTTGTTTTGATAATAATGGTGTCAGTGGCATCTCCAACGCTTTTATCATTATTTTGAATGGCCTTTTGTTTCTTTGATTGTTTTCCTTTCACATTATTGACCTTCTCTTTTTTTACTGATTCGACGATTGAAGAAGTTTTCACCAATTCAGAAGATGCACCTTCGTCGATCTCATTGAGTTTTTCACCTTCGGCATCAGCAGATTCTGATTTTTCTGCATTCTCCGTCTCTTCAGTTTTCTCAGACTTCTTCCCTCTAAGTTTTTTGGCTACTTTAGCAATTGTTTTGTACACCAGATCCTCCAAGTAATCTTCGTACATTTTGGTGAGCTGAAAATGACAAATCAAATAGGGGATAAGTATTGTCTTGTAAGAACTTTGAAATCACTGATATACAATTTGAAAAAACACACTCAAATGTCTAAAGAAGAACATTCTTGTAAGTATAATGGTACAACCGAGTGATTATTTCCCTGATAGCTGAACTCGGTACTGAGTACTAATCGGTACTAATTAATATAAATAGTCTAATCCTGCGCTGTAATACCAAATAAAAAGTTGGGAGTGCTGAAACTAAATACATAAAAATAATATACTGTTGTAAGTAGTTAACACTTGGTGAGTTATTCATTATAACAAATAGAACATTTTTTTTGGTTCAAGAACCACTTTATCAACATGTTTATGAAGTGGTTCTAAGTCTAGTAAATTTGTTTCAATCAACTTTATTTTTATAATCTTCGTAACCTAGAAATCAAAAGAACATTTTGATACCTAACCTTAAAAAAGGCATTGGGCCCAGAAGCAGATTGGCAATAAAAATAGGCACGTTGAAGTTTTTATAAGCAATGGTTTTAAAACAGCAGGTGAATTGGAATTAGAACGAAAATAAAAATGGCTATGATGAAAAGGCTAAATAATACATTTTTTGGCAAAATGCATTAACTTTTTACACCCTATAAGTTGAACATGAAGCTTATCAGTAATGCCGGCCAAATATCGAAAGTTGTCTTATCTAATTGTGCATGACACTAAAATTGTTGAATTAAATGAATGTCGGCCTGTCAGGACACCGCCTCATTGTACCAGTAAAAGTTTTAAATTATGTAAATTTACACTCACCAAGAAAAAGTAGAAGGCTGCACCAGCTGTTAGGGCCACGGCCCCGCAAGAGGCGGTGGCCAGGGCTACCAGCAGCGCCCCTCCGGCCCCTGGGGCCTTCCTGAAAGCGCTCGCGGCCCAGTCCCATACGCGCAGGCCCCCGCCACTTCTGCCCACTGCTATCAGCCTGAACATACAAAGGAATACGTTAAGTGTAAAGGTTAACTACATTATTTAACTATATTTCTCTTCTATTTACTATGGTGGAAAGGGTGGGTAGTAAAGTTGTGATGTAGTGACTGTAGTGACATTAAACCTATATAATTATGAGATTTTAATATTTTGAATCTTTTATGGGTTGGTAAACACCACTGAAGAAATTATGTGGTCCTTCACACATGCCTGAGCGACCAGAAAAAAGCTACGTCAAGTAATGGATGTGTTATTTTCGCCAAAAGATACAAGCGGGCAAAGGGTTTAACCAACAAAAAATTACAAATAAAAAAGTTCAACCAACACCAGCTAAAACAATGAAAATTTTAATAATACCTTAACGTCAGTTTTGCTGTGACAATTATAATACCCACACTGAACTATTTAAGGTTAACAATAGCACCATGCGGTGATTAGCCCATTTTGGATATTAAGAACGGGGGAGAGCTTGCTTGGTGTTTGGTAAGAGTCTATGAGTTAATTACTCTATATTGTCTATTATGCTTTGCTTGTCTATATTAACTGTGTAATATTTACAGCTTCCTGTCACTTGTACTTGTAAACTTTCAGCAGAACTAACCGGTGTAATAAAAATCATTGTCATCATTATTGAGTCATTCTCATTTAGGCAAACTGGGTGAGATATAAGAATGCCAGCTAACCTAAGCAGTATCTTATGCGCCAGCTGCCCGGAAAATGCGAGGAGCGCCCAGCAGACAGCCCCCAGGAGGTTCAGGAGCCCCAGGGCTACCACATACAGCATCAGGGGCAGCAGTAGGAAGTTCTGGGAGGCCGCCACACCCACCTTGAGTACGGGAGAGAGCTTGGAAAGGAAGGGAACCGATCTGGAAATAGAGATGTTACATTGATTAAAAACAAAATTAATATTATCTTATTTATGTAACTTACTGCTGTATAACATTCTGTGTAGGCTATCAGTTTAGAATTTGATAAAACAACAAATAAGTCGAATCGCTTCGTTAACTAATTATTGTTCTAATCATCATGTTTCACCATTATAATATGTAATTTTTTCATTCAAAATTTTGTTTAAAAAATAGACACAGTCGAGAGCACCCACCACTTTCCCGAAACGTTTTAAGGACCAGATGGGTCCCTTTATCAGTTCTCACTTCAAAACTCAACTTTTTTTTAAACGAGTTACCACTGAATAATTCTACAAAAAAACACAATCAAAGAAAAATTATCTCACACAAAGAACATGGTCGCCAGCCTAGCTGACAGCACTATATAGTACGGGCGGACATTCTCCCCGCACAGCGCAGAGTGAAAGGAGGCCTCGCCGGTCCAGCCCTGATCTGGTGCGCCGGCCGCCATGGTGGACGCCCAGTGGCGTAGGACCAGTAGCACAATGGCTGACACGTGGGCGGGCAACGACGTGGCGTAGTGTCGGGTCATTTGACCTAGCACATCGTAAGGGGCTGCCACTATGCTGAAAATTAAAAAATGTTAACGATAAAAAAAAAACCTAAAAAACCTTACCCCCCTCACTATATTTTAATGTTTTTCAAAGTTTTTTTACTAATGTGAAAAATAATGTATTTACACTTGCCACAAATACCATTTGCCACTTATTACTTGTGCGAAAAGCGCTTCTCGTCTATGGTGACTTTAAAAACTATGTGGAAATTGTCTATTATTACTCAAAAATAATTTATTTATGTGTGTTTCAAATTTCGATCCACGAATAGATAACCTTTAAAGTGAAAAACAAACTCAACTGCCGCATTAATGAATTAATGAACACATTTTTATTTATTGGTTAACTATGAAGTAGGTATATGTCACAATTATTATAGCTTGAAATTCATTATTTAATAAAAGGATTTTTTGTTTACGTGACTAATTACGTAATTTTTTTGACAGATTGCGACCCCCAGGTTGGAAAATGATTCTCTTAAATACGTAATTGGTCACATAAATGAAATATGGATACCAAAAAAAAAATAAAAAATCTTGATTAAGAACAAAAAACATCATGAGATATATACTAAAACGCTATTAGTAGCATTATATTAATAGATTAGGTAAGGTTAGGTTTTACTTTTGACTGGTCGAATATGATTTCTGGTGCCAATGTCCTAATATTGAATGATCTAGCTTACAACCAGAATATCAAAATATGTTTCTATAATTGATAACTTTTAATTTGCTGCACAACTTTGGTATTCAAATATCATTTTTAGCGGCGAGAAGAAAATATTCGAGGATCACATCACTATTAATTTGGTGATCAGTCAACCGGTTACCAACCCCAGTATGTACTTATTAATTGTTCGAAATGCACCTACCATTATAGTATCTGCAGGATTTTTACAGTATGTTCGTTTATTAGGGGTTAAATTATTTCTAGGTTCAAAGGAGCCGCTGTTATTGGAATGGTAAAATTCAATCTAAAGTAAACAATACACTCACCTGACAGAATAGGTACACTGCGGATCAAGATTCAATTCGATACTAGCAAATTGAGTGTTATTCTTCATCACGGGATTTCCTTTCAGTAATCGAATGCGCATTGGAGATTTTTGGGTATTTCTGAAAGAAATTATTAAATTTTTAAAATAAGTAAAAGCCACAGAATTAAACTGAAATGATTACTTTGTTCCACTGGTAACGTGCGGCTGGTGTCATAAAAAACTTAATTTTGAATAATCAACTAAGCCACCACAAGTAAAAATTGGTCTCTTTTACCAATCTACCCAAAACTTAGCTTGCAGAGAATTGAACCGTGACGCCAGGTTGCGAACCCGACGCTTTGGACCACTCCTCTACAAACTACTCAAATCATGTGATTATTTTGCTATAACTTATTCTGTAGTATACATGGAATAAGATACCAAAAACATTAAGCAAAATTACTTACGTGAAATAATGATATACTTGGTGTCCATCCGCCCAAGGTATTGCCAACTTTGCAGTGGCGTGATGTATCAGCTCTCCTTGGCATGCACCTTTAGGCTCCACATGAAAGTAGTACGCCTGGTACAGCATGTCCAGGCCCTGCAGGCTAATGTTGTAGCGCAGGGCGTTTGCGTCGGTCTGCTCAATTATAGTTCGCCGGGAGGGGTTGTACATTCCGGGCACGGTGTATTGAATTACGCGTGATGATTTTCTGTGCACGTCGAAGCTTACTTGAACCTATAAGTTTGAAAATGTGTTATTTTTGCATACCTCCTAAATTGCAATAAGTTGAATTTTGATTTCTCTGACTCTCTGTGCAGTACCCTTTTACTATGCAGGTATTTTTGTCCGAAAAATAAATTTAAATTAGGAAATTAAATATTTTTGTCTTCAATATATGCAACTAAGGTATACCTTTTTATGAGTAGGAGAGATTCTCAGAAGAATGTGTGACCATTGGGGGTAAGAGAGACGGAGAGCCTTCAGGTCGAGGGTGGCCATCCGCCTCTTGCCAACTTTAGATGGAGACCAATAGTCGTGGGCGGAGAGGTGGCGCCCATTCATGCTGCAGGAAAATAGTCAGTTATTATTTCATTGTTTACCAATATGTTTGAGGCGCCTTAGAGATTAGATAAGTAGCTAATCCAGAAAATCACTTTTACTATTAACATGCAATTTGAAAAAATACATTAACCATTATCTGAGAAAATAGCATAATTGACAAAAACATCATTTTGTAAAACACAAGTGAGTTATTACAAAATTACAGTCAGCAAGGTGTACTTTGCGGGAATCCGGCATTCCAAAGGTTATTAAGTTAATATTAATTATAAAATAATATAAATTGAAAGTGATGGCTTTATACTGATAGAAACTAGTAAAGATTGTAACTCACCAAACTCTGTAATTCCCGTGCACATATTTGGCCTGGCAACCAAACAGCCAATCATTATCCTCCAAATCCACAGCTTCAAATGTAGCCATTTCATAGTCCACTAGGTCGATCAGTCGCACCATATAGTAGTGTGGCCTTTAAAAATAAACAAAATACGTTACAACCATCTAAACCCTTTTGATCTTAGCCATTTTTCAGATTAAAAAAACCAACATGTTTAAGAATGTTACACAAAATAATTTATTTGGATGACAGAAGGTTCCTCTAATAGACTTTCCTTTTTTACGGTGTTTCGTATATCATTGCCTTTAATATGACACATCAAAGTATGCTGTCATAGATCGGCACTGTGAGGCGTTTAGCTTAGGGTTAAACAAAAAATACTACACGAGTTGTAAACTTACATCTTGGGATTAAAGGATTTATATAATAGTTAAATAAAATTGATGAATCAATTACTGGGTCAAGAAAACAAAACACAAAATACACAAATCTCGGGGACTTACTTTTCAATGCCCTTTTCATGGGTAAAGGAATACGACCTCCTGATGTCTTCATGCCAAACACCCTCAGGTATAAATTCTTCTGGATAATTAAAGCGGGATACGTTCCTGCTGTGACCAATCTGTAAGATATACATATGTAGATAGTAAGCACACTTTGAATACTGTTGGTCTCATACCGACTCTGGAAATATGATGTTTGACTTGCTCATAAATTATGGGTTTAAGTCATTTTGTCTCCATCCAAAAATGAGTCAAATCAATTACTCTTAAAATGTCTTTCATTTCAAATCATGTCAAGACTTTTAGAGTGTCGTTTTATATCGACCTCTGTTTCATAGGTGTGATAATAAAAGCGGGAATCGAGGTTAAAACCTACCCTGACTCTCACGTACACATCGGAATGCTAATGTACCTGATGCATAATATCTTGGTCCAAAGCGTTCGCACGTATGAAATCGGATACAAGCACAATTTTGACCCATTTGTCAAATAGAGCCGACATTTGAAAAAGCAGTTTAATAACTGTAATTGTCCTAAATAGGAGCAATCATCCGACAACTGATCTTAACTATAAAGCACAAAATCTATTTGTGTGACAGTCTGAAAGTGCACTCTTAAACGTGAGCTCTGGCATCATAAAATGTGCACCGATTTTACTGGAATTCATAGGTCATCATAACTATTTTAAGTTTTACACAACATTTCTATTATGAGGTGTGAGGTTTTGAAATATTCATAAAACTGTCAATAAATAAAACAAGATATATTATATGCTCCCGATTGATCAATTCTTCAACAAGAAAGACGAAACCTATGACATAGTACATAATTACTAGTTATTTTTTTAAAATTATGTTATTTGCAGCACCAAAAATGGGCTCATAGCAACCTTGGTCATTTAAAAATTAATACAAACGTAGTACAGTGAAACTCTCTTATAAGGTTTTCCAAGGGACCGGAAAAAAAACTTGTTACAAGGAAAACCTTGTATGTGGGATAAATTAGGTCATTTTTCGATTTCATTTTTAAAGGAACCAAAAAACAATAAAGCTTCTAAGTGGTTTTTACTGTATTACCTTTTTCTAATTGTCAGATATTTTACAAACATAAAAAACATTGGTTTTCATATAAATAAATCAAGTCAGTCGACATATTTAAAGATTGTTATCCAATGACTCATAGAATCAACAAATCCAATGGCTTATCTTTTTTAATTAGTTATGTAAACTAACCAAAACTCTTTTAAACATGTTATCAATAAAATAACCAAAAAAGTAAGATGGATAAGATAGCATAAATAAATTACATAATCACCTTCAGGAAATGTTTGCCCATGCTGACGATTTCTGAGGAAGCCTCAGTAATTTGTCTGGTTTGGGGATTGACAATGGCAAACAGAAATCTGTTTAGAACGAGAACTAGTTGTTTGCACCACACTATGCAGAGATGGTCTGTGGAGAGCCATACTCCAGGTATGGCTGTGGTCTGAAATATAAATAACAATAACATCCTTAATACAAATAACATTTCTAATCCTTCCATTGCATCAAGAAATGCAGTGTCTCTAAATTGGCCTTTCTGTTTAGCATGATTTAAATCAATGGACAAGGTCTTAAAGCAGTATTTACTAAAGGCTTTTATATATTTACTAAGGTGTTTCAAGGGGTGTGCCACCCTATATAAAAACGAAACATCTTATTGACGGGAAGTCTCATCTTTGCTTAAAAATGTTAAACATCAATTTGGATATCCAAGCATTAGTATCTTAATTGATGGATTGCAGTCTTCAGAACATAGACGTCATGTGAGAATGCTGTGTTTTTTCTACTGGTATTTTAATTAAAGGTGATATTAAGAGCTAGCATTCATTGATCGGTTCGGCTTCAGTGTACAGCCAGGCGACATGCCAAGTGCATGCCCGATGAGGATAGGTTGTTTTTACAACTCATGGGCTTGACTGTGGAATTTTATGCTGGCTTTTAATCCCTGCTACAAAGGTATATTCAAGACTCATGTCCACTTCTTTCTGTCCTCAGAAAAATCCTCTACAACATCCCTAAATAGGACATAGACCCCAAGGGAAACCTCGGGGACTCCTAAGGAAGTTAACAAAAAAGAGGATATAATTCACAAAACCAGAGTTCAAACCCGATGCTTTGGACAACTAAACTACATTAACGCTATTTAACATTGATACAAGAAATTTTCTAACCAAAGCGTTGATATCACTGTGAGGAGACGAAGTAAGAGCTGATGGGACCAATATATCTCTCGCCCCTCCCCCAATGGTGATAAATACTTTGTTACTCCAAGTCGTGGAGCTCGGAGCGATGCCGGTCGTGTTTATATTCTTCATGGACCACTGCGAGTCTATCTGCTGGTAGAATCGGTCAAAGTTGTAGTCTAGATTCACAACAGGCATTTTGTGGGGAGAGGCGAGGGTTATGATCAGATTGACAATGTTTCTGTTCTGTGCATAGTTGAGTAGGGCCCTTGCTATCACACCCCCCTGAAAAGAAATAGAAAAAAAACATGTTATAAAAAAACATCTTTATCAAGATACGCTGAGGATTTACGAGATGAGACTGTGATGAAAAATATTGTGAATTAGATGACTAATGATCGCCAATCTTCGGGATTTGGGATATGACATATAGATATAACTATTTACATAACATCTTCAATGAAGAGATAAAAAAATAATAATAAATAAAGCACATTATTTTTTTTTTAAATGCAGTGCTAAAGCCCGAGAATGGTCGTCACACGACGATGACGTCGATGACCATTTGCCACATGTTCCGTCCCTTCGACCGCCGGCCCGGTAACCGGCAGGCGACAATTTTTTTTTTTTTTTTTTTTTTTTTTTTATTTTTTTTTTGTCAATTCAATACAATCATCAGTTCTTCTAACCTGTTAGAAATGTCGTGGCGCTTTTTGCAGCTGCCTGACGTGTTTTAGTCTTGTTATTTTTCGCCAAATAAGTAGGATATTTCACAAATCACTCAAAAAAAAAAAAAAAAATAAATAAAAATAATAATAATTAAAAAAAATAATAAAAAATAAAATAAAAAATAAAAATAAAAATAAAAATAAAAAAATAAATAAAATAAAAAATAAATTAATTCATTAATAAATAATAATTAAAATAAAAATCATTTAAAAATTGTGTCTATCTGATGGGACCTGCCAGTGAATACCGAACAAGAGTCTCAACTGGGCGTCCAACTTTCTAGAGCCAGTGGGACTATGGCATCCCCAATTAAGTTTCAGCTCAGCAATGAAGTTTCTACGAACACCACTTGCGGGGTTCGAGGCCAGCCCCCCAGTGGAGTGTGCGCTCTCCGCCCTCACCTGGCTGTCCTCCGGCGGCTCCTTCATCGGCCTCTGCAGCCTCAAGGATCTCCTGGTCTGCGTGTCCTCGTCGCCTCCCCCGGCTCCAAGCCCAGGGCGACAGGGGCAATGGGTAAGAGGAAGAAGAGCGTGGGACAGGGTTTGAAGCAGTCGAGAAGAAAAATGGCGGATTGGTGAACTCCGCACCAGCGCAGCATACTCTGACTCTGGAGGACTCCGATGACAGTTTTTCAGCAACAAACATGCCTGGGCAGCTGCGCAAGTTTTTCCGCAAGAAGAAGAGAAGGACCACCGACCAGCGCGCCAGCGCCGACGACCACGATTATGACGACGCCCGTGCCGCCCAAGCCGACGCCGCCCACCACCAAGCCGCCTTCCGACACCGGCGACGAATTCGGCTACCTTTGGTCACCGCTGGACTCGGCTCCTGACTCTGACTACTGACCATTAAACTAAGAATTAATATTAAGTAGAAATTAAGATTTGTACAGCGCCCTTGAGGTGATTTTTCACAAAAACGGCGCTATAAAAATCATCCAAAAATAAATAAAATTATTCTTCCAAATTATTTTCTGCAGATAAATAGCTTTTTTGTATTTTTGTATCACATGATGATGGTTGGCAAGAGTAAAAACTAGAGATGCATAAAATCAAAAAATGTATATAAAAATCGGTACTTGCGATAAAGGGTGTATGAGGTATTATAATTTTTAAGAAATCTAAAATTTAAACTTACCATAGAATGTCCAATAACTATGACGGTGGCTGGTTTAGGGCCCTGTAATCTGAAGTTGGACTCGTACAGTTTCAAAATGACCTGCAGGCAGCTGGAGGCAAATTCCGTCTGGCCTTCTAGTATTCCTCCAAATAATGCCGATTTCTCGTCATTGTAGTCCACTAAAAAAAAAATAAAACATTTTTATTAGTACAACGCAGTAGGGTAATTAACAATTTCATCCACTCTGTTTTTAATTGTAACACCAAAATGGTTAATTTTAGCTTCACGTAAATGTAGTGTAAACATTAAATTTTGTACAAAAAGTTACATTTTAACATGTGGTATGGCGTTGTAGATGTGAAAATAATAAGTACAAGCAATAATTAAAGCATTAATGATTTTAAAATACCTGTGAAATAATCGAAATGAAAGCCTTGTTTGGAAGATGAAATGGCTTTTCTTAGAGCCACAGATGCCATTGACCGAACTTGCTTGTAGCTTCCCACGTTTCCCGGTAGAAATAATACTGGAATTCCACTGAACCTAAAAAAATGAACATAAATGTGAATCTTTATTCTTGGCTAAAGGTTGTGATTCCATTGCACCCTTTTATAGATATAAATAATATGTGAGGAGACAGAGTGATAGGATTATTAATGATTTTAAAATAAAGTCATTAAAAAAATACCTCATTTTCCTAGCTCTTTCTGTAAAACGCCCTTCACTGTAGGCGTACAGGCCATATTGTGGATTCTTTTCATGTCCAGGAACTTTAATTTTCTTAAATAATAAAAGAAAACATGAACATTATAAAGTATTTCAAGATTTTTGTGGTAGTTGAGAAAAATGCGCAACATTTTAAGAAAGATACATCTTATTATTTTGATGAGCAAAAATCAGTAGATAGTATTTAAACTACTGTATTATTGTTTATGAAAATTAGTGCTGTTCAAAAATATGTTAATTAATTAAATATGATATGAAAACTCACAACAAATTGGGGATATTCGAACATATACGTCATTTCACATTCATTTTCTGTGTCACTAAGTAAATTATTTAGAAAGCCGACTAAAAATAATGCGAAGACGACGACAGAAGCCAATTGAAATAAACTGAAAATTGCCATTTTCCGATTTATTATGATGGACCGGCTACCGCACGAATAATATTTTTATCTTTTTGACAGATATGAACCATAGACAAGCTTTTTTGAAATTATTAATAATAGACAAAGATGTAAAAAAAACCATTGCCAGTGTTAACAATATTATTTATTTATTTTATGCGTACTTTTCTACTGGTAATAAATTTTATGAACAGTAAAAAATATGGATTAGAAATTGTTTCGTAGTACTAATGAAAATTAGTAAAAAATAAATGTGTTTGCATATCTTTAGCAGCAGCCAGGATCTCATTATTATCATAAGGTTAACTACAGCTTAGGATAAGTGGCACTATAAAATGATTTCCATCAACTTCAATTTCTAACCCACCGTCTTCAATCATTCAATCCTCAGTTTTTTTTCTCTTAATTCCAATATTTTTTTTATGCGGCTAGCTCACTACTTCTTTGGTCTGCCTCTGGGTTGTTTTGCACCCACTTTTTCATCTTTATAAATTAGTTTCATCTAGCTATGGAATGTTAGAATAGTTCTCAGGTTCTTTTTATATCTACAAAATCTATTTTGTAGCGCAGATCAATCAAGCAAAGACGCAAATTTTAATTAAATTTGATTTCCTTACTATTATAATAAAAATACTTTCTTTAACTCACCTTTTTTCTTAAAATGTTTGATGTGTCAATCAGGGCACACATTTTTAGATTTTCAGTTAGGCACCATGTCTCTCTAGACTTATGAGCAGTTGACTTATTTTGTGTTGAAGCATCTGCTTCTAGATAGTAGGCGATTTTTAGACTATTCACTAGTTCTGTTTAGCATATTTAAATTACCCAGCATAATCCATTGGGAATTTTATAGGGGTTTAACGATTTGAATAAAACTATACACAAATAATGCACTGGTCAACTACTTTACACATATATTTTGTTGCATTGCTGTATTAGTGCTACGAGATGTTTTACTTTTCACCTTCCTTAAAATAGTATCTATTATTAAATTTTTTACATAAAAATAAAAATAAACTTCAGAGGATAATAAAAAGGGTTAATATATTTTGTATCATTATTTTATTCAGTTCTGTCATGAATATGTTTATGTAATGATCTTCATCATAAGTACAGGACATCTGACAAATCCGGGATATCACAAGTTGTTTCATTTATGAACTTCTGTTTTAAGTAGTAAAAAAAAATATACATAAGCTATAATATCCATGAGCAATGTATCGCTTCTACCACCCAGAAGGCTGTTAACGATTCCTGTCAGAACAGGGACAATATCGTCAACAAATGAACATACCGCCCAAGAGACAATCTGACAAAAATCAACTTTTATGAAAATCAACACGAATTTAATAATGATAATAAATGGATAACTTTTATAGCGCCGTTTTTGTGGGAAAATCACCTCAAGAGCGCTTCACTCAAGTAATATTGTTTTTTTGGAACAGCTGATTTTATATACAAATCCTAAAGCAAACAATGAATACACCATAAATGTAATGTTAAATATAAAAGTCTGATAATTTTTTTGTATCTTCTGAGCAGTTTCATTTTATTGTTTATTCATTGACTTTATTGTACACACACTCATCTTTACCTTTACAATAGAATTCAAGGCATCTTTTCAACGGCGAATAATAATATTTAAAAATTTTGGAAAGAAGTTTAGATACAAATAAATAAAATTTAATTGTACATCAATTCTCCTAAAGAGTACACTTCTATGCAGTTTTGTAAGCGATAGGATTGATCAATGCAAATAGAATCATTTCTGAAGAAATCAAAACACACTACCTATTTTACTATTTTCCGCACAATTTCATTATTGTCATCATATCAAGATCCTCATAAAAATCGAGATATAATTACAATATTTAAGAGATTAAAATATGAGAACTAAAACAATGCGTGACTTCCAGTAATTATCTTCAGATATGGTTTTAACTACATTATTGAACAGTTTCCAGTCAGATGATAAATATCCTATTATTTCTACTGCATTAAGGAAGTTGTGGTCATTCAGATCATCATGAATGCTTAATAATAACATTAAAAAATATAATATAGTAATTAAGACTTAAAAACTAATAATTAAAATACCTAAATATGGATAAAGACATTTTGATTTACACTGATGTAGCCTTACGGAGTAAAACTAGAAGTCTATAAGAGAATAATATAATTCCAAGTAGGCTGTTATGAGGAGATTCAAAAGACATTAGCCAAATACAGTGAAACCCACTTACAAAGTTCTCACATAAGAAGTTTTGTTTATTCCGTCCTTTGAAGTGGAACTTGAAAAATAGCCCAAATAATCTCACATAAGTTTTTGTCCTTGGGAAAACCTTAAGACAGTTTCACTGTACTTTCAACATTTTTCACTTCAATATGTTCAATCAACTTCACCAAGTTTTCAAAGGCATTTTTTTACAATATCACGTAATAAATAATAACAAACGTATCCACCATTATGTGCTATTTTCCATTTAGCATTTCTAATATTTTTTTACGATGATTGCCCTAATCAGATTTAAAAAAACATACATGTACGTTTAAGTATGAATAATTATTTATAAAAAGTCTCGTACTAGTATTTTATAAGTGATTTTCAGCTCTGGGAAAATCAAGCACCCATTGTTTACTAATGCATTATTCAGTGCACAATAATCAGAGATCAGCAGTTTGACCATTACTGTGAAGCAGAATATCAATGTTTAAAGTAAATTTTAATATTATTATAAAGATTAATTTAAAAAAATGCAATAAAAATATTTAAAATGTATCGTTATTTTCTTTTAGCATAAAATGTTGTGGATATAAATAATAATCATAAAAATACTTTGAATCCTTACGTATTTTAGAATTCTCGGAAAATATTTATAGAATAGTCATAAATTGGAAGGATGTTTCAAAACAATATGCATATTGCTTTGAGCTAATGTTGATTTCGAGAGAGGTCTTCGTTATAATACACAGTTTAATTGGATACTCCTATTTCAAGCTTATTATTTAGTTAATTTTAAGAATTTTTAGTAGTTTGCATTAATTAAAAAAAAAACTTTCATTGCTCTGCACGAGATTGACTTTATTAAAACCGTTCTACAGTTTACTTCTAGGAAAATAACATTATTTTGTCAATACTAAAACAAAACCAACCAATTTCAGGTTTCCAATAATAACCATCAAAATAATAATGGTTTGTTCATAAAAACCACGTACAAACATTAACAGTAAGTATATTTGATTTAAGTAGTGTGATTTTAATTTCAGTGATGATTCACAAACAGCAATGAACAGAAGTAATTTTAATTAAGAGTATATTAAAAACAAAATTTAAGGATAATTAAAATGAATTACAAACAAGTGTTTAAAATAAAGATAATTATAACAGTGGCATAATTTGATCAGAGTTTCAAATGAAGCAGACATTTAACAAGCAGTGCACATTTCTAAATTGCCTGAACACAGTTTTTTTTAAATATTTAATATACATTTAGATGCAGCAATATAACAAAAAATGACCCACACGAAGAATGATTACAAAATTTGTAAAAAAAAAGCAGGAGTTGTTATTAGAGTGCATTTAAATGCAAACAGTGTAAAATCATACCCTGTTCACTCAGAAGGAACCATTTTTAAAAACAAACCAATACATTTTGTAATAGGAAGTAATGAAACTTGATCTGTATATGATTTAAATCTTCATTTCCAAGTATCTAGAACATAGTGCGATTTCAGTTTATTACCCATCTCTCACTGGTGTCAGCAAATTATACATAATGATTTTAAAACACATTTAATTCCAGTAGGATGTAAGTAACCAAAGTGAATAAGTAGTAATATTGAATAAATTAAATTGAATGAGCATAAATTTGCTGTTAATTTTAGGGTATTGACAGAATTTGCTTACTTGTAATGTTAAAAATTCAGCAAAATAAGATAAGAAAAGTATTTATGGCTTTGGAAAAATTCTGATAAAAAAAATCTAGGCGTTAATTACAGAGATATAAATGTATGAATGTTAATGACACCAAAAATAAAGACTGTTGTGACATTCTTAGTTCTCTGCCTATCTTCTAGATAGGAAAAAAGACCTTTTACCAGTTCATATATGAATTCACTGTGAAACATAAAGAAAAAAGATAAGTGAATTTTTTTAAACCATGGCTTAATGAATAACAGGGGTTTCAAGTAGAAACGTTTTGCATCCTAATATGGCAGAGAGATTATTATCAATGAAAAAACAGTATTCATAATGACGTCAAAGTATAAAATATTCTACAGGCATACTGCATTATAATTTTTTTTACGTCATTGTTTAGTTACAATAGGCAGTTGAAATCACTAGTACCGAGCAAAGAAGCATATGGATGTAAAGATTTATAATGCGTCTTTTTCATATTGTAATTCACAATCATCTGTTTATGTGACGCACATATAACATTATTATATTGAGCTATCGCAATGTATATGCTAAACTATTATTTTATAGTCATACAAATTTCAAAAGAAACAACAGCAAAATTAATGTTTTAGCAACATGCAACTATAGATATCTCTTTGTGTTCAACAAGGCACTTTTTACATATTAACATTCATTGTTTAACATCATTAAATATATAATAATTGTGTTTTAGCTTCTGCAATGGATCATTATAGATAACTCTTATCATGATATAAAAACATAATCAATATAGTTTGCAAAATGGTACTTGATTATCAAGCAATTGAAATGGAAATGATTGATCGCAACATCGATTGAAATCAAAACAAACAATTACCTCACTGTATTAATACAACATTGAAACTTTGATTGTCAACATAAAAAAATAATTATTTATAGTAAAAACCGTCATCTATTTATATTAGAACATCGTACTTTGTTCAAGTTGACAGTAAAACTGAAAATATTAGAATTTATTAAGCAAACAATGGATGACTTATTATTCCTCGGACAATAATGAGGCCTGTTTGTTTATTTAATTGAACATATTTGCAATAAATCATGAATGTAAACAGGATTGTCATTACAGGATAACATCTGACTGCATATAGCACCGCAACAAATATAAACAATGTTTTTTTTTTAAAATGCACTGTAGAAAAATGTTAAATTATAAAACTCATTGAAAATACGATTAAATAATAGATGGTGTCAAAATAAAACAATGTTTGTTTTTAAAATGCAAAACGTTAAAAAAATTAAGTTTTTCAGTCTAAGTTAGGCCCATCGTGTATATTTTTTTTCCTAGCTCTCTCGATTTCATTTCATTCAAAAGTAATAAAAAAAGCATTTTTGGTTTGCCGCTCAGAATTATCTAAAGCAGATTGAACACGTTTCCGATAAAGCGCATAACATGAGCGATTACGGTAAAATATTTATACCTTTATGTATATATTTTTGTAGAAAGCAATCACTTTATGTTTTGACATAGTATACGAAATTAAACAATAACTTAGTATTTCACCATTAATTTTATTTTAACATTATAGCCTAGGGGTTTGGCTAACCAAGTTTCTTTGGGGCAGTTTTCTTTATTATACCGCTCTATAAAAGATTGGTTAAAGAGATACCAATATGCTACATTATTGAAATAAAATTAGTGGTTAAAAAGCTATTGTTTAGTTTAATACTTAAATATACATTTTGATGTGAAAAACCATTATAAATAGAACATGGCTTTCAGCGTTTCTACCAGCCTCCTTGAAAAAACACATTTTTAATAAAAATAAATCACTTGAAAATTATTTTTGTTTTGTTTGCACTAGAGAACAAAAAAAAATCTTTAAAAAATTTGGCAGTCCACTCACAAATTTCAGGATGAATACATCGCAATGCAGGAAATCACAATAATTATTTGTATTTTCTAAATATTTCAAGGTTTAGTGTCGTCTGCAATTTGGCACAGGGTTTGGCTGTCTTTGTCTTGGGAGATCTTCTTCTCCAAGACTGCCCGTATCATCTTCTCGTCTCCGATAAGGAACATGGCTTCATCGTAAGTCGGGGGGGGAATCTCCGTGGTGCTGGAGGACTGTTGGACTGAGGTCCCCCCGATGATGAGAGCATCGTAGGCGGGGGGGAGGGTGGCTGTGGATGCAGTCCGGTTGACCTGACTGTTGGTAAAGGCTTCTTCAGCTTGGGCAAAATCCTACAAAAAAAAACAATTTAATCAAAAGAAAAAGATTACTATTGGAAGATATGATTTGAGATTACGATAGATTTATAAGTCAGATTACAGGAAATCAAAAATTAAGACTAAGTGTCTGCCCCAGTGGAAGCGATCCAGAAAGAGGTAGATAGATGCATAGAAGAGGACTGCAAAAGGACGGGAGGGACAGAGGATTGAAAGCAAATGGCGAGGGATTGTAGCCGGTGGAGGGCATTTGTGGAGGAGGCCAAATCTCACCCTGGGATGTAGCGCCGTAATGATTTAAGATTTTCGGTCAATAGTAGTATGTTGTTTAACATCTACCCTGATGATTATGTTGAAATGCTGTCAGAAACATTGGAATCACAATAATTCTTAATACCCCAAAAGTCTTGTAACATAATATACTTACAACTATAAAATCCTTTGAACGAGAAAATTTAATATTCAAAGTAATTACGCATTATTCATAATTAGTTTGAAGAAATTATGATTAATCAAATGTTAGTTATCTAAAAGGAAAACTGAATTAAAAAACAGGTTAAGAGTTTTAATATTATAATCTCTATTACTCACTCAACAGTGAGTCATAAAGGAGAGATGTAGAATATTTTTAAATTTCAGTGAAATTTGTTTTGATATAATATTGATAAATATAAAACTTCACTATGAAGCAGAAAATCTGTTTCTGTGATATCTGTACATAACGGTGATCTCTGAGGTTGTGAAATTTGCACAACTTCTTTTGTCATTAATTTCTTGGTCAAAGCAATTATTATCAACTCGTAACGTCATTTCCATCAAATAACCATAATAAAATATTTTGAAAATAGTGTTGAATAATAAGTAACTATAAGCAGTATGTGTAACCATAAAATTGATTGTAACAACAGAAAGCGAAATCAAAATTATTTCTTGAACTGCAAAATTTGGTTCTGTATACTATTTTGAGGATGCATGGGATACAATAAAGTGATAAGTACACAACAGTTCTTATAGATATGCTCTTTAATGTAAAAACATTGCACTGTAAATATGTTCTGGGTAAACAATGTCGTGTAAAGATTACTTATAAGCACATACAAGCTTGTAAAATAAAATTACACATGAAATCCGGTTGAATTATACATACAATAACATACTGACTAGTATGTATTAGTGGAACAAGGAATACATCTTTATTATAATCAAACAAGGATTGAAATTGAAGGCCATCATTTAAATAAGAATTGTGTGTCAATGTTATGTAAACAATAAACATTTGGAATGTTTCACAAAATAATTCCCATGCTATTTTAAGTTAGATCACAAAATAGAAAGTTACACGTATCGTAGAAGAAAGGTGTTTTTGTAAACAACACGATATTAAATATATATTGACAACTTACTATAAAAATAGCTCGCTGGTCAAGCAGCATTCGTATGACGCTTTTCCGCCGCAGGTAGAGCATACCCTTGACTGCGACCATCATACCAGAACAGATTGATATCGGTCCCAACAGCCACATGTGGCCTAAATTGTTAAAAATATAGCCATCAGCGTCTCCAAGGGCTAGAACCGTTATCACTGTCCCTACTGAAAATAGCAACACGGACAGCACAAAGTATGAATAGCTCGTACGGTCACATCTTCCGAACCTTTGGTCCTCGTCAAAGTTAATTTCTCTTTGCCGAAGACGATGCAGGCGCTGACGAATGAAAGGACTATCGAATACGGTAGCCATTTTAAAGCATTCTCCAAACGTCAAGCCTTTGATATTCTTTAAAAGCTTTGCGGACGCAAATTTAATTTTAATTTCTAGTTACCATTATTATTAACGAAACAACACCAGCGAATTTAGAATTTCTAAATATCTGCCGAAGCATGACAATTGAGACGAAGATGGACACTTTTGGGATGAATCGGAATATCGGAAACAACTGTCTTGAGAATGCACTTCTTAGTGATATACGAAATAAAATCGATATTGAAATGCACCGAGTATCGGATGACCGACATTTAAAACACCCGTATAAAGAGTCCCCTTCATGTGACAACGGGATCACAAAAGTTCCTCTGGGGCTTTAAATTTAAACATCGTCAAACATTTTAACCAAATTTTATTCTTTATTAAAAAATTGACTACAAAAAAAAAACAATGGTATAAAGAAAAAATGTGTTGATCTAATAAAATATTCTAGGTAAAATTGTGTGTATTTAATAAGTGCCGTGTGTGTTTCTTTTATTTTTTTTTAAATCCACGATTTATTTGTCAAATGCTATGAGAAAATAGTAATTATTGCAATGGCTTTTATAGCTAATTTTGTATATTTAAAAAAATCTCTTGTCGCGTACTAACCAAGATGATTCATGATGATTGTTGATTGCTTCTGTGGATTGTGATAAGAAAATCTCAGAAGTGAAGTTTAGTTTGACAGAAGACAGAAGGATTTCTTTTTGTGTCATTTTGCAAGTGAATTTTCAGTGGTTAAAATCCATTGTTATGTTTTAATAAAGATGTCAAACTGTTATAATTTTACCTTTATTTCAATATTGTTGTTTACATCGCAGCTTGGTGAGTATTTCATACGAATTTTGATGTTTTTCAATATTGAAAATGTAAACATTCAATCTGTCTATTAAGGAATACCTTTTGTTTTTCAGTATTGTGTTATGGTAGTAAAGATTACCTTGTGAGGATATCGAATAATGGACCCGTAGTTCTGGGAGCAAATATAACCTTTACAGCTGAGATATTGGATGAAAATGGCCACAAACCAAGCGGGCAATTGCGATTCATATGGATTGACGATGCACTTCCACCACAAGGCGCGACGGTATGATACATTCTTTTCTCCATTGTTATGGTTATGAAATATTTGATTAAGCATTTTGGCAATGGTCCAACAAGCATTAATACCTTTAGTTAGGTTTGTATAGTAAACACCTAATAGTTGATTTTGCAATATGTTTCACTGACACTTCCTTCAAGGTTCAGGGCAATGTTGCATTTATGAAACATGTGTTAGGTTAATAAAAACGCAAATTCGTCAAAGACTCGTGCAAGGGGAAATACTAAAATACATGCACTTTAAATTTAGTTGAAACGAAAAAATGTTAGCAAAACATCACCATCTTTAAAGTTGTTTTTGCACCTCCATTGATACATTTCCATGTCAAGCTCTGAGACATCCTATTCAAATAATTAATTTCCATTTAAGGCTCTGGGACATCCTGTTCAAACGATTTATTTCCACGTTCAGTTATAATGTACACATACAATTTCCATGTCCAGTTTGACCAGGACTCCCCCATATCCGAGTGGACGGTGAACTACTCTGGAAACCGCTACCCTCCGGGGCAGTACGAGGTCCAGGTCACCGTGAAAAGGTGGACCTATGTGACCTGGTGGCCCTTAACCTCTGAAAGGGTTTTCTTCAATATCACAAGTACGTAATTACAATAAATAATTAGTAATTTACATTCTTCCCCCTGCTGTTGTATATTGTCTTCTGCAGCCAAAGTGCTTAAAACGTTCAGTCAACCTTAGCTATTCTACAGGTCATAATGGTGATCTTGTAGACTTATTGGGAAGTTGTTCCTGTTAAAAATTAACTAACTATTGTAACTTGGGAAACCGGGGGAGGAAAGTTTATCCTATCGAAATCGTCTCTGTTTACTCAAAAGTCACTAACGCCTGAAACATAATTCTAAAATATTGAATTCTGAATGTTGGAGATAATCTCTTATTTTAATGATTTTTGTTTTTACCTTATACATATTATGGATAAATTTAATATTTTACACTTTAAACACATGCAAATCTGATTTTCTCTTCATCGGATATCCAAACTTTCAAATTGCAGTATGTATTTCAAAACTGTGTTTTGGGGTTAATGACTCGCTGGACGGGAATGATATATATATTTATTTACAAATAACCTGACAATATTTGAATTCCTCCTACAACCACCATAATAAGCTTAAGTTGCTGAACACTGCTGGAGAGCTTAATTAGGCAGAGGATTGAACGCCCTTGCGACGCCTGGGTGGGAACCTGACGTTTTGGACTGCTCGTCCAATTAACCAAATGTATATGATATACGTCCTTTAATTTTGTAGATTTTGACAAAATCATGAGCTTTGAACATGCTCTTGTTAATTGTATGTCAAATTATTCAAACATATCTATAGATCAGCACGTCCAAACTGAATTAATCTTGTAATCTTATCAATATTTGTGATCTAAAAGTTTAATAACCCTAGTAATACTCTTAATCAGGGACAATAATTCACAGTTATTTTTATATAAAACTTAATTACTTCTGATTTTTTTAATGATTCTTAATCTTAAGGATTAAATCACAGATTAAAATCAAATTAACAAAACCAATAATTGTATAATTTATTGTATTTTATTACTAGCGGTCCTTTCGTTGCCTGAAATTTAGATTTGTTGTAATTTAAAATATTTATTATTAGATCAGTCACAGGGTGAAGGTTATTTGAGAGAATCCACGTTTTTATCTGGGGAGGGTTTTTATTATTTAGGCCTTAAAGAAAGCTATTCAACGTTTGGTTTAGATTCGCCAAAGGGTGTAGGATTGTTTAGAGAACAGGGATAATTCACATTTAACAGCCTCCGTAGTCGAGTGGCCTTAGCCATCATTAATGGCCTTGGCCTTATCCTCGACTACGAATCTAGAAGTCGCAGGTTCAAATCTTGGCATGCGCAAATAATAAAAGGATAAAATTATGTCTTATTTCATATAACATAATATATTGTTGAAAGACCACCATAGAAAATCGAAATGTTGCTTGAAATGGCATTAGCCGTGTTTAGTAATCAAATCTAAATAACAATCTGTTCTCCACCTTCCTCTTCCCTATCTCCCTCCTCTCCCTTCAGCCTCATAACATACCCCAATTGGAAATGCCATATTCCTACTGGCTCCAGACAGTTAGGAGCAGTTGTGCAGTATTCACATTAAAAAAAAAGGTAGGGGGAGGGTGCTTATGTTTTGCACAGGATCAAAAAAAAAACTAAATATTCATAAACCTTAACATTTTGCTGAGAACTTTACTACATTATAAAGTAATTTATGTTTCAAATAATAATATCTCCTAGTTATTTGTGAGTCAATTTATGGTTTTAAAACTATGGTTGATCTTTGTCCATTTGTATTCTCCAATATAAATAGATATGTAATTACTGTTGTGTTGTTCGCACATTATCAATAGTTGCTTATCTACAACAGTGTTAGTCACATCCTATCTGAACTAAAAATGTTTTCACTTGCAGAAATATTATTTATAGAGAAAGCTGCGTACTCCCAACAAATGCTATCAGTTGTACTTCGCATATTACCAGCATTGAATTCCCCGACGAACGATAAATGTCAACACTTGACAAGCAATCGCTAAGGTTGGATAATTAGCTAAAACCAGCGCTTGGATAGGTGACTGCTGAGCGTTTATAAATTTGACTTCCTACATCAAGTATTTTCTTGCTTAGTTAGAGGAGCAAGATATTTTTTACGTTGTTTTGACATAAATGTTCCATGAAAACTTAAATCAGTTTTTTAAAACATTTATATTCCATCCTACTATTTCAGAATTTTCAAAAAGTTGGGTTATCAGTAATGAAAATATATTAAAGGTGTCATTGCTTAACTGCTGAGTATATTATTTTATTTGCAAATTCGTTCAAGGACAAAAATCTGTTAAACAAACTATGAGATAGGTTTGAATACAACATTCTAGATCTGCCGGTGCTTTGCTGCTGATTTTATTTCACCACTTATCCAATCAAGATCGCAATACTTCAATTTATCCTTCTCCAGTTTTAATTCAATAATATTATTTGCATAGGCAGACTGATGCATTTTATTGCTGGTCGGATTTATTCATCAAACTGTTTTGTAATTTTTTACATACGTGTTTAAGAGGTTATTCAAAGAAAATCACTAATATTCTTAATTATTGTGAAATGTATTTCTTTAAATAACTCTTTGTAGATAATATATTTAATTGCGGGGGCTTGAATCGATGATATTAAACTCATTTTTCTTAAGATACAAGGAAGAGATTTAGATATGGGAGTATTGTTTTTTGTTTGTGTGAATTGTCGTAATACATAGACAACAATATGTATGTATTTTCATAGAAAGTAAACTCCTTATTGTGAGATTTAAATGAGATAAGAAACGCTAACTCTCAATGATATTATATAGCCCTTATGAAGCTAGGGGATAAGAGAAACTTGGTTTACCTTTATCATTAGTAAATAAATAATTTAAGAATGCAAGGCTGATGTGAGCGTAATGAATAGGATCAAGAAAGGGACGCTTAGATGGTTTGGGCATGTAGAGCGAATGAACGAAGAAAGGAGTGTGACAAGAATATATGATGCGAAAGTGAATGGAAGAAGAAGTCGAGGACGCCCGAGAAAGACATGGCACGATCAAGTAAATCAAATACTTGAATCGGGTCATGTGAAGAATCAGAATAACAGAAGAGTATGTATGAAACGATGTATGAATGTAAATGAAGCATGGAGTGTGTGCCAAGACAGAGTTATATGGCGGTCCATCCTCTTTTCCTACCCCTGCGGGGAAACGGCGTGATGGTTAGTTAGTTAGATAAATAATTTTTATTTATTGAAAAAAATATGAAGTTCAATATTTTGTTTTCTTGCTCCATTAATCAAAAATGTGTTTGCACTACTGATAGACAGAGTGAATGTCCTTTCAAAACGCCTTTTCATTAATATACTCAAGCAGAGAGGGTAGACATAGATCCAACTGCCTTAATGTAGTGTGCGGTATGCAAATACAATATATTAGCTCTCACCTTAACATATCTGCGTTGCGCCATGATTTCAACGTTCAAATATATTTTTAAAAATAAAAATATTATGTTTTTTCAGGGTTACTCAACGGAAACTTGGACCTTGGCCAGAACAATACCATAATATCCACGGAATACGTGTCCAGTACGCTTCCTGTGACACACGATATTAAACTCTCTCAGGGCGACTACGACTTCCTGGCCAAAAACGCCACGTCCATTCTGACGTACTGGTTCCTCGACTGCCAGTACTACGGCGCCACCGACAACTTCACCTTCATCCACAAATACAACACGTCGGATGAGACGCACAACATTGACGCTCTGGTTGTGGCTTCGTTTGAGTCCATTCCGCCACCAACTACGCTGCCACCTCCCACTACGAGCACTACTTCAACAACCACGCCTAAACCTATAACAACTTCTTCCACGACTACTCCTAAACCTGCATCGACTTCGATTAAACCTTCTTCAGATTCTTCGGGCGAAGTCGCCCGTTGTGAAGCGTGACACTTTGCTTCAAAACTTGTCTTCATCATCATCACCTTTGCTCCTAATGTCAAATGAATCGAAGGCGATGATTGACTTCTTGAATACAACGCTGCAGATTCCTTTTTCGTGTTTGAACGATTCCGTGGTGCCTATGGACACAAATAAGACTTATGGGTATTTCCACCGGAAAATTACTGTCAAAGGTAAGCTGCAAGTGTTTGTTCTTTCGTTAGTTTTTTACACAAGTTTAACTCAATAGATATTTATTGAGAACGGTTTAATAGTTGGGTTTTTACATTCTTATCGATAAGTAACATAAAAAACTATGTTCTGTTCTAAGAAGTATTTTACACATGAACATATGAGTACATACTTTCATTTTGTCTACAGAATTGCAGTTTGTCTTCACATTATATCAAATAGAACATCCGCCTTATTGATTCTTATGATTTTGTTAGTATAATAGTAGAATTATTCCCTCTTTATAGTAGTGACCACAATTACATTTATAGTAAATTAATCCACATGAGAAAATCTTAACCTCTACAACCATGTTCGTATTAGAAGCAAAATGTTTGGTGTTAAAACTTTTTGGGATGGGTTCGTCGTTAACCATTCACACTGACAGTTGTTTGTTTTGCTTTTACAATTTGAGTATGCGCAACACACAGGGCGATGATTGTCCACGTGAATAGTTGAAGCATTAAGATAATCAATTTCCATTTTTTTCCTTTCTAAATGGAAATAATTGTAAAATATTAACTTATGATCAACGATGAAATTTTATTAATAACAGTTGTTATAGAAGTCTCTCTCTCTTTAGCTAATATCCGGCTCCAACACCTTTAGTAGCCCCTTCGGTAAAAATCACAGAAAAAAATCTTAAGCTATAATAATAATAATAAATCTTTATTTAAATACAGTTTACAGTAATAACAGCAAAATAATAAAAATAAAAGCAGAATAATCATATAAAATACATAAGGTGTATAAAGGTGTAGGTACATTTATATATTTTAACAAGAGATCTATACATTGTAAACAGTAAATATATATATATTACATAAACATTAATTAAATAGAAATATAGATCATTATTCGTTTTTGGTTAAATACATATAAACTTAGTTTTCGTATATTTGTATACAGTTATTACTTTTGTTTTCTCGTAATCTGCCTCACTAGGCAAGCCTGTGTTGAGGCAGTAATTTTTGCCGATTGTTTTGGTTACTTCAAATTAAATTAATCTATGGTTAATGTTATTTAAAAGTGTGAATTTAATATTAATATAGAAATAGTAACATAAAATTGTACATATATGAATAAGTAATTATTTGTTCTGTGATTGGTTTATTCAATGATTTCGAATTAGGGTGAGTGCACCGGTAAATGCTCTGTCTATGACACTATGGTCCTGCCACCAAGAGTTCCATTATACCCTATCTGTTACATACGCTATTTATTTAAAAGAGAGATATGTTGTAATAGAACTGTCAGCGTTACACCTAAGTGATACACTGATAAACGTGTGCTGTGCGCGTATCTGTATGCCCAAAGTAAGTTTGATTTTACCTTACTTCTGGTGAAATTGATGTCAAACATTTTCAAATATCGAAATTGTTTCCTAATCAGATAATCAATTTCACTGGCCTGTCTTGGGCCTAGGAGTCAAAAGGTTTATGTAAGTTGGCGACATCAGTTTTTTTTTAATCAGTAATCTTAACTGTTATCTAAACACTTTTGATTTTCTGTTCAGTTTGTACATAGTGCAGTCATATTCTATCCATAATTATTTTACATTAAAACCTCCAATTGTGAAAAAAAGGGCTTATTTATGTTTCTTTTAAACTTTGGAATGCCAGATTCCCACAAGTTACAACTTCCGTCGTACCTTGCAGACTGTAATTACGTAATAACTCACTTGTGTTTTACAAAATGATGTTTTTTTTCAATTATGCTATCTTCTCAGATAATGTGTTTGTGTTTTTTTTATAATTATATAAGTGGTTTTTCTTGAATAGCTATTTATATTCGGAGAATTGGTCTTTTCTCCCCTATGTCACAAAAAAAAGTTTGATTAAGAAGTGTGAAGATTTTTTTTGTCGTTTTATTGTTTTTCGTGTGGCTGAATACATTTCCTTCCACATGAAAATAAAATTGCATGAGGTTTTCTTGTAAATACAAACAGTAATGTCACTTTAAAAATCGATTTTTCTCAGCCATGCTGACGTAAGCAAACTTCAAATATTTATTACTCAACATGTACCAAACTTAACGCAGTGCAAAATATTTCTATGGATTGATTAGCGATTATGGTTTATTTAAATATGTGAATAACAGGTTTTAAAGGATAAAAACTCCTGAAAAGATAATTATGAATGCCCGGGTCCTATAGGACACTCCGGCACACTAGAGGTTAAAACATGTACTGTGTTGTCAATGACCCCAAAACGTTTTGTATTGCCTTTTCCATTTTGTTATAAATGAATGTACGTTTTCAGATCCCATCGTCAACATATCAATAAGCGGCAACAACTGGCTCCAACACGAGGATATGCTGATGCTGCAGGTGCGTTGCCGCGGGTCCCCGCCGCACGAGTACTGCATCCACTTCCACCAGGGCCAGTACAATGTGACCGGCAATGAGACCTGCGGCGGAAATTCGCTACCCGCGCAGACGTGCGAGTTTCCGGTGGTGCACTACTTCAACAATGTGGATATCCACACCGTTATCATCATCATCTCGAATAGCGTCACGAAGATCGTGTCTCCAGTCACGGTGCGGTTTTATCAAGGTGAGAAATTCATACAGATTGGGGTGTTTCAAACTCCATCGCATTTTACGATCATCAAATTGACGATCAGCGCCATTTTGAGTTTTCGACATTTGATCGTTTTCCGTTAAACAATTATTCTCGGCCCGTTTTAGCTTTTGATCAAATTGTGATCAGCTGTCAGGCATAACGTTCATGCTGTTATGCATTACGATATATTAATAATTGAAACAACATCAATGATATTCAAATAATATGATTTATCTACTTAAAAATCCGAGATTGATAAAAACAGCAGTAAAGAAATGGGTTTGGTAGCACAACTGGCAGATGCGTCCACCCAGATAGTGGAAGGTTCTTAATTCTAGTCTTGGTCAAAACCCAATTTTTATTATCTGTAAATTTTTCTATTATTTCAATAGTTCAAAACATTTTACTTTGTTTTTTGTCTATGAACATAATAAGAGTGGGAAGGATGCACTTATGACTACATTAATATGTGCGTGTAGCGCTGGAAGCATGAATTATTATTTTCCCATCATATAATGTGAACAGCGATTGGGTAACTATGTAATACATAATATGTAATTTATTTATACTTGTTTCAGTTGTAACAAAGGCGCAGCTCTCTGTAATAGTGGTGCCCATTTCATTCTGTATTATTGCCGCTATCCTCATAGTGTTCGGAGTGGCATACTACATACAAAATAGAGCGAGGTAATATATATTTAAAAAAATTTAATATGCTTAAAAATCATGTCCTTTCTATCTGTTATTATGTATTATAATAATTGCAGAAATTAAATTGATGAATATTTTTACATGGAATTTTCGTGTTAATGAATTTGTTTAAAGGTCACCTTTTGTTAACGCAGGTGTTCAAATTGAAAGAAATGTTTTTTGTTGTTAACTTCTATTAATATCTTGTGATAAAAATATATACGTAAATATATATGGACGACCGGTCGGTAGCTGAGTGGATTCCCACCCGGGCGTCGTGCGTTCAATTCCTGTGCTGGCTAAGTCCTCCATCATTGCACAAGCAAAATCTTCGGCTTCTTATGATGGCAGTAGGAGTTTTTCAAATATTGTCAGGTTATTCGTAACCCGGGAATGTTTGTCTTTCTTTTTTTTTTAAGAAATACACACTGATAGCGGATAGTTGAGGTATTTGAGGATGCTTATGCCCAGAAGATTTTTCTTATGTCCTTATTTTTTCATTTGCCTAACATAGCAACTGTCAATAGGAACATTGATAAATAATTTTTATTCATATTTTCGTAGAAAGCAATTACTTTGTTTGTTCTCTTATTTTATTTTATATTGTGTTCTCCCTCTATATGTATATATAACCAGACACTTTGTATTTTTTGTTTAGTTTAATTTTGTACCCTGATGATGGTTAGGCTAAGCAAAACTGGTTGTTCCTAAAAATTAAAATAAAATCTGTGGTCTTATAGAAAAATAAAAGTTTTCTGTATTTAAAAAAAAAAAAACAAAATTTCCCCACTAGGTTCACGGTGGAAGTGGCCGACTTCAACTTTGGCCAGCAGTACACCGACCTCGAATACAAGACGTTCGGCGAACGGCTCCGAGAGAGCTTCAACAACGCCCTCCACCTCGGCAACACGCAGGAGGCGGGAGATTCTCCCAACCCCGGCTGGCCGAGCAACGACAACAACAAGTACGGAACCATGACCTAGTTCCGCGAAGAACGCTTCAAGTTTTTTCGACTGGAACAGCTCGGTTCTGTTGTGAAATTAACGTTATTTTTTTCACGTTTAAGTTTAAGGCTCTCTCAAAAGGATGGGTCTTGTATGTAAATCGTTTTTAATTGTTTTTCTCAACCATCATGTTATGCAGTACAACATGGTTCAACTGATTTTGAATTTAGTGATAACTCCAGGCGATAGTAACAGCTTTTAGTTGAATAAAAATAGTGAGAGATATTCATATTTCCTTCTGGTTTATTAACTTCTAATTGCACTGTTACATCTTTTCTAAATTACAATATGTAACAATCTCAAACCTAACCTACTTTCTCCTTATTCCTTACTTTCGCTTCCAAAATGTGGTTAGTAACATTTTTGTGAAATGTTTTTGTTCTATCATAGTCACTTATACCAATTTGTACTGTATTTCTCAACAAATATTTAAAGTAAACTAAAAATTAAGAAGTTTTATGTTTCGATTTGGCCAGTTTTTTTTTCCAAATTTTTTTGAGCACTGACTATGTTATTAAATGTTTTGTATATTTTGAAAAACTTAGTTCTTTTAAAAGTACAGTTGAACCCCGTTGATTCGAAATACACAGGACCTCAAAAACCAAATTCACAAATTTCCACGTAATTCGAAATTTTCGGAAAACAGGTTTTTCGGCGAATGTCGACTTGCCGGCCCATCAAATCCGTAAGAATAGAACATATTCCCGTGTAAATCGAAATGACGCGGGCGATTACAGGCACAGTTGGCCGGTCAGATTCAGATTTACTAAATAATAATACAAATGAGTACCGCATATACCCGCGTAAATCTAAATTCTGCAGCATTCTACCGCCACAGGTTCACATTTACGAATTTATGTGATGTATTTTCGCAGAAATCGAATTTAAATTTTATTTATGTAGTAAAGAAAAAACACAATTGTTACAAAGAAAGGTTTTGACTATCCAACTAGGAATTACATACATCAGCAAATTTTCGTACGCCAACCTAAATAATTTTAAAATTATTAAATAACAACAACAAAAATTCAGGGAACATTTTTTTGCCAAAAATTTTGATTTACCTGTATTTACAAATTGTTGGGGTTCAATCTGAAGACTTGTTTAAAATTATAATTTGTTTGTAGTTCTTCTTTATATATATTCTGTTATAAGAGAAGCAATGCATAATATTGTAAGTTTTTTTTATGAATCAAAAACTTATATAAATTTATATTTTTAGCATTCAGAGTAATGGAATGATTTTTTATTAGTACTTGTATGCTTATTTATGTTTGTTATTTCACGAGATAATCTGATATCATTTTCTTTTGTATTTAAAAGTTGGTTAGAAGTGTATTTAAATAATATTGTGCGAACAGAAGTGAAGTATCAGATAGGAATGTGATTACGTACAATGATTTTGTAAATACTTGTATAGTAAGGATTGAGTGGAAAATGTTTATTTGTGGAAGAAAGTTTATAAAGAATGAGGAAATCAAAGAAGTCGTGCATTTTTAATTATATACATTATTATGAATTTGATTCCATGCAAAGTGGTTTGCTTTTATTTATACGAGGCTAAAAAATAGTACAACAATGATTTATTAATAATTGCCTTGGCAAACCTTTTTAAAAAGCATATCAGACAGCCACTAGGGAAACAATTATGTTAACCTTTCCACCGCACGGATTATTCACGCATCATACGGTGCAGTTGGTGGTGAATAGGTTAACAAAACTCATATCTCTCAATATCATTTCTGCACATGACAACTATGTATAGTGACTTGATCTGGATTGTAAGCTACTCCTAATTTTATTATTTTCTTCTTCAGCTCCGCTTGATGCTTATCATACTCCAAGAGTGCAAAAGAACCCTTGCTCTAACTACTCAAACTCTTGCTACGGTGTGTTTCTTCTTTGCTTTTCAACATAGATTCAATATAGTAAAACCCCCACATAAGAAGTTTTCGTTTTTCAGTTCCTTGAAAACTATAATACTAATGATCTTCATATTATATTAAAAAAATCACCAAATTTGAAACCAACATATTAAAGGGTTTTTTTTCCGTTACTTGAAAAAAAAAAGTTTTACTGTATTTTACAATATCATATTGAAGCTGTATTAAAATATGTGTCACTTCTTTTTTATGATACACATTATTTATAAGATAAATACGTAAAAAAAATGAATGACACATGCTCAAAGAGTCAAAATCATTAATTATTTTTGTGTTTCATATATTTTTTAAATTAGATTATTTTTATTTTTGAGTAACTTGTTATATATTTTCTTAATAACCCTTTGTGTTAAATATTGAAACTGACCCAGGCCAATGCATTCCCTTGTGAAAAGAGCTACAGAACTGAGTGTGTACATATCGAACTTTGTCAACGGTAAATGATTTCAAATACAATTTGAATGTGTTTCGATCAAAGGTTAGAATGAATTATTGGAGTGAAAAATTCCCATATTATCCATAATTAAAATTTAAAAAATATATATTTGATGTGTTGGCCCTATTGGATGTTTTCATTATCATTTAAGTCCCTTTACTGTTTTTATTTGAGCCTTAACTAAAATGGTTTCTTTCATTTCTCACATTCCCATTATATTATGCGTATGCGGTACTTTTTATTAAATTAAGAAATGGAGTTAAACATTTTCCTTTAAAATGAATGCAAACAAATATATGCTCGTAACTCTGGAGGCGTGGATTATTTGTACATCATATGGTGCAGATAGTGAAGAACAAGCATACACACAGTTTTATGACTGTCAAACATTATCTTTTAAAATGAATGCATAATTAGATATACGTAGCTCTGGAGACATGGATTATTTACACATCTTATGGTGCGGTGAATGGAGAATAGGTTAATGAACTGTGGTCTAATACTTTTTACCAGAACACTGTTGAAAATAATTATTATTTGATGTGATCTTATTGTGGATTGGTATGATTCTGAGGAAAGAAAAATGTGATAAAAATGGTAACTGACTGAATAAGTGACAAAATGTTAAAATTACTCAAATGTGTAAAAATCTGATCCAAAATAAATAAATATTAGTATTGTTGGTTGAAGTGTCAAGATAAAATATTGTACCGATTTTTTTTCTTAAATCCATATTTATAACCTATATTTTTCCATATACACACATTATATTAATACTTACATAGATGTTATTTTGATAGTGTGTTATTTTAATCTCAGACAGGGTGTCGTACTGGATGTAAAATATTGAAGGATGAGATAAATACATCAATTCATCAACAGCTATTGGGATGTCAGCGGAGAGTATAGACATTGGAGTTATCAGCGAAGTGTTATAAGGGTGAAATATAACGTTATCTATCCTTCAGACATGTATTTAATTATTACTATTTTTTAATCGTATCCCGTAATAGTTGAGAATTAATAAGTTGAGAAATATTTTCCTTCAATAATTTGCATGAACCAGCCACCTCGTATAATGATATATTACATAGGTACATACCTATCTATGATGTAGAAATGATATCCTATATTCATTTATAATATATTAAGTATATGAAATACATTATTTTTGTTTTAAGAATTGAATCAATAGCTGAGGTAAGAAAACTTAGTTTATTATGTATATGTATTAGCAAGTAGGTTCATAGTTTTTTCCAGCTTTTCTTAATTACATATAATATGCATAATTTTATTTAATAATATGTTTTTACAGTAGAAAATATCTTGTAAAAATAAATATTGCATGTTTATTGTCTTTACTATTGCAGTAAATCTATAGTCAATTGTTTGTAAACCATACAGAATTTTAGACAGTTAGAGAAGAAAAGAGTCCTGAAAGTTTATAACCATAAAAAAATAATTAATATCTGCCCATAGAATGATATATCATAATATTTTAATTTCATCACAGCTAAATAGAATATCGTAATTTTTTTTTACTGTTGCATCATTTTTTTTTTTTACAGATAATTAAGAAACCAGAATGGTTTTTTTTAAATATTTTTTTAAATCAACCTCTATACTTAATGCTTTCGATCAAAAAGACATACATATTACACTAGTTATAATATTTATCAAAAACAATGTAGATTTCTTACTGATTTTTTTTTTACAAGCTCCAGTTAATTTATTTGTAATATTCTAACATTTTCGTTTTTACAATAATAAGAAATTTTGAAAGAATGATTGACATTAATAATAAGATGTAAATTAACATTTTAAATGAAATATAATGGAATTATAAAAAATATATATTTGTACTTTTATTTGTAGCAAAACTAGAACGCTGGCGACATTTTTACTAGCTGTTTTTTTTATTTTATAGTTAATACCGCACAAGAGTCTCAACTGCTTCCCAACCGTCTAGAGCCAGTGAGACTATGGCATCCCCAAATGGGGTATGTTGTGAGGCTGAAGGTAGCGAGGAGGGGAAGAGAAGATGGGAAAGTTGGGAAGTACCTGGCTATTAAGATCTGGTCACCAAACACTGCCAAAAGCCATTTCAAGCAACGTTTCAATTCTGAATGGTGAGATTTCACCAGGGCGATACTTATAGCATATGCCACTCCGGAACGTGCCGCAAATAGAATATACATTATTTTTATATGAATTAAATGTGTTATGACACATATTTATTGCCCACGCCGGGTTTGAATGCAATCTTAGCCATGTTAAGTTATCAACCTACCTCTTTCTATTTCTCCCCCCTTATTTAATCAATCCCCAACATTTCACAATTTTAATTGTAGGGGTGCCATAGACTTACTGGCACCGAGCAGCTGGGTTTCTTGTGTGGTCATCACATGAAAAAACCTCAAGCGACGATAGAAAGTTTTTTGTATCTTGTAAGTGTAGATTATATACAGTTATCTCTCTTGTTATAACCTCAAATACCCCTTAACCCATTGAGTATATTATTGAATGGTTATGATATATTTTCAGACTTGAGTTCTGATAAAAAATAATCAAAAATACGAATTTAACATGGAGCTGTCGATGTATGAATGTGCCCGTAAAGGTCGACCTCCGTGACCAAGCGGTTATGTTCTCGACTACAGATCCAAAAGCGGCGAGTTTGAACCTGACATTCGCAAATAATTTTTATTTAATGAAAATAAAATAATAACTTTGTATACGACCACAGATTTAATTTTAATTGTTGTGACCGTTCGGTGAGGCTCAGCAAGCATCAATCAGGGTACAAAAATAAAATAAAATCTGTGGTCTTATACAAAGTTGTTATTTCAACTAACTAACCATCACGGCGCTTCTCCGCAGGGGTAGGCAGAGAGGACGGACCGCCATATAAATCTATCTTGGCACACACTCCTTACTTCATTCACATTTGTTATTTCATTTTCATTAAATATGTCAAACCACAAAGTGATTGCTTTCTAAGATTTTTTTAAAAATTCAGTTTGCACATGTAATTTTCAGATATGATTGACTTAGAATAATACGTAGTAAATTTGCAAAATTTTCAAGATTTTGTAGATACTCTCAGTATCGCCCTTAGTGAAAATTCCACCATTCAGAACTTAGATGAATTAAATAATGTAGATACGTTACGCGCCTGGTTGCACTAAACCAAGTCAACGAGACATACCTTCGAAACACGCTTCATATAGCTATCTCTTCCGCACACACATATTCTTTGAATGGCTATCCTTTTCATACGCGGGTGAAACATTTAGTGGTGCAACATTAGTGGTGCTACATTTTTCGTAAGATTTGTATGAATATGACGTGTCTTGTATTTTATGTCTATGATTCAGAAACGAATCGTTGTTTGAAATTTTTTGAGCTATGCTTTTTGATTGGATCTAAATAGTTAGCTACTTCCCAACCTACCTCTTCCCTTTATTCTTCCACTCCCTTCAGTCCTACAACATACCCCGATGTAGGATGCCATAGTCCCACTAGCTCTAGGCAGTTGGGACTCTTGCACGGTATTTGTATTTAAGGAAATATCTGTGATTCGAAAATGATGTGCTTCATAGCGAAACCAGACTGAGTTATGGGATTAATATGAATAACTGCTACCGAAATGTACAAAGCTATCCGCGCAGTCGTGGACATCGCTACTGAAGATATTGTGAAAAAAAAAAATAATAGGTCACGTTTGTTTAATCTGTACAGCAATTAGCTTCTTCCAGACGGCGCAAGGCATGTGTCGCATTAGGTAGAAAAGTGCGAACAGGTATCAAGCGATAGTTGAACATTAATGAAAAGGTTCGAATCTTGGAGGACATGGAGAGGTACCTTTGCGAAACGGTCTAGTCAGGATTGTTGAATTTATACTGACTCGATAGAAAGAGACAAATATATATTAAAACTTGTTGGATAGCCTATGAGTTACCGCCCACATGGAATTTTGACATTTTTAATAATCATGTTTGAACACATTAAAGAAAACAATTTCAATACACCATTTGAATGATTTATAAAGTCAAAATATCACACAAAAACTAATAGCAGAAGGTTTGCCTTAATAATTATAGAAGCTTTTTGTTGATTTTATGTCTTTATATCATTAAAAATGTGAAAATTCTAAAGTTCGGTCAAAAATATCTAAAACTGTTGAAATGCCTTTGAAAAGTAATGTTTTATAATCTTTATTTGGTCTTATTTGAACATTCACGCATAGCACATATCATCATAATGTTTGATTTGTTTGTATAACCACTGCAAGTATTTTAATCAACACAAATATAGGAAATAACCTTAAAATTCGTTGACGTAAGTTATGCGACTCGACGATTAGCGCGGACGGAGAACATCCTTACTTACTTAGAAGTGTTTCAATATTATGTGAAAGCTTTTCTTGTCAGTTTCTATCTCACGGTTTACGAGGTAAAAACCCGGAGAAAGTGATTTATCGCAAATTTGTATAGGTTGGGTAAAATATATTAATATTGAAAGATAACCGCGGCTGTTGCTCCTGATTGACAGCTACTGATATGAGTAGGCGCCTACCTAATGAGTATATATTATGCAGGTATATAAGTAAATATTCATTTCATAGTCAAATCTATCGTTTGGTTTCCGAGCTTTTCCGAAAATGCTTGGCCATAAAATAATATTGAAAAAAGAAACCTTAATTAAAAAAACCAAATCATAATAGATTCATATATCATACATTTATCGGCCTGGCGAGTGACCAACATTGTGAAAGTTGCTTTTTTTAAATATTTTTTTATAGTGAATACAGCACAAGAGTCTCAACTGTTCCGAAGGGCCAACCGTCTAGAGCCAGTGATACTGAAGGTAGTGGGGAGGAGAAGGAAATGGGAAGAGGAAGGTTGGGAAGTACTTGGCTATTCAAATCTGGTCAAACACGGCTAAACACGGATTCTAATGGTGGTCCATTTCCGGAACGAGCAATGTTTACATTATTCTGAATGGTGGTTTTATAACAAAAATATTGATTAAATTAAATTTAATTAAATCGTGTACAGAACGAGCTTCTGCAAATGAAGTTATTATCTAAAGATACATTATTTTATATCAATTAAATGTTTTATAACAAAAATATTTATTAAATTAAATTTATTTGCGACCTTTGGATTCGTAGTCGAGTGTCTTACCACTCGACCACACAGGCCGTCAAGAATGGTATTAGACGTGTTAAATGACTAGATCGAAATAGCCAGGTGATTCCTAACCATTCTCGTGCCATCTCCTTCTACCCACTTCCTTCATTTCAGAGGATTCCGTTTTTATGCAATAGTCCGTCTCACTCTATGCAGGTGGGACTCTCGGGTGTACACATATATAATAAAAATCTCATTCATTGACTAGATCTGAAAAGCCAGGAAACTTGTCAATCCTCTCTTCATCATCTTCCTCCACTCTCTAGTTTCATAATTTAATCTAAATAGAGGATGCCACTGTCCCTTTGGCTTCGGGTAGTTAGAATTTTGTACGATAGCTACTCATAAAAAAACGTCTTTAGTGACCAGATCTGAATAGAACAGATACTTCCTAACAGTTCCTAACCTTCCTCTGTCCCATCTCTTTCCGCTTATAACTTCCTGTAGCCTCAAAACATACTTGAAGTTGGGGAATTTCGTTCGGTGCTCAGTAGACATCAGATTATATGCATAAAAGCATTAATATTTCAGCCATTTTATTCTTTAAAAATGAGCTAAATACTCGTACGTGATAGTCTAATTTTTACGGTCAATCTGTTTTACATCGCCCCACGAAATTAAAAACAAATCACAGAAATGCGAAAAACTTCCCAGAATTCAGTTGTAAATCAAAACTTCAAGTTTCGTTTTTCACCCCGTCTCCATGGAAAACAAAAATGTGAAAAATTGTATCAATTTTTAACCATTTCAATAACATGCATATTTTGGACATATTCCTGTTTTTGTATCGTATACGAGTACTTTAGGCCTCCGTGGTCGAGTGGTTAAGACGCTCGACTACGAATCCAGTGGTTGCGGGTCCAAATCCCGGCGTGCGTAAATAGGTACATTTTATTTGTTTAATATGTGTTATTTCACATTTAATGCATATAAAACAATATAAATGTATTTTCGGCACGTTCTGTGGCTTAAGCCGTGTTTGGTGACCAGATTTGAATACCCAGGTACTTTCTGACCTTCCTCTTCCCATCTCCTTATTCTACTCACTGCCTTCAAACACACAACATACCCTAGGGGATGCCATAGTCCCACTGGCTCTAGACGGTTGGGACCAGTTGGGACTGTTGTGCTACCGCACATAAAATTAAAATAAAATAAATTGAAATAAAAAGCAACGTTTAAAATATTGGTCTCTCGCCAGGACGTTCAAATTATATTTACCTTCCCCTTCTTCTTCTCCTTCCCATTACCTTCAACCTCACAACATAACCCATTTAGGAATTCCATAGTCCCACTGACTCCAGACGGTTGGGATCAGTTGGTACTCTTGTGCGGTATAAAAAATAAAGTTTTATGCTTAAAAAATGAGTCAAGCACGTGATTGTTTGAACTTTGCGGTTATTATGTTTGCACCGCCCCACGAAATTAAAAAATCCCCAGAAATGCGAAAAACTCCCCAGATTTGTGTGCATATTTTGCAACAATTAGTGAATATTTACGCGTTTTAGTACATAATAATAATCCGATGTCTAGTAACCAGTAATCATCATATTATTACACACAAATTTTGAACTTAGTAAACTTTGAGTTACCTATCATTCCTATCGAGTTCATTTTCGAAAAAACCCCAGGCAAATGGAGGAAGAAAGTCGGGAATTCGAATGGAAAGGCTTCGCGCGGAAAATTGGCTAAAAGTGAAATTTATTTGCTATCCATTCATCTTCTATCAGCATCCGCAATCGCTGGGCCCGAGGAATTGTCTAGTTGAGGAATTTATTTGCGTTCGGGAGACATATCTCCCTCTCCCGTTAATCTTCCATCCGGCGGCGTCTATGGACGTCCGCGATGATCAATAATTTTATTCGAGCAGTTTTATTTACGTACCTACACACTTTGTGTGTATAATAATAATATAACGTGAGTATTAAGTTTGAAAAAAAAAAAATTTAAGCTCCAAATTATTTTTTTTTCTTTACCATGGCAACACCGATTTTAGAATAGTTATTATTGTTTATTCAGATGTTAGGTTTTGTTTCACTCGAGAATTGGACAAGATAAACAGATTAACTCAATTTTTTTAAACTCAAATATTTTTACTGTTTAAAGTTTGTCTCTTCCATAGAGTTTTTATTTTGGTTTAAGTCTTTATTTTGATTAGGTTTATTTTTCAAGATTTTTTTTCCTCATTATTTTGCAATATTTAATACAAAACCTTAAAAAATAATAAAAAGTAAATAGATAAATAAATTGCCGGAGAATTTTTTGTAAAATCGTTTTCTTTCAGAAAGTACGTACTACTAATTTCTGAATACCATAATACATAATGAGAAAAATATGCCCCTGGACTATAGGGCTTATTTAACGTTACATCCTTTTACCTTTGAGCCATCTGGGTGTTACTATTTAAAGCAATTTAAACGATTACAGCTGCCTCCATTTTCAAATAAGTTTTTGACTGATTTTTCGAATATATGATACGCCAAAAAAGTTACACAATTACAATGTATAGGTATCTTCTTTAAATTGAACAGAAAATCTGTTTAATTTATACCAATTTGAAAAATAACTGCTGTTGCCAGCTTACATAAGATCTTTTGACTCCTAGGCCCCAGACAGACCAACGAAATTGATTTTTCTATCAAGAGAGAGTTTAGATATTTGATAAAGCTTGATCAATTTCACCCGAATAAGGGTAAATTAAACTTACTTCCCCCCACTACACAAGAAGCGTCATCTAAACGGATTTGAAACAAAGCTATTGTTTACAGTTTCAGCAAGAGCTTTTGGCTCCTAGATCCCAGACAGGTCAATGAAATGGATTATTGGTCCAGGTGAAAACGAAAATATTTGAAAATGTTTGATATATTTCACCAGAAGTTAGTGAAACGAGATTACTTTAGTCAAATGCTTGAAGTAACAATATATGGAGGGATAGCTAATTTGTTTTACCCAACCCATCCGAAATTGTAATAAATCACTTTTTCAGAGTTTTTACATCGTACACCATGAGAGAGAAAGAGACAACAAATTTCTTGGACCGCTTCTATATACTGTCGTAATGATCTTAAGCTGGCTATTTTCGCTGGTTAATGGCGGGACTCCGCCCACATTTTTTATTTTGCCACTAAACTTGACACAACTAAACGGTTTTTTAGGTTAGATGGTAAATTTTTGTTGATAAAAATACTGTGTAAAAGTGGCTATACGAATACACAAAAACATTATGTCGATATGTGATATAAATGGATGTATAAATACCGCAGCCTTAGTCTTAGCCACGCCCAATTGCGCCGAGTCATGTTAAAATCATCAAAAACAAGTCCAAAACTGACTTCACTGCCTTGGCTTGGGCTACCTCTTGTATACTCCAAGGTCAAATGTTTCCGCCCACGACACCTTTCTATTTGTCTGCATTATTATATGCAGGTAAATACGTACCTTATATACGTACCCGGAGTAAGAATATATATGGAAAGTGAGCTAAATAATTTAACCAACCAATACAAATTTGCGATAAATCGCTACCTCCGGGTTTTTACGTTGTATACTATAAGAGAGAAAGAGACAAGATAACTCTGCACATACTATTGTAGCACTTCTAAGTATGTTAGAATGTTCTCCGTCCGCGCTAACTTCACATCATCGAGTCGTATAACTTACGTAAACAGATTTTGAGGTTATATCCTATATTTGTGTAGATTAAAATTCTTGCAATGGTTATACAAATAAATCAAACATGATAGTGATATGTGCTTTGCGTGAATCTTCAAATAAGACCTAACAAAGATTATAAAACATCACTTTTCTGAGGTATTTCAACAGTTCAAAATATATTTTACCGAACTTTAGAATTTTCACATTTTCAATTATAAAAAGAAATAAAATCAAAAATCAAAAGCTTCTATCATTATTTGGGCAAACCTTCTGCTATTAGTTTTTGTGTGATATTTTGACTTTGTAAATCATTTTGATGGTGTATTGTTGATATTGTTTTGTTTAATGTGTTCAAATATGTTTATTAAAAATGTCCAAATTCCGTGTGGGCGGTAATTAATAGTTTATCCTATTATTTACCGCCATCTTCTTATCTTTGTCTCTTTCTATCGAGTCAGTATAAAGTCAACCGTCCTGACTACACTGTTTCTCAAAGGTACCTCTCCATGTCCTCCAAGGTACTTACCATTTTTATTTATCTGTATTTATTTGTCATGGCAAAGAAAGTTATTTTCAAGTCCGACATTGAAATACTTTTACAGTATAAGACGCGAGAGAAAAAGAAAATTCATTCTGTTTATCTACCAAGAATATAATAAATTTTGGGCATTCTCATTCTGTTACCTGCCAAAATTTAAGAGACAAACCGACAGAAGCGTGCTGTGGGCGTGTCTGTATGCCCGAAGTAAGCTCAATTTTTCCTTACTTTTGGTGTAATTGATACTTAGATGAATTAAATAATGTAGATACGTTACTGAGACAACGCGCGTGAATGTACTAAACCGAGTCCGAGAGACATACCTGAGATTTACTGCGTTTAGTATCACACAAACATTCGTTCGACAGACAAGCTGTCACGGAAAAACGGGAGCTCTTCAACCGAAGTAATATGAGATAGCGAATGCAGATATTCATAGGTGTGTGGAAGACAACCGTTTCCGTACGTCGTACTCTACTTGGTTAGTCGCTCAGTAAGTTCGTTGGGGAAGAGGGATTATAACAGTAACGCGAGACGTTCATATAGCAATCTCATCCGTACACACACGTTCTGTTTAGTATTGCTATCTTTTTCATAAGCGTTATGAGCTTTGAAACTTAAATCAAGACCGCGCCACATTTATCGTTCGATGTGTATGAATATGACGTGTCTTGTATTTTATGTCCATGAATTGATCAAACATTTTCAAATACTGAAATTCTTCCTCGAACAGTTGATCATTTTCATTGACATGTCCGAGGATCAGGAGTTGAAACTTCCCATGTAAATTGGCAAAATAAGTTGTATTCTTACAAATCGGTTTAGATCACACTTCTAGGGATTATCCGTTCAGTGCCTAGCAAGGCAGATTGAGAGTTTCTGAATATGATGTGTGGGTAAAGGAAAGCTATAAACATAATTTGAATTTGTCATTTATTTCTAAAAGAGCAAATGTTTTCATTTTATGATAAAGAATATTTTTTACAGTGCCTAGTAGTGAAGAGGCGAAAATACAGACTGAAAAAAAAAACAGTAGAAAAAAATGGAGGCCGAATGGTTTAAATTCTTTAAATGGTAACACAAAGTTGGTTCAAAAGTAAAATGGTGTAACGTTGAAAAAGGTCTATCGTCTAGGTGTTCATCATAACAATCTAAAGTAATTTAATACCTATTTGAATATCTTATATTTTTACGCTTTGTAAGCAATATAATTGTATTAAAACTGTTTAATAAAATTGTATTAAAACTGTATTATTTAAATTATATGTATCAGGGAATCGATTTATTGAAGAAAACAATACAATACCGTTTTTCTGATCAAATGTCAAAGTGTGATATTCAGAAGTCAAATATTTGGTTAATTCAGAAGCCTCACATTTAAATATTTTTTTATTTGTTTCAAAAACTGTATTACTTGGTGTTGCCATATAAAGTATTTAAAAAATAGTTTCATATTTTTTTGTCAGTTTGTACTTAAAAAAATGATAATAACATGATATTTAGTAAGAGTAGGCTTATTGCCTGGTGGCAATTTTTTCCAAGCAACCTGTTCATAATGGGGAAAAAAAGTCATGAAAATATTCTAGCGAAAAATTATATGAATATTATTGTTGATGTTATTAGAGAAACACCCACATATATAGGAAATAATTTACGTTCATGCTAAACAAAAAAGGCCGAGAAGATGTTAATGACGATGAGTGTCTGGAGTTGTGGAAAAACAAACCATGGATTTTATTCTTTGATCCATTTTTTTTCAAAAAGTAAAAAATCGAAGAACACACAAAAACGTGACTAACCTTTCCAGTTGTCAAAAACAAACCACTAATCCAAAATGACTGATAATGCTAACATATGATAAACATATGTGTATCAACATAACAACAACAAAAAAAACGATAATCGAATGTACAGAGCCCGCGAAAATTCAAAATTCACTTTTTCTTTTGAACAGGCCTCGTATATTCGATACACGTAGTAAAATACTCTCATATTATTAGCATAGGATTTTTGACAGTAAGACACTTTTTCTGGAATTTTAATGATATACTCGTACGTATTGAATATTTAAAATGAACGAATTTCATAGTGAGACAGACACAGAGAAATCCCATACATTTTGTATTTACTAAGGTGAGTGGTTAAAAAAAATCTTATCGTAAAATATGTTTAACACATTATTGTAAGTTATTTTCGGCATTTTCTGTAGTATATCGAATATAATGTTCCAATATTCACAAATCAAGTAGGTAACGAATAAATCAATTGAGTTTGCAAATTAAAATATGCCCAATGTTAATATTATTGTTTTATTCCAAGAATCTTAGGAAACAGGCTTTTCCAGGAAGCAACTAATTGAATAACTCATTGATATCATTTTTAGGCTTTCGCGAGTTTTGTGGATCGACATTGCATCTTACGTAACTTTGACTAGTGGAGCGTTTCCGCTTTAGATTTCAAATACACAAGTGTGTCACGTGAACGTAGTCGCTCTATTACCAGCAGGAATAAATGCTCTGCCAGATATCATTCGTTTTCAAAATAGTAACACCAAAATTTTTTGTGTTGTTACTATTTTGAATGTTCCCGCCGACTCCTGGTCTAGGGCAGGGGTCGGCAGTTTGTAAAGTGAAAAGAGCCAGATTGTCATGGAAATAGGATAACAAAGGCACCAGAGAGCCACATAGATATAATATTGATATGTATAGGATTTATTGACCAAAGCCAGTAGAGAGTTAGAGAGTATGGCGTACGAGTCGTAGTTTGTTCGGCGGCTCATCTCATAAACTCATAAGTTATAGGGCTGCTTGAAATGAGGTGAAATTGGAGTTTATGTCCGAAGAGCCGCAAACGTCTATGCAATAAAGCACCTCTTTTGATAACCCCATTTTAGGGTTTATTATTTGGGATTTGTTTTATGTTCGACGTTTTTATTTATTGCTCATATAAAAAATATTTTAATCCAGGTTGAGAAAATAATTACGAAATGGGGAGAATAAACTTCTACTCTACGATTTAAAAAAAATGTCATGAAATTAAATATTTTCAATTTACCTTCAAATATTATTTTTGATCCAAGAATTAATAATGTTGATGGTTGTCATAATTTAAGAGAATGATAATAATAATAACAGCATTCCCGTGTTATGAATAATCTGACAATATTTGAAAAACTCCTATTGCCATCATAATATGCGGAAGATGTTGCTTGCGCAATGTTGGAGGACTTAGCTAGCATAGTAATTGAACCTGCGACGCCCGGACGGGAGTCCGACGCGTTTGTCCACTCACCTACTAACCGGTCAAACAGTGATCATAAACATCGAAGTTTTTTGCGTTGAAAAGGTTAAAAGAGAGTACAATAACACACACATCTATAATTTATAGTTGAGTATGATTTATTTAATAGTTCCTAATTATAATGATGTTATTGCGGTATCTTCTGGATGAGCACGTATATCCCCCCCTTGGTGAGCGTGGTGAAGGAGCGGGGCTCCACGGTAGCGTGCCTGGTCATGCCCGGAGCCAGTTCCACGATGAAGTTCCTCAGGAAGTGTACCAGCCCCATCTTCACCTGAAATTCTCCTAATCGAGCCGCTAGAAAAAGGGGTGATTTTTTATTCATTTATCAGCATGCCTATGATATCTTTGCAGGAAGAGGAACTAAAAACGTAATGCTTTTTTTCTTAACGTCTTGTTTTGTGTTCGCTTTCGATAAAGATTGTTTTTTGATTGATGATCGTTAATTAGTTCTAATTACAATAAGTTCTCGTTTCAATAAAAGTTAAAAAAACGAATATAATTGATTATTATTTAATTAATTTATTACAGACCCTCTTTGTATATCACGTAGACTATGACAAAACAGATGGGAATACATTTATTAATAGGAAATTATTAATGACAATTTGAAATGACATAGTGGTTCTAAAAAAAATCTCGACATCTAAGTGAGTAAAACCATCCACAGTTAGCAGAAAATACTTGCCCTAAGCCAACCCCCCTTTTCTCGTGTAATTTATAATTGAGTATAAGTGATTTTTTAAAATTAAATAAAATAAAAATTTCATCTCCACTTAAAAAAATATTGATATGAGTAAAACATTACTGTCTTCTTCATTTTAAAGTGATAAAAATAAGTCATAGTAAATTTGTTCTTACCAATGCATATCCTTTTGCCCTCTCCAAATGGAATAAACGCCATCTTTGGAATATTGTGTGCATTTTCAGAATTAAACCTTTCGGGATCGTAGACTTTAGGATTTTCATAGTACTGTGGATCGGAATGCAGGCCCTGGAAACAATATTAAAATTATTAGAGTTTCTTTGAATCAAGGTTTTCACGAGTTAATTTTTTTTTCTCTTTGTCACTGCATCAATGTATTGACTTTACTGTCAGTATGCCCGGCGTTTTTAGTTGTGACTCATCTAAATACTCATATCTATGCTCGCTTTACTACTTGATCCATACAATCCAATTTAAAAACATACAAAATAATACAAATTATTATAATATACAAAATATATTAAGTGTACAACTTTGCTTCCGCGGTTTTTTTTCCCAAAATTTGAGGCTTTATTGTAAAAAACTGGTTGCACATTTATGATTAAAAGTATTGTCCATCCCTGGTCACTACTTTTTTTCCATTTTTCGAGCATCGTACGAATCCCGCGTTTAAAAAACTGGTCAGCTTTTGAAGCGATCTACGAATCAATCCATTTTTTACTTCTTCATAAGACCGGAAGTGCTGGTCAGCCAGGTCGGGTGCCATTGGTCGAAACAAGTGACAGTCAGAGGGAGCAACGTTGGGAGAATGCGGTGGGTGAGGTAAGACTTCCCATTTCAACGTTTCCAAGTATGTCTTGACCACTTTCGCAACATGGGGTCGAGCAGAGAAGTTTAAAGCCTCCCTCGCAAATTACGAGAGTTCGGCTCGTAAACTGACATTTTCAATCGAGAATAACTTAATGATGCAGACACAAATGGACTAATGTTTCTATAGGGTTATGTTGACAGATGCCCAAGTTTATTGCATGTCGTCTATGGCATAGGTTCTCAACGTGGACGATAACACCCCCCTGTAGGCGTTTGAGACTTTCAGGGGAGCAGTAGAAGATACTAGACAATACTTATCGATATAATTAAGTATGCGTTTTAATTGTTCTCATTGAAACATTCTTCTTTAAACTCAGAAATAGGATAGAAGTCATATCCTGTCTTATGACTATTCAATATTACAGTGTAATTACACGTTTAAATATGATCGAGGCAATAGCTGTATCAGATTTGCGCGATAGTAGATAAAAAAAAAAAGTGGGCGGTGGGCAAAATAAGGTTGAGAACCTATGATCTATGGTCTATTTCGTAAAGCCATCTATAAGAAAATGGCGGAAGCAAAGTTGTACACCTAATAATATAATAATACTTGTCAATAGAAAACACGTTAAAAAAATAATCATTTTTTTACCATGATTTATACCAAAACCGGTATGCAGTGCGAAATTCCTTCGCAGAAATAGTAGATATATATTCAAATGCACTGAATCTAGTTACAAGAAGGTTATAATAGCGTACTCTTCCAAAAATACTAATGTTAATTTATTCCATTGTAATATCTCTAGTAACTTAGTCATGCTTTTGTGTGCTAATTATTTAGTGCATGTTATTTCTGTATCACTATTATTTTATATCATCTGTTGTACAGTTATGTAAAAGCCTATAAGGTCGTGTACAGTAAAATAAATATATAATTATAATATAGAGAGTGTATAGTATAATATAATAATATATGGAAAATATGTTGAATTTTTTTTATTATTTTTATAATTCATACTAAAACCGGTATGTAAACAAGTCTGAAGTACACAAATTAAAAATACAACTACATATTTAATGATATTTACCAAAATCGGTACGTAGACTTGAGTTCCCTTCTCAATAACAATTTCTGTTCCTGGGATCTTATAATCCATATTGCATAACCTGTCCAGGAACGGAAGTGGAGGATACTTCCGCAGCGATTCTGTAAAAGACAAAGTTATTAATATCCATGGAGTTGATCTCATAATACCTCATTCCTTCGAACCGGATGGTAACGTTATATATTGACGATATTGTCTTATCTTATTGTGTGCTGATAATATGCTTGTGTCTTCTCATTTCTGCTCAATTGCACTGTATTTATTAGTTACAAATATTAGTAATTACCAATTAGTAATCAGTAAGTGATCATAAATACATGTTTATTTCGCAGAAATCTTTTTTGATGATTGAAAATGAAATAGTTTTGACAAAAGGTAAATACAAGTTAAATAGTGTGAATATAAACATGTTTTTGGTTTCAACTGAGGATTTATTACCATCATAAAAAAAAATAGATATAGCCATTTATGCAGGGCGTTGCAGGACGTATGCGACAGACGATAACTAGTGATTTCTGAGCTCTTTAGGGTAAAAAATTATACAGCATTTTGGTCTCCGGTGACATCAAATTTTTTCTGACACGTGTCGCCCACTGGTCACTCAGACGAGATACCACCATCTCCCTGCCCCGACCCGTATTATCCAATGCTGTGTGTACCCGTGGAGGTCCTGCAGCAGCCTGTATCTTACATTCATGATGCATTTTAACCAAAAAAAAGGTTTCCAGGGATATTTAGTTATTACTATAATCGTGTGCGATATAAAATCCCAATCTACGTTTAACTTATATAATTTCATATCTTCGAATGCCAACAAATAGTTTTGAAAGTTTCGAAAGAAATTAGCGTTGGAAACCCGTCGTTACACATATCGGATGAATCCAATTTTTTTTTTTTTTACATGAATACCGCACAAGAGTCTCAACTGCTCCCAACTCTCTAGAGCCAGTGAGACTATGGCATCCCCAAATTGGGTATGTTGTGAGGCCGGAGGTAGTGGGGAGGGGAAGGAGATCGGGAAGAGGAAGGTTGGGAAGTATCTGGATATTCAGATCTGGTCACCAAACACGGCTTAAGCCATTTCAAGCAACGTTTCGATTCTGAATGGTGGTCTTTCACCAGGGCGATACTTAGAGTATCTACCACTCTGAACGTGCCGCAAATATACTTGTTATTATTTTTTATGAATTAAAATGTGTTATGACACATATTAATTAAATTAAAGTTATTAGCGCACGCCGGGTTTGAACCCGCGACCTTTGGATTCTTAGTCGAGCGTCTTACCACTCGACCGTGGAGGCCGTCGAAATTACTTTGAAATACTTAAAAAACGTTTATTTTAAATTTAGTTTGTAGAATTCGTGTATATGTTTTTTTTAATCAAAAATAAAATATCTGCAAATTTGTTTTTGACTTTAAATAAGTCACATAAAACGATTTATACATCCACACAAAATATTGTACTATTTTATAAGTGTAGGTACCTTGTATTTATAACAATATCCTTATTGATATTAATTATTACTTACATCAATTCGTCGCCTACAACACAAACAGGCGTATCTCAGAAGACCTTTTTCATTCATTCTAAATTTTTAGAGTTATGGGGGAACTAATACCTCCTACTCTCCGTCATCTCGGGTAAGGTAACTGGGGAGAATTTATTGACCGCTAGGCGGCAAAAACTGAAATTAATAATTGTGTGTGTGGGTAGTATGTTTTAAATGGGAAGTATGCCTTTTTATTTAACAAAAATATTTCCACTTCATTTCAGCAACGAAATTTGGAAGGAATATCTGAGAAGACCTCAAAAATAAGTAAAGTACCAACATAAATCAATATTCATCCTTCATGCTGTCGAAAACCGGCAAATCTCTAATATAACTATAATCCTTTGTAACCTTGGTTTGTGTTTTGACCCCATTAGCAAAACATGTAATAAAATGTATAAGAATTCGACAAAAAAACAGTTTTTTGGCTCCCCTGGGAAGTAAATATGAGATATGCCTGTTAGCATTGTGGGCGACAGATTGTTATTTTATTCTTACTATCTTTTTAAGTATTTATTGTAAATAGTAATTAATTAAATATATAATTAATATGAGAATACATTGGAAAATATTTGTTGTTTCGAGAGAATTTCAAAGTTAGCTTGCAAATAACATTTAAAGCAAACGTAAATTGAATTGTGACAGCATATAAATTTTGTACAATGTTATTTATTTTGAGGAAGTATTTGATCATTGTATTTATTTATTTACCTATGTTAATATGTTATGAAATATAAACTAATATGAGACTGATTAAAAATGCAAACAAGATAATGTTGAATGTGGAGCCAAGGCCGAATGTGTTATGATAAATATGATGAAATATTTTGCACGCATTTCATAAGCAAACGAAATCAAAAGTTCGTAACCTTTTTTTTAGTACCGTAATGTTTTTCCTATATAGATAAAGAATGTTAATTTTTATTATCAAAACAAATTAAATTATGTAGTTGTATTAATTTATAGAAATTCGGTTTTAGAAAAATGGTTTCCGCTATACAGGTATCATTATTTTTTTTATTTTTACTGCAGGAGTTTAAGTTTATATAGAGCCATAGTTCCATTAGATCGGGGCAATGGGGTATTTAAAAAAATGAGGGATACTGTTAAAATCGTGTGGAATATTCAAATATTATCTTTCTGCTTCTAATCGTTTCACTAAAAATGATTGTTTGTTTAAAAAACGCTCCTTAATCGCCATTTCTTAAAAGGTCTGAATTAGACTATGACGTAGGTCCCGCTAGTGGTTGCTAACAAATCTGTCATCGGGACTCCAGTGTGACGTCACATTCGCTTTCCGCATAATTATCTAAACAATTTTTTTGCAACTCATCCAGTTCAACATTCCTTGCCTTAGAAACAATAAACTACTGTTCCTCAATCATCACTCTACTAATTATGGGTATCATTCCAGAATCCATAATGTCGAGACTTGTTAACTCAAGCCATGGTCTTGAAAATTTTGGTACCAGTCTAAATGTTTTTTGTCATTCTTTACGACTCTACCCCAACCTTGTTCGACCTTTGACTTAAATGTTCTTTCAAATTAATATTTTTTGTCACTGCTTCAAATATCATTTGTGCTGTTCTTTCTCTGTTACTCTTTTATTCCATTTATGTTATTAATTTTTTTTTAATTGCTGTAGACTCAGAAACAATAAATTGCGGTTCCTCAATCATCACTCTACTAATTATGGGTATCATTCCAGAATCCATAATGTCGAGACTTGTTAACTCAAGCCATGGTCTTGAAATTTTTGGTACCAGTCTAAATGATTTTTGTCATTCTTTACGACTCTACCCCAACCTTGTTCGACCTTTGACTTAAATGTTCTTTCAAATTAATATTTTTGTCACTGCTTCAAATATCATTTGTGCTGTTCTTTCTCTGTTACTCTTTTATTCCATTTATGTTATTAATTTTTTTAAATTGGACAATGGACCGTTGGTATAAAAATAAATAAATATCGATCCTCAAAAAATCTCTCAAGAAGTTGAATCTATTTTGTTTAAACTTCTATTTTCTATGCTTCACAGTTCCTCCTCAGCGATTAAAAAAACGATGCGGGGAGAAAATGAGAAACCGGATGAAACTTCAGGACGTACTCTTCAACCGGGACAATCCCGGTCAAAACGGGACGAATCGTAAACATACTAACAATTGGTAATCAATTCTGCATGCTGCATATCGAGTTATTTGCGTTCACAATGTCGACACAAATGCAAGTAATCTCGTGAGGAGAATTTAATCACTTATGTTGCTTACCATTAACGACCATCTCCAGATACTTCATGTCCTGAACAGTTTCGTAAGATAAAACTCCATCGTGTTTTTTAATTGTTTCCAAGATGTTCGTTCGTAACCGATCCTGTAACAAATTTAAGATGAAATATAATGCAAGAAATAATAATTTTTATTTATTGTTTTTTATTTTATTTATTTTATTAAAGCCATGATATGGTTTTACCTGCAACTCTGGGTTCATGGATAGCTCATACATGATTAGACTCAGCGTAGTTGAGGATGTTTCAAAACCAGCAATTAAAAATAGATAGGGTTGGGCTACAAAATCGTCACCTTCCAATTCTGTAATAAATAAACACATTTTTTGTGTATTACATCTGCGTCCATTTACAATACACATGAACAGTAACATAAAAAAGCAAATGTATTAAGAGATGTTGTTAACATGTCTCTTGAAATATTTAAGGTTTATGTTGAAGATATCAAGAGACATGTTATTTAGTAGTACCATACCCCGTGTTATGCTGTGCTGAGCCAACACGTCTGTTCTGCCATGGGAGATACACAGCAGATCGTGGTGTCGCCCCTGGCAGTAGTTGTTTGGCACAAACAACTTATAGCATTCCAGGAGGTATGGATTTTCAATCAAATTATGTAATATTTTGTACGCTGTTACTGCATGTAGTAAGTAAGAAATATGAGATGAGGTAGCTTGAACAAGTACTATTCCGAGTACATGTCTCTTGCTGGAAGACCGATCTCATCATAAATTATTGGCGGCAGTTCCAGAGGGAAGACGTTCAATGGTGCCCCAGGTAAATTTGGAGTAAATAGCTCCGGAGGCTGTGCGAGGAGAGGTTGGGCCTGAAATGAAATGAGGCCGTTGAAGTGGCACAAGACGGGGTGGTCTGGAGGTGCCTTGTTGAAGCGGCTACCAACTCTATTAGAACAAGAGGAAGAAGATGGGATGAAAAGAAAAAAAATGTCCGAGAACGAAATAGACATTCATGCATTACTAAAAAAGAAATCGGGAGAAAAAAAATGTCTTGCGTGGAAAGGGTAAGTTTAAAAAAGAGGTAGGTTGACTGGTCGGTAGCTGAGTGGACAAACGCGTCGGATTCCCACCCGGGCGTCATGGGTTCAATTCCTCTCCTGGATAAGTCCTCCAATATTGCACAAGCAACATATCCCGCTTGTTATGATGGTAGTAAGAGTTTTCAAATGTTGTCAGGTTATTCATAACCCGGGAATGTTTGTATTTCTCTACAACAACAAAAAGTTCAAAACCACACAAAAAATTAGGGAAAATTTTGGTTTTGTGAATGATTTAACTTAACTCTGTTCCTCACAAGAAGTCCAACAGCCAGAAGCCATTAGGAGTATAGTATATCAAATTTAGGAAATCTTGTGAGGCTTAAGGAAATGGCGAGGGAAGATAAAGTGGGAATAGTAAGGTTGGGAGGTGCCTGACTATCCAGATCGGGTTAATACTTGTTTATAGATATTGCAATTTTTTTGTTTATTAAAAAAAAATAATGTCATGCAAATATTCCCTGGTTACGCTAATAATCTGACAATATTCAAATTTTGAAGGGTTTAGCTAGCAACCGTGACACCAGGGTGGGAACTCGACGCTTTGGATCGCTTGACCAACTAACCGATAATGAAACGATTCAATCGGATAGCCGTTTGTCATGGAAGCCGCACATTCAGATAGCGAGAAGGAAATCACAGGGAGCGATCGGGGCGATCAGCCCAATTTTCAAGCGCCAGAGCTCACTGAGTGAAAATAAGAAACTTCGCCTGTACTATAGTCTCATCCGGCCATCTATGACGTACGCGATCCCGGTTTGGAGCAACATCGCTCACTCAACATTCAACCAGATACAAGCTACACAAAACAAATGCGTGAAAATCATCTACAACACACCTCTTTTTAACCTCAAACGCTTACACGAACACGAAGAAATACCTAGCATACAGGAGCACGCATTTGATCTCACAACGCGATTCTACGAAACTCTGAACCCGGATAACGCACTGATTAGCGGGCTTGGAAACTACAATACACCCGAGGACTTACCGTTCTACTACAGGCACAGAATGCCGAAGCATATTATTATGACCTTCCGTGAGGACAGCCAGGGACAAGCCGAGGAAACCGAAATGGTGGACGAGACGTATGACTTGCATCACATCGGCTAGGTAAAAAATCCCATCCCATTCCCACTCCACGCCTCTGTTCTCCTTAGGAAAGAGCCCATAAAAGAAAAAGGATGCAGCTCCAAGTAGAAATCAGTCAAATAAAATTTTTCAAACAGTTACAAGTTCAGAACTTATGTATTTCTTTTTTATCTTTTCCTTGCTTAGGGTTTTTAATCCAGTAAAGATCTTTTCCCTAAGAAAACACTAATGTAAAAATAAACTCAGTCAAGTAAATAAAACCATCAGATGGTGATAGTAATAAGGCCTAATGAGCCGCAGTACTAGTCAGATAGTCATTATGAGGGGTATTTGTATAAGCCCCAGCTAGTTAGTAGAGGATTACGAAAGAATCCATAAAATCAAAAAAAAATCAAACGATTCAATTCAGAGTAATATTTCTTTCTTAATGTTTATTTAACTTTTGTTTACCTTATTAATAAATGTCTAAATTTGATTATTAAATGATGTCCGAACTAATTGCTAAAAATGTTGAAGCAAAATTAAACTGCTACCAAATGTACATTTTAATTAAGTGTCTTAGTGAAGAGAAACAACAAAAGAGATTTAAATATTTTTTCCCAACCTATACAAATTTGCGATAAATCCCTTTCTCCAGGTTTTAACATTGTATACCATGAGAGAGAAAAAGACAAGTAAAGTCTTCACATAATATTGCAGTACTTCTAAGTATGTAAGAATGTTCTCCGTCCGCGCTAACTTCACATCATCGAATCGTTTAACTTACTTCAACGAATTTTAAGGTTATTTCCTATATTTATATTGATTAAAAAACTCGCAGTGATTATACAAACAAATCAAACATGATGGTGATATGTGCTATGCGTGAATGTTCAAATAAGACCAAACAAAGATTATAAAACATCACTATTCAGAGGTATTTCAACAGTTTTAAGTATTTTTGACCGAACTTTAGAATTACCACATTTTTAATGATATAAAGACATAAAATTGGATTAAGCAGTTGAAACATGCCATAGATTGGGATGATTAATGATATATTATTATCAATCAAAGTGTCTAAGAAGCACAGGACGCCATAACGTTAGTTCCACATTTTAAAGGGAAAAAGATTTGTTTTAAATGTTAAAATCTAGCCGAGAGAAAACATATAAATATAAGTTTTCTCCAAGAACACACTATACCTAATTAAAAAAGTAGTAAGTAAATATAACCTTCTCATAGTGATAGCGGTAAGGCCAAAGGGTCAATATGATAGTTAGACAGAAAATACACGTGGCGTTTGTATATGCACTAGCTAGGAAAAAAATCTGAAATTTAGAAAAAATGAAGCAGGGCAAAAAATCAACTAAAATTTTAAGAATTTTCCCAGAATAAGTTTTTTTGAAACTACTTGGGAATAATATATCAAAAATGTATTTTTTGTACTAAATAAAATTCATCTCTTTATAGAGTGGACTGTTTTTGTTTATTGGATTTATTTTTTCTGGTAGTCTGATTTCTTTGCATTTCCTTGTACTATTTCTGTGAATATCCACGTTGTAAATAATTGGGTAATAAGTTGGTTATAAGTTTTATTTTTACTTTTATTGTATGTGTAAATATTAATGTTTTTAATGTTAGCATCTATTTCACTGTTAGTTACAAGCTATAAGTCCTTATTGTAAGTCACTGGTTGAAAATATTAGGTGTAAGCCATTAGTAATAAATCTTAACTGTAAGTTATTAGTTATAAGCTTAAGTGATAAATTAAAGGTTAGATAAATTAATTTGTAAAGCGCCCTTGAGGTGATTTTCCCACAAAAACGGCGCTATTAAAGTTATCCATTTTTTATTATTATTATATTGTCATTAAAAAAAATTTAAAAAAATTTTTTTACCAATTTTCTCAAGTGTCTTATCAGTGTCCAGTCTTCCATTCTTCCTGATCTCCATGATCAGGTCTATGAAGTCGTTCCTCTTGACTCCCGTCTCCTCCCGCAGCTTGACGGTGTCCCAGACGATCGCCCTCATCAGCTCGTAGGTCTTGGTGGCCGCTATCTGAATGGAGAAGGCCTTGGAGAAGTGCGGAGCGAAGAAGAGCAGAATCTTCTTCAGAGCGTATATGGGGCTTGTTGAGAAGCTCTGAAAAGGCGATGAAATCATTTTTTTTTAACAATAAAAGAAATTGTAGTAGGTCCACTAAAGAAAATAATAGAAGTGTGTTATTAAATTGCTCAAACTTTTTCAAACAACGATTTTATTTTATTGAGTAGATTAACAATTTCATTGGCCTATCTTGGGTCTAGGAATCGAAAGGTCTGATGTGAATTGGAGACACCAATACACTCTTTCCAATCGGTTTAGACCACACTCCTTGGGATTGCGTATACAGTGAACAGGATAAAAGAACATATACACCAGCACTAATTATGACATCAGGAACTTCATTAAATGAACTAAGATACTAGATAAAGGTACAAGTTGAAACATGTCAGATAACAATGAACCTGTGGCCAGGATGTTTTAGAGACCTATACGATGCAGTATAAGCTTTTACTCGGTTTGTTTAGAGTTTTCTTACATCTTCGTTGATATCGACAAATGCAGAGTAGTTCCCGCTCATGGCGCCGGCGTCCAATCCAAATCCGCAGGCTGCTATGACAGTGGTGGTCAACTTGGCCATCTCTGTTTTCAACTCGACCGGCTCTCCTAAAATAAACAGAAGGTTAGATTAAACTAGGTTAGTTTAAACTAGGTTTTGAGACTACTAAATCGCCGGTATAAACGAGTACATTAGTTATCATATTATCGTCCGAAATGTCCATAAAATATAGTCATAACAGGTGTTATAGATAGTCAGTTGCCGTAGTCTACGGCACAGTTTCATTTATCTTGAAATGAACATAATTATCTTGACATACCATATGAGAATCTTTTTTTTTTTACGTGAATACCGCACAAGAGTTTCAACTGCTCCCAACTGTCTGGAGCCAGTGAGACTATGGCATCCCCAACATCCCATGTTGTGAGGCTGGAGGCAGCGGGGAGGGGAAAGAGATGAGGAAGGGGAAGGTTGGGAAGTACCTGGCTATTCACATTTAATTCATATAAAAATAATAAAAAGTATATTTGCGGCACGTTCCAGAGTGGTAGATACTCCAAGTATCGCCCCGGTGAAAGGCCACCATTCAGAATCGAAACGTTTCTTGAAATGGCTTTAGCCGTGTTTGGTGACCAGATCAGAATTGCCAGGTACTTCCCAACCTTCCTCTTACCAATCTCCTTCCCCTCTCCACTACCTTCAGCCTCACAACATACCCCATTTGGGGATGCCATAGTCTCACTGGCTCTAATTCACCATAAAAAAATAAAAAATTCACCACACTTGTGGTAAGTATATGGTAGTCACCTCATCTCTAATTGTCTATTACTGACTATAAGTTGTAACTTTACATTCTCAATGATATTACTTGTCCACGTGACACTGACTGGTTCCTCTCACTTATGGTCTAATAAATATCAATGATATGACAAAGTCGTTCTTATTTATAGCCAACTTACAGCCAACAATTTACAGCCAAAGACATCACGTACCTTTGTCAGCGAATTTCTGCATGAGTCCTACAAACGTGGCGCAGCATTCGTCCACCAGGTAGAACATCCTCTTGATGCGCAGCGCCGTGAAGCCTTGGTTTAGCTTTATCCGCAGCATGTGCCACTTTGCGAAGTTCAGCCCGAACAGCCTTCGTTTGGAAAAAAATAAAATTAAACCTATAAACTTTTCTTTTTTTTGTGTTAAGTGAATACCGCACAAGAGTCCCAACTGCTCCCAACCGTCTAGAGCCAGTGAGAATGGCATCCCCAATAGGGGTATGTTATGAGATTGATGGTAGTGGGAAGGGGAGATAGATGGTAAAGAGGAAGGTTGGGATGTGTCTGGCTATTCAGATGTGGTGATCAAACACTGACCATACAAAATACAAAACTTATACGTTTCTTGGCAAGTCAAGTAACAAAACTTATACAAGTTTACCTATATATACAAGTATATATATATACCTTAATATATTTATATATATATATATATATATATATATAAATATATATATATATATAAAGTTAGGTCTAACGTATAACGTTTGCTTAAATAATAACGAAAGTTTTTAGTTAATATTACCTTTATATACTTAATAATTCGATAATCCTAACGTGCTGTCAAACATATTTAAAACTGTTGAAATACCTGTGAAAAGTGATATATTTAACTCATTTTGGATTTATTTTTACATGCATTCATAGCGCATATCGTCATGATGACTTGTTTATTCAAATAACTACTTTTTCACAGTATTGTTATCAGCAACAAAATAGAATATAACCTCATAAACCGGTGAGTTATGTCGCATAACAAAAGTGGACGGAGTCGCCGGAGACGCGGGAGACGGAAAACATGTTTACATACATAAAAGCGGTGTGATATTTTGCGAAAACTTTTGTTGTCTTTTTCTCTCTCATGGTGTACGACGTGAAAACCGGAGAAAGTGATTTATCGCAGATTTATATAGGTTGGGTAAAAAAAATACCTCTCTCTCCATATATATTCTTACTCCAAAAATAACACCCAGACACGTTGTTGAGTTCTCAAAGTGGCAACCAAAAACTACGCTAGTTGGTGTGCTCGGTGATTTTGTCGATTTAGTACTAAACTGTCACGCGTTGCTTGAGGTCGTTTAGTATATCTAAGCAAATTGCGAAAATAAGTTCCAAAATGTCTTCGTGTGTGATGAGAACGTGTTTCAATTACACTGCAAAACTACTTAAAAGCAATTAATAACATTTTATTTGCAATCACACGTAAATTACTTTATTTTAGAAAATACAGTTATGTCCATTGTTTCCCGAAGATTTTAAACGTCATTCGAGAGAGTGAGATGGTGAACGCAACAACACATCTACTGTCTAGAATGTCGAGACTTGTTGACTCAAGCCATGGTCTTGAAATTTCTGGTACCAGTCCAAATGATTTTTGTCATTCTTTACGACTCTACCAAAACTTTCACTTGACCTTGGCTTTGATTTGAATGTTCTTTCTTACGTATTTTTGACATATTATGGCATTGCTTCTTTACAATATTATGTTTGTTACACTACAATATTACGGACATATGATGAAAGTGAATGGAAGAAGGTGTCGGGGACGCCCGAGGAAGACATCAAGTGAATCAATTACTTGAGAATCGGGCCACGTGAAGAGTCAGAATAACAGAAGAATACGTATGAGACGATGTATGAATGTGAAAGTAGTAAGAAGTGTGTGCCAAGACAGAGTTCTATGGCGGTCCGTCCTCTCTGCCAACCTTACTAGGAAACGGTGTTATGGTTAGTTAGTTAGTTATGTATGTGCTGTTCTTTCTCTGTTGCACTTTTTTCCCATTTCGTGTTATGTATTTTTTGTAATTGGACAATAGTCCGTTTGTTTATAAATACATAACACACGAGTATGAGAAAGATAATTGACTGGCTTCGGCTTAAATCTGCTTACATCGGGTTCGCCATTCGTTTTTTTTCCAATTAGGGAAAGATGGGGGTAAAACGCACAACGGGTAACAAATTAATTAAATTTAATTGATTCATATACTACTAATTCATTTATGTTCTACGATTATTATTGATAACATCAATGACCTCGTTAGGTATGTTACAGAAGGATGTTTTTTTACAAGTCGGTTGTGCATGAAATAAATAATACAAGTAATATTTTAACCTATCTTATCGGAGAAGCTTCACATTATACTATGTCATGTAATGTGTATTTAGGTAAAACATACATTAAATCAGCAGAATTTAAGTTGTTTATCAAATAATAAAACAAAATTATCAGCGTCGTGAAAAATATATTTGTTTATCCAAATATATTTTTCATCTTAAGCCTCAGCACTCAAACATACCGCTGAATCTCAATTTGTAGGAGTCTAATACAGGCAATACTACAGTTGATTTATGTGTACATTATCTATGGGTAGTAAGGAAAATATGTATGGTTACCAGTGAATTCAATTCTTAAACAGTAATCGTTCAAATTCTATGAAAAACATACTAAAATGTCTGTAATAGCATTTTCAAACGTTTTGACTGAAATTCCAGTATGCATTTCAAATAGAATTTAAAAGATTACAACTTGATAATTTTGCTTACCAGAAACCTTAGACATTTTCCTTAACTAGCCGTGTAGAATTGACAGATAAATTACATATACTATTACTTGTCTTAGTCTCCTACAAAGTGTGTATTTTGAGTGTTAACTAACAAACAATAATTTTATGAATGCTCTGTAGTACAACTCATCCAATTGTTTGAGGTATCTGAAGTTGGGGTATGTTTTGAGGCTACATAGAAGGGAGAAGATAATGAAAAGAGAGGTAGGGAAGTTATTCAGAATCCGGTTGATAAACACTGATAAAGCCATTTCAAGCAAAACGTTTCAATTTTGAATATGCGGTGATACTGAAAGTATGATACACAACTCCGTATATGTATCCCTCTTAGTCGAAGTATTAAAGTAAAGAAAAACTCTGATTTTGGCTAAACAACTAAGTAAGCAACCATCCACACAAAACAATGTCTTAGCAAATGCTCCTTGGTTCTTTCACATTCATACATCGTCTCACACATACTTTTCTTATTCTGACTCTTAACCTTGACATGACTCGACTCAAGTATTTGATTGACTTGATGGTGCCATGTCTTTCGCGGGGGTCCACGACTTCTTCTACCATTAATTTTCATATATTCTTCTGGCGTTCCTTTACCTGTTTAACCGCTCTACTTGTCCAAATAATTTAAACATCCCTTTCTTAAACGTGTTCATTACGCTTACACCGGCCTTGCATTATTTTAGGACATTTGTAATACTGTCATACAACACATACTCCTCAAGGATTTCAATTTAATGGCAGCAGATTGGTCATAGATTTGGGAATGTTGATATATTATATTTTGAGATTCAGTATTAGTGATAAAACGAACTCAATAGTAAATATTACATATATGTATTTTTTTCTCTTCTATACTTTCATGAATATTATTTTTGTATTTTTTTTATATTGCATTTTGTATTTACCACTGGTGTTATATTTAATTTGATTTTTTTTTTTTCAAGAAGTATGTATAATATTTTTTAATGTACCATGTACAATTATATAATGCGCTACCTTTGTCAACATAACAATAATGTACAAATTTGTTCGAAAATCCCACTAGGGCGTTAATAAATAAATAATTAATAAAAAATATGAAAAAAAAAATTATAAGCCCACGAATATTATTTTAATTTTAATGACCGACCGGTTTCGTTTAGCCTAAGCATCATCGCCATCATCGGGGTACAAAATTAAAAAAAACAAAAAAAAAGTGCGGTTATATATACATACAAAATATAAAATAAAATAACAAAACAATGAGAATACAATAATTTATAATTAGGTATTCTTTCTTACCCCTTTGCTGCGAGGGGGTCGGGGATTTCGTTGGGGGTGAACACCCTGTCTGAGAAGTGGTTGAAGTCCCTGATGAGGATGTGTTTGATGAGCTCCCTGTCCCGGATTAGAAGGGCTGGCTTGTCGAAGGAGAAGAATCCCACGAATGGTTCGTCGGGATACAACCTGAAAAAAAAACAAAATTTATGACTTGTTTTGAATGAGTTTTTTCAGCTGGTGTTGACGAAACCAACGTCAATTTTATCTAATACGATACATATAAAAAAATCAAGAACCTTTCAGCAAAAGCCTGTATGGACAACATGCATGGTTATTTCGGTTTAGAAATTAAAATTCAACGTAACTATTTTATTTTCATTTTGCAATGTAATTTCCACCATGATCCATGTAGATATTAAATACGTTTTTTACTTTGATTAATTATGGTCAGACGCCATGTGTTTTGTTCCACTTTTAACTATATTTTTATTTGTTGCTTTAAATTTTATTTTGAAAGTTTTATTAAAAAAATAAAATCAATTATTATTATTGTTTAAATTTAAACAACGATTTCTTTTATAAAAAAGTTCTGCAATGTAATTATTTTTATGGGTGACAGCTGTTTCGTCTTCCGAAGGCATTGAAAAATCGTGACGAAGCCACGTAGACGAACTATTTTTAACATTTTTAAATACAAAATTTAATAATGAAAAGCTTTTGATAAAATATCTTTTTTTTTGATTTTTCTATCTATGTCCTCATTATTTACAAAAACGTTAGTAAAACTATTAATATAAAAAACTTACATTATTGTTATTTGTGATTTTCAAGCTGTTAATTCGTGGTGGAATCTGATTTATATTAAAAAAAAACCATAAATTAATCTAACTCATCACTATGTTACCCATCTACCAGACGGTAATAAAACTACCCGAAGGTGTATTTAAATGTTATTTCATAGCTGTTGCTGTCATCAACAAAACAAAACACTCAAAATGTCACAAATATTCAATATGTCATTATATTTTTATTAATTCAATTGAATTATTATTGAGAGTTCTGCTATTTTAAGTTTTAATAATAATAATATTAAATTTAATTCAATTGAATATATAATCCAAATTAAACACGAAAACTATAAAAAAAAAACCAATATTATACGAGTATATAATCCATTCCGGACATAAATAGTATATATACCATAGATTCATTTCAAATCGTACCAGTCTGTAGATGCCCGTTACAAGGTGAAACCGTTCCGGCCTTAATAAAAAACAATGGAATAAATTTGAAAATTTTGTATTATTAGATCATTATATATTATGGTTCAATAGTTAGAACCAGTGATGTAATTTTGTGCGGTTTTCAAACAAATTAAAGCTTTAATTAAATTTACCAGTAGGTATTCAACGTAATCAATTAAATGTTAATTTAGTGTATCTGAAAAAACCACACAAATAATTAATATAATATGTATAATATAATAAATGCTTTAATCTAACTAACATACACCCTAGGTCTATGTTGTTTCACAAATGATCCCACAGAGATCATGTGGTTAGTTAATTTATTTTTATGAATCATTCTTATTGTGCTAGTATGTTCTTAATATGCAATTATATTATATTACATATTATAGTCAGGCTTAATATTTGTTCATTTACAAGCAGTTTCTACTTTTTTGTTACTAGCTTTGAACTCAATACAAAAATCGTCTTTTTTATTTTCTATATTTGATTTAATAGTCAAATATGTGGCAAAATTAATAACAAAATCGAATTTAATGTTACCAAAAAGGCAGAACGAAAGATAAATAGACTCAAATTTTAAAAAAATAATACGATTTTATAACATATTCATAAATAAAAAATTACTGAAAACTGAAATTATGTTCTAAACATCCTTTCCAGTGTGAATTCTGACACCGAATCCGGAATCTTCCGACTCAAAGTTAAACATATAATCTACCCTACAGAGGCCTTCAGTAACATATTTATTTTGAACATTACTCTAATGCTTTTGTTTCTACAAACACGTACCGTCTTACTTATTAGATTCTTACGAGCCAGTTCGGCATTGGTTTAGTTACACCGGAGGTAGGCCATTAAACTAGAAGCATTAGCCGTGGTTATAAGGTAAGTCTTTCACAACTCAATGCTCTCACTGAGTTACCTTTAAGCGACAAAAAACTAAAAAAAGTCCCAAACTTGTGTCGCTTGAGTCAAGCCTTCTCCCAAATGGTTAATATATTTTAGATGGCTGAAGGGCCACAAAAGTCTTTCGAATCAAACGAGTCTTTTTTTTAAATCAAAACTGCATGTTAAACTCATTTTAACCCAACGTGTGGCGTTCATTGCTAACACCGCGCGTCACGCGTTGATGGGCATGTGAACGGTATGCGCACAACGCGCAACGCTCGTTCTGCCGCCTCTTCGCTTTGAACCGGTCTAAAAAGACGCAGCCATGTTGTTTTGAGTCGTTCCACAAGGCACAGGGAACCCGTCACTGTTCGTCAGTTTGAATTGATTCGTCATTCAAATAGAATTTTAGTTAGCAATAAACGTGGAAAGCCCTTTCGCCATTCCTACGATGATACTAAAATAATACTATGATAATATAAAGTTATTCCATACTTGTAAAGGGACGCCAGATGCTCCCCTATAGAAGACTTCAGGATAGCCATGTTGTAGATATTGCCAAATAACAGCTTGGGTTTCATGTGGACAACCCCTTTCTTCTTCCAGTGGTCATGGTGTCTGGTCAGGAACATATAGGCCGATATGATGGCACTCACGAAGAGTATGCAGAGCTCCACGATCATCTTGTTGCTTCTGAAAAATACGTGATTTTAAAATTCTAAATATGTAAAACATTTCCGTCGTCGTTTGACCGATCGTCACTTTCGACCTCTTCGCAAAACAGCTATCAACCTCATTTTGAATTTTTTGACGCTTGAACGGTCCTCGCGAACCGTCGATTCTTCCGTCAATTTTTTGCTAAATTCTTTGATCAGTCGCTGGTTAAGCCGTCAAGTACAATGGTCATAGATAATCGGTGATTAACCCCTTCAAATGAAAAAATATTGTGTGTATCCTAATAGGTGTTAAAAAAATTGTAATAAATTATTTCAAACTTTAATAGATTTCAACATATTCTTTGATATATGCAGTACTTTTAGTAGAAAATTGAAAGCTATTTTCGTGTTAAAAAAAAACAACTTCGTACATTGTTCATATATTGTGTACTTTTTTATCATCTCTCTTTGTAACACCATTTTCATTCAACCATTTTATTTTTTATTCCCTTTAAATTCTTCTACTACTTCGTTTAGACACTGTGCACTTTTTTTATTTTTCGTAACCTAATCTTTAATTTTTTTTCCCTTTAAATTTGACTAAAAATTACCTTTAAAAAATTTTTTTTATCTGTCTCGTTTGTTAATCCGTTAGAAATAATTGGGATGCAGGCAAATTCTCCAGTGAATCTTTATTATTTTTTAAAAGTCTGTATCTGTGTTTTCTCTTTAAATAAAAAAGGTCTGTCATATTTTATACACAAAGGCGGATTCGTGAATACAAACCATAAAAATATCGAATGAAAAAAAAACTAGTTTATAGGTTGGCTATATACAGCAGAGGAGGGTTCTAGAATTTATTTCTTCGCCTTTCGGCATTTGAAAAAACTTTTAAACTTGGAATTCCAATAAACAAAAAGCCTATTTTAAAATTCCTTTTTTGTTTCAGAAAAAATGGTTCCCGTTCTGAGAGACTAATGCTCGTTGAACTTTGCCCAAATGCCCAGAAAGTTGAAATTAGAAAATATTCGTATATCCATACATTTATCAAAAACATAATATACACAAAAAATGTTGTGGATATAGCGCCAAACGTTGAAATAATCATACAACTACCATCCTGTCTATGGCCACCAACCAGATAGTAACATTAATTATTTATAATTTTTATTGGATGCACGTAAAAGAAATTATGTAATCAAAGTGTGAAAAAAAAAATAAAATCTTTGATTTTGCTGTTAAACATGTTTTATTATCTAAGTCGGCCATCAATGATACGGAGACATGATTGTTCAAATATTAAAATTTTAATCACGAATACACATTGATTTTTATAACCATGTTTATAATATTTTCTCTTTTATATTACTTTTGAATATTAGGCTTTCTATCATTATTTTTATATTTACCTTCAAAATATATTTCCATATGTTATTAACTCTTGTAAGACGCTGTTGCAATTTATATACTATTGTCCATATAAGAACACATACTATTGTCCATAGTTACACTGTGTGACTCTACACAATTATAATCAATATAATGTATTTCATCATGAGTCTATGCATATCCCACAAATAATAAAAATCACTTAAATAATGCACTAAGTGATATTCTACTTTTTACGCAACTGCTCCAATCTATTGTTCAAATATTTGTTTTTACTCTCTTGAGTACACAAAATATTTTTGTGGAGTCCTTATTTTGTAATACGTAAAAAGCAAAAATCGTGGAAAACAAATCAAATTTAAAAACATATACAAACAGATTTTTCTCTACTTACTAGATATAGAAAAAATAACACAAAATAGTTGAATTAGCGTCAACTTTGCACTTATCTAATATATACAAACAACACAAGGTAAACGATGCTTATACTGACATAGTCTCTAATTATGAAAATATTTCAAAACAATATGACTGTCCTTAATCGAGAAAAACAAAATATTTCTTTAAAATATGTCAAACACGTATTATTAATTATGGCCAGTAAGAAACGGGCTTAATTATAAAAAATAATAATATCGACTACAATGAAACAAGGCAAGTATTATGTGATCACAGTGTTCTGTAAGCAACATTTGTATATTTCTGTTTAAAAAAGCAGGTTGTTCACTCGGAAACAAACACCAAAACACCGCAAACGGGTAAGTATTTACCTTATATTATTAACCAATTATTTTTAAATAGTGAAAAAAATGTTTCTCAAAACGACGTAATCCGTGTAAGTGGAATGTTGCACCGAGAAAGAACGAAACTGGACTGATTGACTGCTGCCTGTTACTCTAAGGCTGGTGCACCAGAACGTTTTTGATCGTCTCGTGTCTCGTTTAAATGAGTTTGATTATACATTGGCGTGCGGTAACAGTGAGAATTGATATTAAAATAAATAATATATCAAAGATCATGTAAAGATTTTCATAATTCGTTTTCCAGATTAAAATTCCTATTATAGTCCAGAACTTTTGCTCTTTTGAGAATTGAAAGTTCGTTGAACTTTATTTTATGATTGGTCTACGTTGTTATATGCCAGGGGGTAGAATCTATAGACGCTGTAAAGCTGTCAACACACCACTAAAGAAGATTGAAAAAAATGCGCTTTTCTATTTTCGAGGTTTTCACAGTTTTATAGCCTCTGTGATTTTTTTTTCTCTTTTTATTACACGTCCTCGTGCAGAGGAAAGGAAATAACAAAATACGATACTCACGATTCAAGTAATACGTATTTAATATTATATTTAAAAAAAAAACCACTCTTTACTACATGGTGGCATCTCATAATTACACCTTGTGAGACAAGTGTTTGTTTAATTTTAAAATATGTGATTAAAGTGTTTTCCTGGGAAACCAACCAGTTTATACACAATATTACCGGTTAGTAGCTGAGTGGACAAACGCGTCGGATTCCACCCGATGGTAGTAGTTTTTCAAATATCGCCAGGTTATTCGTAACCCGGTAATGTTTGTCTTTCTTTTAAAAAATTCCCATAAACTTACAAAGCAACATTTTCCGCTTAATCATGATGGTAGTTCTCTAGATAATTTAAATAATAAATTAAAAGTTATACATAAAACAATTAAACTAATCTATCTGAAATCATTGACGACCGGTGGATTGTTTTCGTAAAGGAGTTTTACGATGACATTGCAAAAAATCTCTTCAGGTTATGTAATTGTTTCAGAAATATGAAAATCCTATTTAAATAAATGTGATGCTTTTTCAGGGTTATTAAAGTAAACTTTAAAGAATGTTCCGTTTGAGAGATGTTTGTATTTATCATGTGCCAGTGTTTTGACCAACTTCACGTTTATCTTGGGTTATTAAACTGACATTTGAATGTTATTAGTTACCAGATAAAACCAATTTGGGTTCTTGGTTGATAAACTAAAAATACTATTTGTTTTGTAGAATAGTGAAAAAAAAAACTGTAAAAACTACAAGATATGGTGATAATATTACGTTTTTATTTGTAGAATTTTTATGGACGGTCAGTATTATTACCTCCATATAATATATAATCAGTATTGTTACCTCTTCACTTGAAAGATTTAAATGTATTAATTTTGCATTATTTATACGCACTAAGGCTGTTTTTCTTCGAGTTTTTTTGTTTTTTTTCACGATTTTTTCGTGCTGTTACTTATTTTCTAACCTCTCTAGAGACCCTTATATGTGTTTTTGTGTCATCTAAAGAGAGAGAGAGAGAGAGATAGTGCTATTATTTACCTAAATGTCACGCGAAGGCATTGTTATTCGATATAGATAGATTCGTTATAGGTAGTGAATCAATTCAGTTTGACTCTTCAAGTTAAGTGAATTGATACATTGATTTGATTCATTTCGTTGTTTGATTCGATAGTGCATCTTTGTTTTTCAGGTGTAATACCTTCAGAAAAAATAAAAAAGTCTTATATTTCTTTCAATTTGAATTTTTTTTTGCTATAATATTTGAAAATAACAAATTTAAGAATTTATTTGCTTTGTGGCTTGTTTTTTGGTTTTTTATATGAACACCGTACAAGAGTATCAAATGTGTGACTTTAGCGATTTGAATATTTTGTGAGGCTAAAAAGGGTGGAAATTGAAAGGAGATCTAGAAAAGGAAGACTCCGATCTCAAAGGTTCAACGGACTCGTGGAATTACTGAATAAAATAAGTCTGTACGCTTTAGTCATTCCGACAAATTGACCATTTGCTGACTAACTAAACTTGACTGAACGCGCGAGCAGGACGTTTGAGATACGTATTCACTGTAGTCGTTGATTGACTATAAACTTGACCGTCGCATTGACTGAATATTGTTATTCAGTTATTCAGTACAGACAAAATAATTCACTTATTCCGTTGCCTCTGAGAGTTTCGCTCGTCACGTCACGTCATTCGGTCGTGAATGTCGTCACGTCATTCGGTCGTCACGTATTTTTTATTTTGAAATTGAATGAAGTGCGTAAAGACGTTTGGCGCTTTTACATTGTCAAGAAACGAATTCTGCTGTGGGTCAAACAACGTTGATATATTCTTTTAATTATTCTAGGACAGCCTTTGCAGAATTTTTAGAGTTTTTGCGATTTACAGAATTAAGACGTTGTTTTTATATTTTTAAATTTATTTATTTTGCTAAAATACAAAAAAATACATGGGTTTGGTTCATGGCTGTCTCACTAGGTGATTCCAGTGTCGAGACAGACGTAGTAGTATACATAAGTTATATAATATTAAATGTAAATATTAATAAAGATAACATAGAAAAGAGAAAGAAGAAAAGAAATGAAAGATGAAATTAAATGAAAATTAGAATAAAGTTTTTACATGGAGGTTGCATTTTAAAGATATTGCTTAGGTTGTGCACAATAATAAAAAGTAATAAAAAGGAAAAAGAAATAAAAGAGAAAAGAAGAGAGAGATGAAATTAAATAAATATAAGAATAAAGTAATTACGTGGAGGTAACATTTTATAGGTATTGTTTAGGAGTATAGAGGTTGTGCGTAAGGTACATTTATAATTGTTTTTGATGTTTTACGATCTATGTAAAGGTTAATACAGAAAATAAAACATAGGATTGTATAAGTCTAGAGATAAAGATAGGTTGAAAATTGAAAGAACCACATGTTTTCATACAATATGAATTTATACCAATATCAGCAGCTTGAATTGTACATTTTGCAATACTCATACGTGCATTTGGTCGCTTGTGAGGAAGGCCTTTAAAGAATGAAAAAATAATTCCGTGTAAAATTGGGAATCATATTTAGTGCGTCAAGCAAGGGAATTCATTATTTTGATTCATTAAGTCAGTTTCACCAATACATATCTACTGGAAAGCAGTCGCGTTTCGGAATCGGTGTAGGAAGTAATACGGTAAGACTGCGATCCGGACCACCCTGTAATAGTTAGCCGTGCCCAGTATTGGTGGAATCGTTAATAATCCTAATACAAGCGTGACTTGTAAAACAGGAAATCAAGAAGTAGTTGATTTCGGTTCTAACCGTTATAGTGCTATACTCTTGGAGTAACAATATATGGAGAGAGAGCTAATTCTTTTTACCCAACCTAAACAAATTTGGGATAAATCACTTTCTCAGCCTGGAAGAAAGTACACTTTGCTGAGAAGTAGTTTGTCGTTTCCGTCGTTGTATAAACGTGAGCATGTTTCTCTTATTTTGAGTAAGCGTTTAAAAGCGTTCTTATTTACAGTAATTAACAATGGCTATAGCGATATGATGGAGGAATAAACGAAAAACTGTTAAATCCTTGGAGTAACAATATATGGAGAGAGAGCAAATTATTTTTACCCAACCTATACAAATTTAGGATAAATCACTTCCTCCAGGTTTTTAAGTCGTACACCATGAGAAAGAAAGAGACAGCAAAATTTCCCAAATTATCACACCGCTTTAAAGTATTGTAAGGATGTTCTTCGTGTCCCACGTCTCCGTTGACTCTGCCCACACTTTTTCCTTGATATACGTTTATAAATGGAAATTGTTCCTAGTTTAATGTCAACGGTTTTTTTGAGTTATATGCTATATTTTTTGTATAACAATACTGTAAAAAAGTGGTTATCCGAATAAACAAAAACATTAAGTCGACATATATGCTATATTTTTGTATACAGTATGGATGTAAACAAAAAACAATACCGACATAAGCCCTAGTCCTAGCCTAGCCAGCCCGCCCAGTCTATAGCCAAAGTCCGGCAAAACTCATCAAAACTGACTACAGCAGCGCTCTCTCTTGTATATTATTGCGGTTGAAACCTTTGATAAGCGTTTTCATAATAGGGAAATCATAAAGTTCTTGTTTTTTATAAGCAATGGCTTAGTTTGTTTACTTTAAATTATTGTTGCCACTAAATTATAATGAAATTTTGTATCTTAAGATTAAATTATTGATTTGGTTTTAAATCCCTTATCAATATCTGTGTGTAATTTTTTAAATTGTGAATAACGATTTTTATGTTTTTTTTTGTTAACCGTGAAATTCAAGGCGTGATGAGATTACCTGACGCGCAAGTTGATGAAAGAAGAAGCCGAGTCGTACCAAAGAATAGTATTTATTTATTTGGAACATTTGACCGAGTGACAACATTACATACATACTTACAGAAACAAAATAAAAGGTAGGTCATAAATCCATTTCCAAAATGTTCACACCATGCAATTAGAAATACACTGTATTACACTAATAAAAACAATTTGAAATTAAGGAAAACAACCGTTTATTAAAAAAAATATCAACACAAGTTCAAATTTAGGAAAAAAACATTATAAAATTACATTGTTTTATTGACTCACCTTCTCTGTTGCAACTTATCCAGTTCAACATTCCTTGCCGTAGACTCAAATACAATGAATTGCTGTTCCTCAATCACCACAATACTAATTACGGGTATAATTCACCAATTTTCAGAATGTCAAGACTTGTTAACTCAAGCCACGGTCTTGAAATTTTTGGTAGCAGTCTAAATGATTTTCGTCATTCTTTACGACTCATGGCTTGAATGTTCTCTCTTATGTTTATTTGCCTTATTTTTGTCATCGCTACATTTATTATTATGTATGTGCTATTCCTTCTCCGTTGCTCTTTTTTCCAAATTTCGTAAGTTATATGTATTTTTTGTAATTGGACTTTAGTCCGTTAATTTATAAATAAATAAAACATAAAATTACCTTAAAAAGTTTCATATGTGTGTACCTATTTCTGTTTTATGTTTTAAGTAAAAATGGTATTAAAGATTTGATTAAACCTAAAAGGTGAGTTGGAGAATATATCAATTTCGTTGATCATACCATGTTCGTTAATCTTGCCACTGTGGATGTTACAAAGATATCAGAGTGGTAAATATTCTCAATATCGCTTTGGTGAAAGACCATCATTCAGAATCAAAACGCTGCTCGAAATGGCTTTAGCCATGTTTAGTAATCAGATCTGAATAGAAATGTGCTTTTTACCCTTCTTCTTCCCCAACTGTTTCCCCTCCTCATTCCTTTCAGCTTCGCAACATTCCCCAATTGGGGATGTCATAGTTCCACTAGCTTCGGGCTGTTGCGACTCTTGTGCGATATTCATATTATTTAAAATACGGTGATACAGTAAATGTGCATGAAGCAAGGTGTGTGTCAAGATAGAGTTGTGCGGCTCTACAAACTCGTGTTATGTATTCATTTGTTTATATTACTGTACACGTATTATTACGTGCAATTTTTTATGATAATATAACTAGTTGTAAAACCTATGCTGTGATTATATACTTATATTGTATCTACTAACATGTTTTTTAATTCATGCTATTATTTTATGTACCATTCATTTATTTTTCTCCTTTGTATAACTTAAAATCAATTTACGTGTAAAAGCCTTTAAGGCGTCAATAAATACATTAAAAAAAAATACATGAAAAATGAAGCGGTCATAATAAAATAATATTTTATTTCGCTCGCCAAGCGCTAGGGCTGTATCCCTGTGTTAAGGTGGACGAATATGACAGTTTGGTTGGATGGAAATTACTAAAGTAAATAATATGTGGTATATATTGATGATAACAATCAAAATACGTTAGAAAACAAAGAAAAACGTTAGAAAAACATTTAAAAAAAACATAGAAAAGCATAATAACCTTGTTGTTGATATATTTAGTACATCAATATCATAATATAAGCGTACCTTAGTAGTCATTTTCGTATAGTAGAGCTAATTTATTTGATGAAACTATTTAACTCTGGATGTACCTCATATTCAGTACTATTTTTTTTATTTCTTGTACAATATGTTTGCACTGCTCATGAGTACATTATATTTTTTTTATGTAAATATTTATGTAAAAGCCTTTAACAGGCTTTTTATATTAATAAAAGCAAAACAGCGAAAATTAAGTGAAACATCTTTTAAAGCAAAACAGAATAAATAATATAAGTGAGAAAGATATTATGCATATGAAAGAACCACAGCTTTTATTGATTCGTACTATTTCTACAAACGCAGAGAAGGCTTGAAGTGATAAAAAGTGAGACGAGTACGAAAGGTGTTTATGTAATTGATGAGTAGAATGTATGGTTAATATTACTGAAGTGTATTGCAGATTACAGCATCTTACAGCATCCACAGCGATACTTGTGTTTTGAATGTGTGGGGTTCCCTTATGGTTTTTAAGTGAAGTTTTTATTAACACTTCGAATTTCATGGCAAATAACTTTAGTGTGAAAAGATTGGTAATTTAAAAAATATAATGTTGACGGCCTACGTGGTCGAGCGGTAAGACGCTCGACTACGAATCCAGAGGTCGCGGGCTCAAACCCGGCGTGCGCAAATACGTTTTATTTCATTAATATGTGTCATAACACATTTAATTAATATAAAATAATATATAGTATCTTTGCGGCACATTTCAGAGTGGTAGATACTCTAAGTGTCGCCCTGGTGAAAGACAACCATTCAGAATCAAAACGTTGCTTGAAATGGCTTTAGCCGTGTTTGGTGACCAGATCTGAATAGCTAGGTACTTCCTAACTTCCCTCTTCTCTTCTTCTTTCTTCCTCATCTCATTCCTTTTTCCACTACCTCCAGCCTCACAACATTGAGAGCAGTTGGGACTCTTGTGCGGTGTTAGCTATAAAAATTAAATTAAATTTAAATATGTTTGAGTTATTTGCTGTTTGTTCCGTAATATTAAAGATTTTTTTAACTCTCTGCTTAAATCTACGGCAAAACAGTATACTTTATAGTAATTCATAATTAACTTAAATATACATAAATACCCAGATGCCCTCCACCTGCCTCGAACTAAAAGTCTCCCGAAAGATCCCGGTGTTCATGTCCCGGTTGCACCAGTAAACTTTTCACTTCCTTCAAAGGTATATGATTTTAATTCTTGTCTAAATGTAAAAATCAATCCTGGTTAATTAAGTTTATCATACAATTATTGAACTACCGTCGCTAACATTGTAAATGGAGATACATCCTTAATTATTCCGCAAAAATATAAATATTAAAAAAAAAATTAAACGTGGTAAAATACTTACGTTCTCTTAAATATTCGTTTCTCGCCCTGTGCTCTATTTATAGTTTTTTTTTGTGTTCAATTTGTAGAACTCCATTTTAATTTTTATACAATTTAATTGAATTAAATTTAATATTAATATATACAGTTTGACAATGGCCTTAAACGCCGAAACAGCTGTCACTAAAAATAAAAAAAACTGAAAATAGCAGAACTCAATAATAATAATGTTAAATTTAATTCAATTAAATTTTATAAAAATTTGCTTGAACCGCTTACTTGTATGATAAATAATAAACCGACATAATTGCTAGTTTGAAAGTCTACTATAGTGATTGTGATTGTGATTTTTAGGTCGCCAGGATTGCTATTATTGTTAGACCAATCAGATTTTTATTGCTAACATAACAGAATGTTTATATAATTACAAGTAACAAAAATATTGAAAATTATTGAATGCGAGTGAAGAAATATTTATTTATTTTAGAACATATCGCCAACAACTGTTATTATACACAGCATTGGACTTCTTGGAAGTTTCCATTTACAAACAATGATGCCAATTCTTGATATCTTGAAACGAAGCTGTTTTTACACCATTCAATTTATTTATTTTTTGCTTTTTTACTGTCGCTGAAAAGGCAAAAGAGCTTAAGCGACACTTTTGTTAAAAATGAGTTATATGTGCAGTTTTGATCACTTTATTTACCTGCATCGAATGCTCTGACTCTCGTTTGATTCTGGAGACTTTTGCGGCCCTTCAGCCATCTAAAATATATTTACCGTTTGGGAGAAGGCTTGACTTAAGCGACACAAGTTTGAAACTATTTTGGCTTTTTGTCGCTTCAGGTAACTCAGAGAGAGCTTTGAGTTATCTTTATTTTCAAAAATCCAAACAGGTACTGAATACTTGAATTTTATTGTAAAATAATAAAAAAAACTTTTAAGTGCTACGGTGTAAACTTCCCGAATGGCGCTTCAGCTCTTTTGCCTTTCCGGCGATAATATTTCCATTATGCTATTATTAACTGAATTGCACCACCCTCCTTTAGATCTCTCATAATTAATGAGAAAAAAAACACTTCTTGTTCCATATATTTCCTTAATAATTTATATCATAACCCAACTCTAGATTAACTACCTATACTAGTTTATAGTCCATTTGAAGTTACTTCTTAACCTCCAAAGGAAGTTCTATTCTGTTTCTCACTTTATAGGGGTTTCAACCGCAGATTTTATTATCCCTTAGAGGGAGGTACCGCAAAGTACCTTCTCTCTTCCCGGTGCTAGTGAAAAAATTCAGTTGCGGTTTTAATAATTCAACTCAACACGAATGAATAGAGCACTTGTTCAATTCGGCTTCCTCAACCATCAGACGATTAAATTGGGAATTTAATGTATTAGTGAATGTTCTACCCTTACAAAATAGTTAAAATCCCCTTTGGAGGCAATGATATTTACTCTCTAAATATCTACACAAATATATTAAACAGATAACCTAAACCCCAAAGCGCTGACAGCAAAGACCAAATGGTCTGATATTTTATTCTCAGAAGAATGCTAATAATTATACTCAGAAGAAGTGAACAGTAATATTTTACTATTTCTTCATAATTTCAATAGATGTCTCTATGTGCTACATTTTTTAATTATTCCGGAACGAAAACCTAAAACCATTAGTAAACCATGATGGAAAAGATATTCCAAGGGTTTAAATATTTTCAATAATAATCAACATTATTTTTTTAATTAAAAATATGTGTATGAATACATAAATTAATATTGAAAGATAACCGCGGCTGTTGCTCCTGATTGTCAGCTCCTGATATAAGTAGACGCATACCTAATGAGTATATATTTTGCAGATATGTAAGTTTAATAGTAAAATCCGTTTTGTTTCAGAGCGTCTTTGGAAAAAAATGCTTCCCCATGAAATAATTTTGAAAAAATAAATCTAAACTAAGAAAAACTTAATCATAATAGATTTATATATCATAAATTTATCGACCTGGCAAAAGACCAACATTTTAAACGTCCCTTTTTATTTATTTTTTATAGTGAATACCGCACAAGAGACCCAACTGCTCCCAACTAGAGCCAGTGGAACTATGGCATCCCCAACTGAGGTATGCTGTGAGGCTGAAGGTAGTGGAGAAGGGAAGGAGATGGGAAGAGGAAGGTCGAATAACGAAAACTATTAACTAACTTTAACCAACGAATTTAACTCCAACTATTATAACAGGACGCATTGCCATTATTGGTACCTGTTTTATTTGCAGAAACTTGGAACATAAACGAAGACAAACAAGGAAAGCTTGTGCTTCGTGTATAAAACCAGTCTGCGGGAAACACTATACTAGCAAACCATTATGCCTTAATTGCGAAAAAAACCCATGAATATTTTTTTATAACATTCATGTCACTCTATTATGTTCATATTTATCCAATTAAACTAAAATATAATTACAAATACTAATGTTTTTATTTAATCTTTGTAAAGATTTCAATATAAAGCATATGCGGGGTACCCGGATACCCTGTCAGTCATTAGAAGGTGTGAGTTTTACTTAAGCGTTCTCCGCCCACATAGCACCCTCTACATGTCCAAAGTTTATGTTTAATTGTTCATTTCCACTATTGTGGAGATGTCAAGAAAGTTTCAGTCGATTTGACTTAATGTAACATTAAAAAAATCTAAGTTGAAAACCGAATGGGTACCCTTTCAGTCACATAAAGGTTTATTATTGTTTTATTCCAAGAACCTAAGAAAACAGGCTTTTCCAGGAACTGACTAATTGAATAACTCATTGTATGGTTTCTAGGCTTTCACTAGTTTTGTGGATTTAGATTTCAAATAACGTAGTGTTGAACGTAGTCGCTCTATTACCAGCAGGAATAAATGCTGGCCAGATATCATTCGTTTTCTACAAAACTTTATAGTAGATTTTATATGGTACATCGACAGTTGATTTCAAAATAGTAACACCATACTTTAAGTATTTTTCTGTCAAAATTCAATTGACACAATCGTAGGGTGACCGGGATTGAATTTTGCGGATGAGAGAATATTACCACTAGAAAAAATTTACCGTTAAAAAAATACCGCAAAAGTATCTCAACTGCTCCCAACCAAGTCTGGAGGTTGCAGGGAGGAAAGGAGATGGGGAAGAGGAAGGTTTCTAAGCAACTGGCCATGCAGATCTGGTCACCAAACACGGCCAAAGCCATTTCAAGCAACGTTTATATTCAGAATGGTAGTCTTCCACCAGAGTGATACTTAGGGTATCTACCACCCTGGAACGTGCCGCAAGTATAGGTACTACATAAAATGTTACAAATATCAAAAATAAAAATAAAAACTGCCAAGATCGTATCGATTTGTAACTTATGATCCCATAAGTAACAAATTCAAAATCTTTCAGTGGGTCCAAACATTTTGGGTGGACTCATCTAAAAATTCTATATCGTTGAGTTTCAAAGCGTTTTTAAAGTACCCCCTTAAATAAAACCGTTTTAAAGTTGAAGTTTATTATTTGGGGTTTGTTTTATGTTTGACGTTTTTTATGTATTGCTAATATAAAAAATGCTTTAATCCAGATTAAGAAAATACTTATGAAATGGGGAGGATAACCGACAATTAATAATTTTGATATTTGTTGTAATCAGAAATCAATAATAACAGCTGTTCACAATTGCAATTTTTATCATTTCTTTAAAAAGAACGACAAACATTCCCGAGTTTAAATAGCGAATAACCCGACAATATTCTAAAAAAACTCCTACTGCTATCATAATAAGCGAAAAATATTGCTTGCGCAATGATGGAGGCGCAGCAGAGGAATTGAACCCACGACGCCCGGGTGGAAATCTGACGCGTTTGTCCACTCAGCTACTAACAGGTCAAACAGTGATCATAAACATCGAAGTTTCTTGCGTTGAGAAGGTTAAAGTAGAGTAAAATAACACACACATCTATAATTCATAGTGGAGTATGATTTATTTAATAGTTCACAATTAGAAGTATATTATTGCGGTATCTTCTGGATGAGCACGTGTATCCCCCCCTTGGTGAGCGTGGTGAAGGAGCGGGGCTCCACGGTAGCGTGCCTGGTCATGCCCGGAGCCAGTTCCACGATGAAGTTCCTCAGGAAGTGTACCAGCCCCATCTTCACCTGGAATTCTCCCAATCGAGACGCTAGAAAAAAAGTGTGATTTTTTTTTATTTATCAGCATGACTATGATATCTTTGCAGGAAGAAACTAAAGACGTAATATTTTTGTTGTTTAGCAATTCAAATATTTTTATTCGGGTTTCTTCAAACTTAATTGCCCTTAAATATTTAAATAATATCATTGATCAACAACACAAATATGAAACAGAAAAAGCCAGAAAATAAATAGACAATGGTCACAACCGAGACTCGAACTCGGATCCCCTACTCTATCCGGGAGTAACGCTTCAACCAATTCAGCCATTGGGACCTTATTCGAAATTGTCATTTTGAATCGATCATGAGATAAAGTATGAACTTTCATTATTTATTTATATTATTTTTTCAATTTTTTCCTCCGATTTGGCTGCCATCTTTGTAGTGATAAACAAAGTCTCGGTTGTGACCATTGTTTTTTTTTCTGTTTCATATTTGTGTTGTTGATTTTTGATATTATTTTAAATATTTTGTTAATTTTAATTTCTGTATGAATCGTTTTTGTTTTTATGATATAAAGTGATGTAAATGGGAAACCCATTAGAAGTAATACACAAAGCGTTATCTATTCTCAAGATTTAAAGATGGTATTTATAGGCTTTGAAAACCTTTTCAAAAATCGATAAATGCAACATCTAAGAGGAAATTGTACCGTATTTTTAAATTGGTAAATAATTTTAAATGGGTACACAGCTTCATAATATCGAAGTCACTTTAATAAGTTATGCACATATACCTTGGCAAGGAGCCTTTGACGAAGCCTCTCAACGCTGGAATATTTGAAAATTAGTAAACACTAGAACTCGCCGCAAAATATATCGTTTCAGCCAAGCTCCAAACCTATTCACTCCAAAAAGCAAATTGAGCATCATTGATAAAATATAAATGACTTACGATTGCGTCAGTTGAAAAGAAATACTGTTACAGATTCATCAGCATTATTTCAAACGAATCTCGGGTATACCCGGTTTTCAGAGTGTTGTGTCATTATTTTAAGTTGAGCTGCCGCCAGTTTAACATATTGTCACCGAAGGAAAAAGGGCCGAATCCCCATTTTGAGAAGTTTACACCAGAGCACATTAAAGTTTTCTTTGTTTTACAATAAAATTTATAGGTCTTCAGTACCGGTTGGATGAAAAAAAAGTTAACTCAGGTAATTCAATGCTCTCACTGATAATAATATCGGTGGTCTGCAATTAATAAATTAATTCATTTAAATGATTTGTCATTATAAAAAAATGTTTCGATAATTAATTTCTCTACATAAATCCTACCCAACTATCCAAAATGGCGACCGACGCCATTGACTAAATTAATTGTAAAGTTATAAAGGGAATAGTTTTCTCGTGCTCCAAAAATACCACATTTTATTTCGAAAAACATTTAAAATCGAAAAAAAAATCACGACACGTCTCTTTTATTAAGTAGGTACCTGTAATAAAAATGTGCCTGTGCGCAGTATTTGTAAGGGAAATAGTTATGGGGTACCTACCGCCCTCACCACAATATTTGTTTCGAGAAGTAGCTAACTAGAAAACTGTTTTTGTAAGTTGAAGTGGAAAGAAAATATGCATTTTCTTGTTAGAGAATATAATCTTTAATGATGAAAATCTTACTTAATAAATAAAGGAGCTGATTGAATTACTTTATGCAATGCGAAATATTAACATGATCGCTTTCGACGACGATTATTTTGTTGATTTGTGATGGTTAATTAATTATAATTACAATCAGTTCTCGTTTCAATAAAAGCTAAAGGACGAAAATTATTGATTATTATTTAATTAATTACAATTTTTATTACAGAACCTCTTTGTATATCACGTGGGCTATGAAAAAGCAGATGAGAATAGTTCTGCATTTAATCAAAAAATCTTTTGTTCAAATTAATTAAAAAGAATTTATTAATGACAATTGGAAATTACATAAATAATATTAATAATAATAATATTTGGATGATTTGTATAGCGCCGTTTTTGTGAAAAATCACCTCAAGGGCGCTGTACAGATCTTATTTTCTATTATTACATATTAATTCCTAGTTTAAATAAGAAAATATATAGGAACATACTTACCTGGCAGGTCCTATCAGATAGACACTTATTTTTTTATTTTTTTTCTAACGATTTTTATTTATTCAATTTAATTTAATTTATTTTTTCTGATTTAGTGCATGAGAGCGATATTAAAAAATAGACTTTCTGAATTTGTCGTACAGTACATAGTTCATAGTGGTTCTAATTTTTTTCTCGATATCTTAGTGGGTAAAAGTAGCCACTGTTGGCAGAAGATAGCTGCGTTTAGCCAATTCCCCTTTTCTTATGTGATTTTAAATTTGGTAAAAATGTTTTGTTTTTTTTTTAAATGACCGTTAGATTTTTTCATTGTCACTCAAAAAATATTGATATGAGTAATATATTATTTTCTCCTTCATTTTCAATTAAATAAACTAGAATAAGTCGTAGTAAATTTGTTCTTACCAATGCACATCCTTTTGCCCTCTCCAAATGGAATAAACGCCATCTTTGGAATATGGTGCACATTTTCAGAATTAAACCTTTCGGGATCGTATACTTTAGGATTTTCATAGTACTGTGGATCGGAATGCAGGCCCTGGAAACAATGTGAAAATTATTAGAGTTTATTTAAATCAAGGTTTATACGAGTTTCAACTGTAAATTCATTTGTCCTCATCAGCGCATCAAAGTATTGACTTTACTATCAGTATGCCTAACTTATTTTTAGTTATTATGAGTATCTAATGCCCGCCCTACCACTTGATCCATAAAATCTAATTAAACAAAATACAACATAAAATATATAATAACATCGAATATAAATCATCTGTCTGGTCCCCTCACTTCAAAATCCACTCTGATTCCATTGGAAATTGCAACATAAATTTCTAAGGTACATTAACTACAAACTCGGTATACCCATAAAAACCATAAATTACAATTACATAATAAAAGATTTAAAATTATTAAAAACTCTCAGACAGAAGGCCTATTTCTGATATGACATTTATTTTAAAAATTTTTAATGGTATTATAGACAGTCTTGACTTACTTAGCTTAATTACCTTCCATGTACCTAACAGAACTACTCGATCCAAAATTATTTTAAAGTATAACAATAATATCAAGAGTGAGTCATTTAGATACTCGCTTGTCCCCAAATTGCATACAGCGGGTAATTCCTTCGCAGAAATAGTACATATTATATTCAACTGCACTGAATCTAGTTACAAGAAGGTTATAATAGCATACCTCTCCCAAAAATATTGATGTTAATTTATTCCACTGTAATATCTCTAGTTACTTAGTTATGTTGTTGTGTGCTAATTATTTACTCCAAGTTATTTCTGTATCACTATTATTTTATATCATCTGTTGCACAGTTATGTAAAAGCCTAAAAGGTCGTGTACAATAAAATAAATAATTTAATTATAATATAAAGAGTGTATAATATAATATTATAATACATGTCAGTAGAAAATTCGTTGTATTATTTTTATAATTCATATTAAAACCGGTATGTAAACAAGTCTGAAGTACACAGATTAAAAATAAAACTACATATTTAATGATATTTACCAAAATCGGTATGTAGACTTGAGTTCCCTTCTCAACAACAATTTCTGTTCCTGGGATCTTATAATCCATATTGCAAACCCTGTCCAGGAACGGAAGTGGAGGATACTTCCGCAGCGATTCTGTAAAAAACAAAGTTATTAATATCCTTGGAGTTGATTTCATAATACCTCATTCCTTCGAACCGTATAGTAACGTTATATAATGACGATATTATCTTATCTTATTGTCTGCTGATAATATGCTTGTGTCTTCTTAATTCTGCTCAATTGCACTGTATTTATTAGTTGCAAATATCAGTAATTAGTAATCAGTAAGTGATCATAAATACATGTTTGTTTCGCAGCAATGTTTTTTAATGATTGAAAATGCAATAGTTTTGACAAATGGTAAATGCAAGTTATATAGTATGTATAGGTCGGTAGCTGAGTGGAGAACGCGTCGGATTCCCACCCAAGCGTCGTGCGTTCAATTCCTCTGCTGGGTAAGTCCTCCATCATTGCACAAGCAACATCTTCCGCTTTTTATGATGGCAGGAGTTTTTCAAATATTGTCAGGTTATTCGTAACCCGGAAATGTTTGTCTTACTTAAAAAAAAAAAAAGATAAAAAGATATAAACATGTTTTTGGTTTCAACTGAGGATTTATTACCACCGGAAAAAAGTACTAGATATAGCCATTTATATAGGGGAGTTGTAGGACGTACGCGACAGACTAATAGGTGTTCCTGAGCTTATTTGGGGTAAAAAGTATTTTTAGTCTCCGGTGATATAATTTTTTTTTCTGACGCATGTCCCCACTGGTCACTTAGACGAGATACCACCCTCTCCCTGCCCCAACTCGTACTGTCCATACTGTCTGACCCGTACTGTGTGTACCCCATGGAGGTCCTGCCGCAGCCTTTATACAGCCTCAAGGCTATGGATAATTACGTTTATAAAACATTTTAACACCATCCCTAAAAAAAGGTTTCCGGGGATATTTAGATATTACTATAATCGTGTGCGATATAAAACCCCACTCCACGTATAACTTATATAATTTCATATCTTCGTATACCAACAAATGGTTTTGAATGTTTTAGAAGAAATTATTGTTGGAAACTCGTTGCTACACATATTGAATGACTCCAATTTCTTTGAAATACTTAAATAAAAAACTAAGTTTGTGGAATTCATATAGATGTTTTATGTAATTAAAATTAAATTTTCTGCAAGTTTGTTTTTGGCTTTAAATCAACCACATAAAACGGTTTATACCTCCACAAAAAATATTGTAATATTATGTAAGTAAGTACCGAGTATTTATAACAATATCCTCATTGATATTAATTATTACTTGCATCAATTCATCGCCCACAACACAAACAGGCGTATCTCAGAAGACCTTTTTCATTCATACTAAATGTTTGGAGTTATGGGGAAGTAATGCCTCCTACTCTCCGTCATCTCGGGTAAGGTAACTGCGGATAATTTATTGACCGCTAGGCGGCAAAAACTTTAAATCAATGGTTGTGTGTGTGGGCTGTATTTTTTAATGGGAAGTATGCCTTTTTATATAAAAAATATTTTCACTTTTATTTCAGCAACGAAATATGGAAAAAAATATCAAAGAAGACCTCAAAAATGAGAAAAAGTACAAAAATGATTCAACAATTATCCTTTATGCTGTCGAAAACCGGCTCATCTCTTACTTAACTTAATATAATCCTTCGTAACCTCGGTTTGTGTTTTGATCCCACTAGCAGAACATGTAATAAAATTTATAAGAATCCGACAAAAAAACAGTATTTTGACTCTCCTGGGAAGTAAATATGAGATAGGCCTGTTAGCATTGTGGGCGACGAATTATTTATGTTATCTTATTCTTATATAAGTATTTATTGTAAATAGCAAGTAATTAAAAATATAATTAAGATGAGAATACATTGGTAAATATTTATTGTTACGAGAGAATTTCAAAGTTAGCTTGCAGATAAAATTGAAAGCAAACGTAGATTGAATTGTGACAGCATTATAAATTTTGTACGACGTTATTTATTTTGAAGAAGTATTTGTTTACTTATTTACCTATGTTAATATGTAATGAAATAAAAGTTATATGAAGCTGACTAAAAATGCAAACAAGATAATGTTGAATGTGGACGGGACAAATTAAAATGATTATTAAGAATATGACTATAAATTTTAATGGCTTTCAATATTTCTAGAAGGAGTAGTTTATATAGAGCCATAGTTCCATTAGCTCTGGGCAGTTGCCTCATGGCATCCTCAATGGGGTATTTTCAGAAAGGAGGAATTATGTTAAAAACTTGTGGAATATTTAAAGATTTTCTTTCTGATTCTAATCGTCTCACTGAAAATTCATGTTTAAAACACTTTTACATCGCCGATACCCAAACGGTCTGAATTTGACTATGACGTAGGTCCCGCTAATAGTTGCTAACAAAACTGACGTTGGGACTCCAGTGTGACGTCACATACGCTTTCCGCATAATTATCAAAACAAATATTATTTTTTTGCAACTCATCCAGTTCAACATTCCTTGTAGTAGACTTATAAATAATAAATTGCTGTTCCTCAATCATCCCTATACTTCTTATGGGTATTATTCTTCACTATCCAGAATGTCGAGACTTATCAACTCAAGCGATGGTCTTGATATTTTTGGTACCAGTCCAAATGATTTTTGTCGTTCTTTACGACTCTACCACAACCTTGTACAGCCTTTGACTTAAATATTCTTGCAAATGTATATTTTTTACACTGCTTCAAAAATCATATGTACTGTTCTTTCACTGTTGCTCTTTTATCCCATTTCATGTTATGTTTTTTTTTTTAAATCGGACAATGGTCCGTTAGTATAAAAATAAATACATACTCGTATATATCCACCCTCAAAAACACTCATGAGGAGTTGAATCTATTTTAGTTAAACTTGTATTTTCCATACTTCACAGTTTCTCTTTAGCGATTAAAAAAACGATGCGCGTGATATTACAAATCGGGAGAAAATGAGAAACCGGATGAAACTTCAGGACGTACTCTTCAACCGGGACAATCCCGGTCGAAACAGGACGAATCGTAAACATACTAACAATCGGTAATAAATTCTGCATTTTGCATATTAAGTTATTTGCGTTCACAAGGTCGACATAAATGCAGGTAATCTCGTGAGAACAATTTAATCACTTATGTTGCTTACCATTAACTACCATCTCGAGATACTGCATGTCCTGAACAGTTTCGTAAGATAAAACTCCATCGTGTTTTTTTATTGTTTCCAAGATGTTCGTGCGTAATCGATCCTGTAACAAATTTAAGATGAAATATAATGCAAGAAATAATCATTTTTATTTATTGTTTTTATTTTATTAAGGCCAAGATATGGTTTTACCTGCAACTCTGGGTTCATCGATAGCTCATACATGATGAGACTCAGCGTAGTTGAGGAAGTTTCAAAGCCAGCCACTAAAAATAGATAGGGTTGGGCTACAAAATCGTCACCTTCCAATTCTGTAATAAATAAACACATTATAAAGTAAGTAAGAAGTAGATGTAGCTTGGACAAGTACTCTTGCGAGGATATGTTTCTTGCTGGAAGACCGATTTCATTATAATTAAATATTTTTCAAAACGAAAAAATTTGTTCTGCGAATGATTTAACATAAATCGGTTAGTTCCATATTTTTGAGGGAAAAAGATTTGTTTTAAATGTTGTAATCTTAGAGTATTGATATACATAGAGACCTAACTATCCAAGGCAGTGTGGTCAGTTTTGATGACTTTAGCCTGACTACTCTGAACAGACGTGGCTAGGGTTTTCATAAACACAGCTTTTTTTTATATAACCTCAAAAAGCGTTCGCATGACATAACGATTTTAAAAATACTATGAAATGAATTATAGATTGAGAATATCTTACAAAACGAATGGCATAACGTTTGCTTTAATAATAACGGAAGTTTATAGTTAATATAATGTCTTTATAACTTACTGTTTTGTTTATTTGTAAAACGACTTTTTCGCTGTATTTTTATCAACATAAATATAGGACATAACCTCAAAAAGGGTTCGCGAAGTAAAACAATTTCAATAATATTATTAAATGATTTATGGATTCACAATATCTTCCAAACCAATAGCATAACGTTTGCTTAAATAATAATGGAAGTTAAAATTTGATAAAATGTATTTATATACTTAGTAAATCGATAATTTTAACGCGCTGTCAATAATATTTCAAACTACTGAAATACCTGTGAAAGGTGATCTTTTTAACACCATTTTTGGATTTATTTTTACATGCATTCATAGCACATATCGACATGATGTTTTGTTTATTTGTTAAATCACCTTTTCAAAGTATTGTTATCAAAATAATACAGAATACAATTTCAAAAAACTGAAGAGTTAACTCGCATAACAAAAGTGGGTGGAGTCGCCGGAGACGCGGGAGACAGAAATGATCCTAAAAAATACAATACCTAAAAGCGGTGTAATATTTTTCAATTTTTTGTTTCTTTCTCTCCCATGGTGTACGACGTAAAAATCTGGAGAAATTGATTTATCGCAAATTTGAAAAGGTTGGGTAAAAAATTAGCTCTCTCTCCATATATTCTTACTCCAAGGTTGTAATCTACCCGAGAGACTAAATACAAATATTACCTTTTCTCCAAGAACTCACTTAATGTAACTCAAATAGCAGTAAGTAAATAAAACCTTCTTATAATGATAGCGAAATGATAGTTAGACAGAAAATACATGTAACGTTTGTATATATGCCCTAGCTACGAAAAAAATCCGAAATTTACAAAAAAAGAAGCAGGGCAAAATATCAAGTAAAATTTTAAGAATTAATCAATTCATTTTTTAAATTCTTGGGATTAATATATCAAAAAATGTTTTTTTTGTACTATCAAAAATCATTAAATGTATCATTTAAAAAAAGGAAGGAAATTCAAATTAAAAATTATTTTTTGTAGGTTTTAAAAGTCAATAAATGTTATCCATTTAAATTATTATTAAGATTATCATTAAAAATAAAATAAAATCCTTTTTTTTACCAATTTTTTCAAGTGTCTTATCAGTGTCCAATCTTCCATTCTTCCTGATCTCCATGATCAGGTCTATGAAGTCGTTTCTATTGACTCCTGTCTCCTCCCGCAGCTTGACGGTGTCCCAGACGATCGCCCTCATCAGCTCGTAGGTCTTGGTGGCCGCCATCTGAATGGAGAAGGCTTTGATGAAGTGTGGAGCGAAGAAGAGCAGAACCTTCTTCAAAGCGTATATGGGGTTTGTTGAGAAGGTCTGAAAAGGTGATAAAATCATTTTTTTTGAAGCAATAAAAGAAACAGTAGTAGGTCCACTAAAGAGAATAATAGAAGTGTGTTGTTAAATTGCTCAAACTTTTTCAAACAACGATTTTATTTTTTTAGTAGATTAACAATTTTACTGACCCATTATGGGTCTATAAATCAAAAGGTCTGATGTGAATTAGAGACACCAATAAACTCTTTCCAATGCGGAATATAACAATTTAATTTTTTGAGTAGATTAACAATTTCACTAACCTATCTTGGGTCTAGGAATCAAAAGGTCTGATGTGAATTGGAGACACCAATACACTCTTTCCACTCGGTTTAGACCACACTCCTTGGGATTTCATTAAAGTGAGCAGTACAAAAGAACACATACGCAAACACCTAATTATGACATCGGGAACTTCATTAAATGGACCGAGCTACTGGATAAAGGTACAAGTTGAAACATGCCAGATAACAATGGACCTGTGGCCTGGATGTTTTAGAGATCTATACGATGCAGTACAAGCTTTTACTCGGTTTGTCGAGGGTTTTCTTACATCTTGGTTGATGTCGACAAATGCAGAGTAGTTCCCGCTCATGGCGCCGGCGTCCAATCCAAATCCGCAGGCTGCTATGACAGTGGTGGTCAACTTGGCCATCTCTGTTTTCAGCTCGACAGGCACTCCTAAAATAAACAGAACGTTAAGACTAGATGCTGAGACTGCTAAATCGCCGGTATAAACGAGTACATTAGTTACTATTATCGTCCGAAATGTCCATAAAATAAAGTCATAACAGGTGTTATAGATAATTAGTTGCCGTAGTCGGTACAGTTCCATTCATCTTAAGATGAAGATTATTATATTGACATACCATGTGAGAGTCTTTTTTTTTACGTGAATACCGCGCAAGAGTTTGAGATCTGAATAGCCAGGCACTTTCCAACCTTCCTCTTCTCCATATCCTCCCCACTCCCTTCAACCACACAACATACCCTGATTGAGGATGCCATAGTCCTACTGGCTCCAGACGGTTGGGAGCAGTTGTGACTTTGTACGGTATTCACTACAAAAAATAAAAATAAAATTCACCCCTGTTCTTCTTCTACTTCTTGTAGTAAGTATATGTTGGCCACATCTCTAATTGTCTATTACTGACTATAAGTTGTAACTATACATTGTTAATGATATAACTTGTCCCCGTGACACTGACTGGTTTCTCTCTTTTATCACTTATAACCTCACCTGGTCTAATAAATATCAATGTTATGATAAAGTCGTTTTTCTTTATAGCCAACTTACAACCAAGTTTGAACAAATTACAGGCAACAATTTATAGCCAAAGACATCACGCACCTTTGTCAGCGAATTTCTGCATGAGTCCCACAAACGTGTCGCAGCATTCGTCCACCAGGTGGAACATCCTCTTGATGCGCAGCGCCGTGAAGCCTTGGTTTAGCTTTATCCGCAGCATGTGCCACTTGGCGAAGTTCAGCCCGAACAGCCTTTGTTGGAAAAAAAAGAATTTTTTAAAATTATTTATAAATTAACGGACTTAAGTCGAATTACAAAATATACAAAACACGAAATGGGAAAAAAGAACAACCGAGGAAGAACAGCACATACATAATATGAAATAAAGCGATGACAAAATATACATAAGAAAGAACATTCAAGCTAAGGACTAGTCAAAGTTCCTTAATCATCACTCTACTAATGATGGGTATCATTCTCCACTGTCCAGAATGTCGAGACTTGTTAACTCAAGCCATGGACTTGAAATTTTTGGTACCAGTCCAAATGATTTTTGTCATTCTTTACGACTCTCCCAAAACATTGACTTGACCTTGGCTTTGATTTAAATGTTCTTTCTTATGTATATTTTGTCCTATTTTTTTCATTGCTTCATTATAATAGTATGTATGTTACATTACAGTATTACGGATATATGACGCGAAAGTGAATGAAATAAGATGTTGGGGACGCCCGAGGAAGACATGGCACGATCAAATGAATCAAACACCTAATAATCGGGCCACGTGAAGAGTCAGAATAACAGAAGAATACGTATGAGACGATGTATGAATGCGAACATAGCAAGGAGTGTGTGCCAAGACAGAATTCTATGGCGGTCCGTCCTCTCTGCCAACCTTACGAGGAAACGGTGTGATAGTTAGTTAGTTATGTATGTGCTGTTCTTTCTCTATTGCTCTTTTTTCCCATTTCGTGTTATGTATTTTATTTTGTATTTGGACGGACGGCTTTATTTGTCTTGTTTATGACGTTATTGGACTGTTTCGAGAATTGGGTTTTTTTCTCATACCCGGGCGCATTTAGTTGAAAATATTATTTTGACGTTAAATCAGTGAAGCGACCTAATTATAACCCCACACGATTGTATGAAAATAAGCCCGAACCAACATATCATTAAGTAATTACTGATTATAGCCGTGACCTCGCTATGACCGTGATCGTTACAACCATGTTCGACTGTGTAAATATATATGTGGAGTTTTTTTTTCTCTTCTATACTTTATATATATATTTACCACTGGTTATATATTAAATTTGATTTTTAATTTTTTCAAGAAATATGTTCTTTTATTTTATTTTTTAATGTACCATGAACTATCATATAATGCTCTACCTTTGTCAACATAACTATAATGTACAAATTTGTTGTGAAAGCCCACTAGGGCGTAAATAAATAAATAATTAATATAAAATTAAATTTTATTTTTATTTTTTATGACCGACCGGTTTCGCTTAGCCTGAGCATCATCAGGTACAAAATTAAACTTGACCAAAAACACAAAGTGTGCGGTTATACATATACATACAGAGGAATAGCAAAATATAAAATAAAATAACAAGACAATGAGAAAAAAATAGATATTCTCACCCCTTTGCTGCGAGGGGGTCGGTCATTTCGTTGGGGGTGAACACCCTGTCTGTGAAGTGGTTGAAGTCCCTGATGAGGATGTGTTTGATGAGCTCCCTGTCCCGGATTAGAAGGGCTGGCTTGTCGAAGGAGAAGAATCCCACGAATGGTTCGTCGGCATACAACCTAAAAAAAAACACAAAATTAATGACTTATTATGAATGAGTTTTTTCAGTTGGTGTTGACGAAATCAACGTCAATTTTATCTAATATGATACATATAAAAAATCAAGAACTATTCAGCAAAAGCCTGTATGCACGGTTATTTCGGTTAAGTATTTAAAATTACACGCAACTATGTTATTTTCATTTTTAAATGTAATTTCCACCATGATCCATGTGGATATTAAATAAAAATACTGCGAGTAATTAAGGTCAGACGCCATATGTTTCGTTCCACATTTAACTATATTATTGTTTGTAGCTTTGAATTTTATTTTGTAAGTTCTTTAGTTTTTTTAATTTTTTTATAATAATTGGTAATTATTTTTGTTTAAATTTAAAAAAACAATTAATTTTATGAAAAAGTTCTAATTCATTTTCATACGTGACAGCTGTTTCGCCTTCCGAAGGCATTGTTAAATCGTGAAGTAGACGAACTATTTATATCATTTTTAGATTAAAAAAATGAAAAGTTTTTTTTAAATTTACTAGTAATATCCTTATTTAAAAAAAACCGTTAAAAAAATTATTAATATAAAAAACTTATATTATTGTTATTTGTAATTTTCAAACTGTTAATTCGTGATGAAATCTTATTTATATTTAAAAAACGATAGATTGATCTAACTCATCACTATGTTACCCGTTTCCCAGACGGTAATAAAACTACCCGAAGGTATATTCAAATGTAATTGTAAAGCTGTTCCTGTCAGCAACAAAACTAAACACTCAAAACGTCACAAATAATTCAATATAATATAGAGTCCATTCCGGACATAAATAGTATATATTTCATAGATTCATTTCAAATCGTACCAGTCTGAAGATGCCCGTTACAATGTAAAACAGTTCCGGTCTTAATAAAAAACAATAGAATTAATTTGAAATTTTTTTATTATTAAATCATTATATATTATGGTTCAATAGTTAGAGCCAGTGATGTAATTTTTTGCGGTTTTCAAACAAATTAATGCTTTAATTGACTTTACCAGTATGTATTTAACGTATTTAATTAAATATTGATTTTGCGTATCTGAAAAATCCACACATAAATAAGTAATATATAATGAATGCATTGATCTAACTAACATACACCCTAGGTCTATGGTGTTTCACAAATGATCCCACAGAGATCATTGCGGTTAGTTAATTTATTTGTATGAATGCATTCTTATTGTGCTAGTATGTTCTTAATATGAAATTATATTACAGTCATGCTTAATAATTTGTTCATTCACAAGTAGTTTCTACTTTTTTCTCACTAGCTTTGAACTCAATACAAAAAATCGACTTTTTTATTTTCCATATTTACTTTATACTAACAGTAGGTATAATATAAATTGAGTAAATGTACAATGTCTAATGTCTACTTAATGATAATTACCTCAAAAATTGAATATCATATGATAATAATAAATTCTAGATTATTTATTTAATAGTCAAATATGTAGCAAAATTAATAATAAAATTGAATTTAATGTTACCAAATAGGCAGAAAGATACATTCACTCAATTTAAAATAAATGTATACGATTTTGTGACATATTCATAAAAAAAAGTTAAGTTAAAATTAACCGAAAATTGCTATCATTTTCAATACATCCTTTCCAGTGTGAATCCTTGCAAAGAACCCGGAAAATTCCGACTCAAAGTCAAACACATATTTTACACTACAGAGGCCTACAGCAACATAAAACCCATTTGTTTCAAACATCACTCTAATGTTGTTTGCTTTGATTCTACAAACACGTACCGTCTTAGTTATTAGATTCTTACGCGCCGGTTCAACGTAGGTTTAGTTATTCCGGACGTAAACCATTGAATAAGACGCACAATATTCCGACCTTACGCCACGCGTAACGCATATACCTCGTTATAAGAAAGGGGGGTAGTCTAGTGTCTACACTAAAGAGGCCTACATCAACATAAAACAATAGTTTGATTCAAACAATGTCACTGAAAAATGTCCTCCACAATACAAGTGAACTTTTAGCGTGGAGGAAAATATACATTATTTTGTAATATAAAAAACAAAACAAATAAACTAACATCACTCTAATGTTGTTTTATTTTTTCAAGCACATATTCTACAAAATGTTATTATACAAAGGGGTCCACGGCAAAATAAAACATTTGTTTGAATCTAATGCGACTTAAATGTTGTTAGACTTTTAAGGTAGTTAACTATGGGGCTATACTATACTATATTGGGCTTCCTTCTCCTTGTGCCGACGTTTTGAACTGCTTTACAGTGACCATCATCAGGGAAAATGTGATGGACGTTAACTGATAAAAGAGCCAACTATTTTTCTTTTTTCAAAAACGCAACAACACTAATAACTACAAAAGTCAAACAACACAACACTTTTGGAAATGAGAATATTAAATCACACTAGGTCGCGGAAAGACAAGAGGGCTGAAGCGTCATTTTGGGAAGCTTACACCAGAGCACTTTAAAGTTTTTTTTTTGTCTTACAATAAAATTCATGAGTCTTCAGTACCTGGTTGGATGTTGAAAAAAAGTTAATTCAGGTAACTCAATGCTCTCACTGAGTAACCTGCAGCGACAAAAACTAAAAAAGTTCCAAACTTGTGTCGCTTGAGTCAAGCCTTCTCCCAAATGGTAAATATATTTCAGATGGCTGAAGGGCCACAAAAGTCTTCCGAATCAAACGAGTTAGAGCATTCGATGCAGATTTTTAAAAAATCAAAACTGCATGTTTAACTCATTTTTGACCCAAAGTGTCGCGTTCATTACTCACACCGCACGTCGCGCGTTGATGGAGATGCGACCGGTATGCGCACAACGCGCTACGCTCGTTGTGCCGCCTCTTCGCTTTGAACCGATCTAAAAAGACGCAGCCATGTGATTTTGAGTCGTTCCACAGGGCACAGGGAAACCCGTCACTGTTCGTCAATTTGAATTGATCCGTTATTGCATATAGAATTTTAGTTGGCAATAAACGTGTTAGGCCCTTTTGCCTTTCCTACAACGATACTAAAATAATACTAAGATAATATAAAGTTACTCCATACTTGTAAAGGGACGCCAGATGCTCCCCTATAGAAGACTTCAGGATAGCCATGTTGTAGATATTGCCAAATAACAGCTTGGGTTTCATGTGGACAACCCCTTTCTTCTTCCAGTGGTCATGGTGTCTGGTCAGGAACATATAAGCCGATATGATGGCACTCACGAAGAGTATGCAGAGCTCCACGATCATCTTGTTGCTTCTGAAAAATACGTGATTTTTAACTTCTAAATATGTAAAACATTTCCGTCGTCGTTTGACCGATCGTCACTTTTGACCTCATCAAAAAACAACTATCAACGTCATTTTGTTATCAAATGTCAAAATATTGTATAGTATATCCTAATAGCTGGTGTTAAAAATTGTAATAAATTATTTCAAACTTTAATAAATTTCAACGTAATCTTTGATATACCATATGCAGTACTTTTAGTAGAAAATTGAAAGATGTTTTCGTGTTAAAAAAAAACAACTGCGTACATTGTTCATATATTGTGTACTTTTTTATCATCTCTCTTTGTAACACCATTTTCATTAACTATTTTATTTTTTATTCCCTTTAAATTTTTCTACTACTTTGTTTAGACACTGCATTTTTTTACTATTTTCTGTGTAACAAGGATCATTTATTTATTTTTTTCGCTTTAAGTTATAGGATGCAGGCGATTTCTCCAGTGATTTTTAAAATTATTTTTTTTACGAATTACTGTCTATATCTGTATTTTTTTTTAAATAAAAAAGGTCTGTCATATAAATAGACAAAGGCGGATTTGTAAATACAACCATAAGCATATCGAATGAAAAAAACTAGTTTATAGGTTGGCTATATACAGCAGAGGAGGGTTCTAGAATTTATTTCTTTGGTTTTCGGCATTTGAAAAAACTTTTAAACTTGGAATTCAAATAGACAAAAAGGTTTTTTTAATTTCCCTTTTTGATTCAGAAAAAATGGTTACCTTTCTAAGACAGTAATGCTCATTAAACTTTTCCCATGTGTCGAGAATGTTGAAATTAGAAAACATTTATAGAAACATAAAATACACAAATAATGTTGTGGATATAACGTGAAACGTTGGAATAATCATTTAACTACGTTACTGTGTACAGCCTCAAACCAGATAATAACGTAAATTATTTATAATTTTTACTGGATGCACGTAGAAGAAATTATGAACATAATAAAAGTGCAAACACAATCTGTTTTCTTTGATTTTGCTCTTAAACATGTTTACCATCTTAGTCGGCCGTTTATTATACGGAGACATGATCAAATTCAAATATTTAAATTCCAATCACGAATACACATCCGTTTTTATAACTTTCATACACTATTTTTACTAATTTCTTCTACATTTTAATGTTTTTTTTTCTTCTCAATATACTATCATATTATTTTTTTCTTAAATATTACTTTTAAATATGCTTTTTTTCTTTATTGTTACATTAACCTTTGTAATATATTTCAATAAGTTATTAAATCTTGTAGGATTCTGTTACAAATTATATACTATTGTCCATATAAGAACACACTCGTGTGACCTAGTTAGGTGACTCTACACAATTATAATCAATAAAATTTATTTCATCATGAGTCTATGCATATCCCATAAATTATAAAAATCACTGAAATAATGCACTAAGTAATATTCTGCTTTTTACGCAACTGTTCCAATCTATTGTTAAAATATTTGTTTTTACTCACTTGAATACACAAAACTTTTTTGTTGAGTCCTTATTTTGTAATACGTAAAAGGCAAAAATCGTAGAAAACAAATCAAATTTAAAAATATATACAAACAGATTTTTCTACTTACTAGATTTAGAACAAAATAATGCACAATAGATAAATTAGCGTCAACTTTGCACTTTTCTAATAAATACAAACAACACGGTGAACGATGCTTATATTGACATAGTCTCTAATTATGAAAATATTTCAATATAATATGACTGTCCTTAAACGGGAAAAACAAAATATTTCTTCAAAAAAAGGACAAATACGTATTTGTACTAAATACATACATAAATAAATTATGGCCAGTAAGCAAGGGGCTTAGTTATAAAAAATAAAAATATATCGACTACAATGAAACAAGGCAGGTATTATGTGATCACAGTGTTCTGTAAGCAACATTTGTATCTTTCCGTTTAAAAAAAGCAGGTTGTTCACTCAGGAAACAAACACCAAAACACCACAAACGTAAGCATCAAATAGGTCAGTAATTAAGTTAAAATTGAATAAGTGATTTATGTGCTTCCTTATAAATGCACTCAAAAATGCAAAAAGTTATCGAGCTACTACTAAACAAAATCAAAAATAAAATACTATACCGGCCAGATTAAAGCAAGGAGTAGGTCATTATTTACCTTATATTATTAACCAAATATGTTTTTAAATGGAATTTTTTTTTTCTCAAAACGACGTAATCCGTGTAAGTGAAATGTTGCACCGAGAACGAACGAAACTGGACTGGTTGACTGGTGCCTGTTACTCAAGACTGGTGGACCAGAACGTTTTTGATCGTCTCGTTCAAACGTTTGATTATACACTGGCGTGCGGTAACAGTGGGAATTGGTATTAAAATAAACAATGGATCAAAGATCATGTAAAGATTTTCATAATTCGTTTTCCAGCCCAAAATTCCCATTATAGTCTAGAACTTGTGTTCTTTGGAGAATCGAAAGATCGTTGAACTCTGTTTTATGATTGGTCTTTGTTGTTATATTATGTCAGGGGAAGGGGGTTGAGTCTATAGACGCTGTAGAGCTGTGCACACACCACGAAAAGAAGATAGATTTCTATTGGAAAGCAGTCGCGTTTTGGAATCGGTGTAGGAAGTTAAACGGTAAGACTGCGATCCGGATCACCCTGTAATAGTCTCCAGTGTCCAGTATTTGTGGAACCGTTAATAATCTTAATATAAGCTTAGATTAATTAAATAATGCTTGATACGTTACTGAGACAACGCACGTGGATGCACTAAACCGAGTTCGCAAGACATACCTGGGATTTACTGCGTTTAGTTTCACACAAACATTCGTTCTGGGGGAATATAAGCAGGACACAGTTCATGAAGATATTTTTTGAATTCCGGTGTCTCTTCCAACCGAAATGGGAGATAATTTCTCACGAGGAGCTTTATAAGATAGTTATTTAGATTTTATCTCTATTTAAAAAATATTTTTAAAATATATTTTCTTACTTTATAACTCTTTATAAACGAGCTGTTTTCAATTAGTCGTCAATCGACCTCCAAATTTTCTTCTTCTGTGGTTCAAATGCAAATATTAAAAAAACATAAAATATTTTGTAATAGAAAATTTCTTGATCTATTACAACGACCATTTTTTTAAATTGTCAAATTAACGATTAATATATTTAAAAAAAAGCACGTTACTCGATGAACTTTGAACAGGTTTGTATGGGCTGAACAACGGTTTAATAAATAAAATCAAAATATCATTTAATATTATAGTATTTCAACTTATATAAATTGAAGAAAAAAATAAAAAAAATTGTAATATGCGGTTTTTCTAAATACTAAGAAACATTTATTAAGAAAACGATTGTGTAAAAGAAATGAAATCATAGTGAAGTTTTGAGAATGTTCGTTTGTAAGTTCGGATCGAGCGGGTACCACAAGAACCAATTCATTTTAAGTAACAATCTCACAATAAACTTTTGGTGGAATTGTTTACGAAAAGGGTGACACATACGACCAAAATTTTTATAACACATCTTGATAATATTGTCAGCCTTTCCCCCCTCTTAAGTGTGAGTTTTTTTTATGAAATAATGATTGAAATCGTAGCTCTAGTAGCGTTGTGAGCGAAGCTTGGCTGCCAACCGGTCGAATTGGTCGGATTGTCGAACTCAATTTCTGCAACATGGTATGCACATGCACTAGTGACACCCATTGAACGTCACGCGAAGCTGTTATTTATATCACTGTAAAATCAATGATTTCTGTAAACAGTAATATTTTACTGTTTCTTCATAATTCCAATAGATGTCTCTATGTGCTACATTTTTAGATTATTCCGGAACGAAAACACAGAACTATTAGTAAATCATGAGGTTAAAGATATTCGAAGGGTTTACATTTTTTTCAAAACTAAACATTTTTTTTGTTAAAAAAAAAGGCTTGGTCAATTGACAACGTTTTGGCTTTACGATTGTTACAAGCTGTATTCTTTTATTTTAAATTTTATTTAATTCTTATTTATCTTTAAAATAGTTCGTTCATTAGATTCATCGATGTGTATATTTGGTTGTTTTAAACATAGCAATGTCTTTTTTTAATTTCTGAATCTATTTTTTGTTGTTTTTTTTTTAGTTTTATTAACAAATTAGTAATCGTAGTGATTCCAACATTAATTGCTAATTTTGTGTCGCGAACATCTAGAGATATTATATATATTTAAAAAATATATAAATATAGTGAATACCGCACAAGAGTCCCAACTGCTCTCAACCGTCTCGAGCCAGTGAGACTATGGCATCCCCATATATGGTATGTTGTCAGGCTGAATATAGTGGAGGGGGGTAAGGAGATAGGGAAGAGGAAGGTTGGGAAGTACTTGGCTATTCAGATCTGGTCACCAAACACGGCTAAAGCCATTTAAAGCAACGTTTCGATTCTGAATGGCTGTATTTCACAAAGGCGATACTTAGATTATCTACATACATCAATTTAAATCGTTGAATCTTATTCAGACCATCATTTTTTCAAAATCTCAGTCCATATACAGGACATATCCTGTAAAAAAACTTAATGTCAATTTACATTATATTTTTAACCAGCGCTTTAAAATGAAAAATGAAAATGGTAAGATTATTTTTAATTATCAAATTTAAATTACAAACAATGTTTCGATTCATCAGACTCAATTAATTTATTTAATAATAGTGTTTTCCCACCAATGCGATACTGAGAGGATTACCTCTCATATTATACTAATTATGGTATAATGTAACATGACGTCTGAGTCAGGAGTTTGGATGACATGGAGAGGTACCTTTGCAAAACAGTGTAGTCAGGACGGTTGACTTTATACTGACTCGATAGAAAAAGACAAAGAAATGTCAAAGGATGTCGGATAGCCTATTAGTTACCGGCCACATGGAATTCGGACATTTTTAATAAACATATTTGAACACATTAAACAAAAGTATTGATACACTGTTAAAATGATTTGTAAAGTCAAAATATCACACAAACACTAATAACAGAAGGTTTGCCTAAATAATTATGGAAGCTTTTTGTTGGTTTAGTGTCTTTATATCATTAAAAATGTAAAAATTCTAAAGTTCGGTTAAAAATATTTTAAACTGTTGTAATATATCTGAAAAGTGATGTTCAATCTTTGTTTGCTCTTAATTGAACATTTACGCATAGCACATAATATCACCCATCATGTTTGATTTATTTGTGTAACCACTGCAAGTTTTTAATCAACACAAATATAGGAAATAACCTCAAAATCCGTTGACGTAAGTTATGCGACTCGATGATGTAAAGTTAGAGCGGACGGAGAATAATCTTACACACTTAGAAGTGCTGCAATATTATGCGACGATTTTTCTTGTCTCTTTCTATCTCAAATTTGAATTGGTTGGGTAAAAATATTAAGCTCTCTCTCCATATATATTCTTACTCCAAGGTCAGGAGCAAAGTATCTTATTACAGCCGAAGCAGGGTAGTACCATATATGTAATTATAAAACTACTTCCAGATTGCATAGAACTTCAATAACTGCACACGTGTACAGAACCCATTATTTTGTTCCGTATGCAAATAAGGCAGTACAACTAGTGGTATCCGGAAATCAGATAATGGTTGCGGGAGCCAATAATTTCCCTCCCCTACGGGGCGGGGCATTGGTATGAATCTATAAATTACACTTATTGAGAATTGAATGGCTACCTGCAACCTGAGTCCAATGCAAGGATTACTCTTATTTTACTGAATTTCAATAGTATTGGCCACTGGGTAGAAAGCCAGGAGAAGTGCGGTCTGTGTGCCCGAAGTAAGCTCAATTTATCCTTACTTCTGGAGTTCTTAGAGTTAGGAGTTGTTTCTCGTGCTGCAGCGTGCAGGGTGAACATTTCCAGAAGAAAAAAATATTTTTCAATACTTGTTTCGAGTGTTTCAAACTTTCGTCACAAGTCATTGAATATTGATCGCCATTTCGTTTTTTTTTTACATTTAAAAGGTCGATTCTAGGCCCGTTTCAGCTTTTTATCGAATTGCGGTAGGCTGACAAACATAACAGCGTGACCTTGATTCTTTACGGATAATCACAATTTGGAAAAAACTGAAATGGACCCTTCAAACGTCGAAAAACAAAATGGCGCGAATCGATAAATTTCTGATGATGTCAAATATTATCAAAGTTTGAAATACCGCAAACTTAATTAATAGTAATTATGTTATTGAAACGTCGAGTAGTGATTATGTTATTGAAAGAAGGATAGGAAGGATTTAATTTTGTAAAAGGATTTTCGGCTACATTGCAAACACTAAAGTGTGTTAGTAATCGAAATGAATGCCAACATGTTTTATTATTTTTGACGAATTAATTTCATATTCCACTATTCCAGTGAGACTCGTAAATCTGGTATTTATTTATTTTATTTATTTACGCCAGCTATAGGCTTTTACACAAATGTTAACATTTTTATTTGAAAAAAAAAACAAGAACCTCATTAGTGCAAAAAATATTGTAAAATAAAATGAAATAGTATTGAATACCAGACACAAAAGTATTGTAGATAACTAATAATATTTAATAAATAACAGGTTCAAAAAAGATTGTAAAAGCAAAGAAAAAAAATGATTAAATAAAAGGTCCAACTATTATTTTAGATCTACCAGATGACAACAACTGTAGTAAATTAGACTTATAGTTTGATATTGACGTGTTAAATATATCAGCGACATCGGAGTATGTGTTTCCCAGCTGTTGCATTCATCGCATAGGCGTGTTGAATTGTGAGGTTGAAGCAGAATTGCTACAATAGTACAGTAGGTACTGCCTTGTAACCGTCTTGCTAGGAACATGAAATGAAATTAAGTTTAATAGTTCAGGGCTGTCAATCTTAGAATTTATAATTTTGTACAAGCAAATCAAGTCGATAATTATTCTCCGTTCAGACAATCTCAATAAATTAAGGTGACAAAGAAGATAACCGTAATTGATACATTCCCTAATAAGCCCATTCTGAAGTTAATAAATCTTAAGAATTTATTTTGAACTCTTTCTATTGTAAGGGAATGAATAGCATAACTTGGTGCCCACACTGTTGAGTTGTACATTTTTTAAAGTTATGAATGTTTTAAATTGATTACATATTCTTAATATAAAACCCTATTTACATTTTTAAAGCTTTATTTGATGCGTTTCAACATGATTATTAAAGTTTAGTTTTTTTGATCAATAAGATAATGTTATGAGAAAACTGCTCTGGCGGGTGATTAAGACACTAAACAATGGATGCATTGAGAGCCGGAGGGGGGAGGGGGTGGAAGGGGGTGAGATAGCATTAGATTTTTTGTGACTTTGTTATGTCCTTGAATAAACGGGTCATAATATCCAAACCCAAGTCTCGCGTTGGACCATAAATTTAATACATTTTCAAGATATGTTGATTTCGAAAGAGTTCGTCGGAAAAGCATGTTGTTAATATTATTCTATAAAGGAATCGTAACTTGAAGTTCATTCGAGTCCTTGGAGCCAGTATGAGCAGGACTTATATTTAGACCACAAATCTTTTATTTCTAAGAATTTTATAATTATATATCGTTTACAGATATGCATCTGCATTTATATAAATATTCTCGTTCTTCACGAGCTTTAGTTTTAAGACCCCAAGTTTCTATAAAAAAAATCAGGAAATGTAGATTTCTAAAGATTTCATTGACTTCAGAAAATGGTCTGATTAACTAATAATGATTCACGGATCTAAAATCTTAGTCATCTAAATCGTATAGTCTCAACGATTTTTAAAGAAATGTAAATTTCAGAAGATGTTATCGTTGAATCTTCTTCAGATTATCATTGAGAGTACGAATCCAAAATATCAGTCCATTCGGCCACATAAAGCCAAAGTAACGGGCTTTTATTTCCGCCTCCAAGTCTCGCATGTTGCCCATAAATATGACGATTTTTAAAGAAATGTTTATTTCGGAAGATGTTATCGTTGAATCTTGTTCAGATTATCATTTAGAGTACGAATCCAAAATATCAGTCCATTCGGCCTCATAAAGCCAAAGTAACGGGCTTTTATTTCCACCCCCAAGTCTCGCATGTTGCCCATAAATATGACGATTTTAAATAAATGTTTATTTCGGAAGATGTTATCGTTGGATCTCCTTCAGATTATCATTGAGAGTACGAATCCAAAATATCAGTCCATTCGGCCACATAAAGCCAAAGTAACGGGCTTTTATTTCCGCCCCCAAGTCTCGCATGTTGCCCATAAATATGACGATTTTTAAAGAAATGTTTATTTCGGAAGAGGTTATCGTTGAATCTTCTTAACACAATCATTGAGAGTACGAATGTAAGATATCAGTCCATTCGGTCCCATAAAGCCAAAGTAAACGGGCTTTCTTTTCGGACCACAAGTCTCGCATGTTGTCCCATAAGTTTGATGGTTCTTTAAGAAATGTTAATAAGCTAGATTTTTGGCTACCTTATTATACTCACTGACACTGAAGATAAAATACGATGGAAGTGTCCCTTGGGCGTATCATTGTACCCGAAGTAAGAGACAATTTATATGAAATTAATCAGGTTTTTTCAAATAAGAATTTTTTTCTACGGGTAAACCATTACATTGGCCTGTCTGGGCCCTAGAAGTCGAAAGGACTTGTGTAAATTGGCGATTTTAGTGTTTTCAAATCGGCATTGATCACATATCTTGATAATATCTATTCAGTGGTACTGGAGTAAAAATATTATTAAGTAGTAAACTGTGGAGCAATGTCTCCGTTAATATAATGTAATTATTTACTTGTATTTATAAAATTATAAATTTAATGATTGACAGCCCTGAATTATTATAAATAATTGCATTTTGTGTTCCTGGTAGGACAGTTCAAAACAATACCTACAATATCACTGTGACAATTCTACTTCAACCTCACAACATTACTGTGCGACGAATTCAACATCTGGGAAACAAATACTCCGATGTTGTTGATATATTGAGTACGTCAATATCACAATATAAGTATACCTTAGTACAGTTATTTTCATCTAGTAGAGCTAAATAATGTGTAAAAACTGTTTAACTCTAGACTGAATAATAGAGTTAATATGAGATTGAATAACAGGTACATCCAGATGTACCTGTGTTATTCAACACTATTTTTTCTTTTTGTACATTTTAATTTTCATTGTTAATGGGCATTACTTTAAAGGGCATTTTTTTACGTGATCGTCTAGAGCCAGTAAGATTATGGCATCCCCTAACAGGGGTATGTTGTGAGGCTGAAGGCAGTGTGGAGAGGAAGGAAATGAGGAAGGGGAAGGTTGGGAAGTACTTGGCTATTCAGATCTGGTCACCAAACACGGCTTCAGCCATTTCAAGCGACGTTTCAACTCTGAATAATGGTCTTTCACCAGGGCGATACCGCTCTGGAACGTACCACAAATATACTTTATTTTATTCTTTATATCAATTAAATGTGTTATGACACATATTATTTAAATGAAATTTATTTGAGCACGCCGGGTTCGAACCCGCGACCTTTAGATTCATAGTCAAGCGTCTTACCACTCGACCATGCAGGCTGTCAATAAATATTTATATAAAATCGTCTTGCCACTCGACCATGCAGGGCGTAAATAAATAATAAAATTATTTACTGCCGTAAAAGCTGATACTAAAGACTTATAGTACAAACCTTTTCACTAAGCCTAACATGTTTTGAAAAGGGGATGAGTCAGTAGCTGTTGCCAAGCATCAAACCCTATTCGCTCGACTTCTAACCTAGCTGTTGCCCACCATATCAAATGCCGGGTAGCGAAAAATAGTCAAATAATTACAATTCAATTGCATTACTGCGTAAGAGTCCAAAATGGCCGGGCCTTATGATAATATAATATATAGTCAGATTAGGGAAGGAAGAAGTAGGTAAAAGAAAAACGAAAAGGTAAAAAAGGAGGTGGGGAAGAGGAAGGTTGGGAAATTCATTTCCGAACTAAACACGAAATTTCATTTCCGATCACTAAACATGTACCATATACCTGCGTAAACTTCAAAAATTCTAAAAATACGTATTTATTGCGTAATTAAAAATAAGCAATAAACAATTTCTGAAGAACTGATGTCAATTGAAATTTAATAATTTAAAAAAATATATATTCAAGTCCCTACCTACCTACCTAACAAAGAACCTACTTAAAGTGTATTTCAGCCGACATTATTCCATATTTGAAATGGGTGGATTTAAACTAGTATTTTTTCTTGGCAAGTCAAGTTACATCCCGTGATTTTTTACAGGTAACAAAACTAAAAATATTTTATTTTGTGAGTTCATTAAACCATTCGTGAAAATGAGAACTTTTAACATTTGGACTGATGTTCGTTAAAATTATAAAGTTTTTTTTAAATCTTCACAAATCTAGACAAGTTTATAATAATATATATCTCTAATATGTATTTTATATAAAAAATGCGTGATATGTAACTGTCCGATATAAAGTTTTTGATCGCTGTGTCAGAATACATTGCAAGTAAAATATACATCCCATGATTTTGAATTATTCTCCCCAATACCCACTTACCTTTTGAATGAAGGATATTTTTATGATGCATGCAGTTTATTTCTCCCAAATAATCTTTTAAAATACCAGTTTTCAAGTTCCTTGAAACCCTCGTAAAACGAAGTATTTTTATATTGACTTTGCGGAGTTGAAATTGTCTTACTTTGTTGAAGGCTTGTTTGCGAAATACGCAGATAGATTTAAATAACACAAAGGATCAATCAAATACGCCTTTTTAATGTCCTGCACAGAGTTTTTTTTTAAATGCGGCTATGCGCAGATTCTAGTCACGTTTGATTTTCATGTAGATTTGTGGAATTCCGATTGGGTGTTTCATAAAAATGAATTAAATAATTATTTATTTAAAAAAAAACACAAATGCTCATGGTTTACAATAAAGTTTTCCTATTAAAAGTTTAACTGCTTCATTATAACATAGAGTTAGTTGGTAATGGTGGTCTTTCACCAGGGTGAAAGTAGACATTGTTTAAAATGGCTTTAGCAGCATTTGGTGACCAGATCTTTTAAAATATTTTTTTACAATTAATACCGAGCAAGAGTCCCAACTGCTCCCAATCGTCTAGAGTCTGTGAAAAAATGGCATCCCCAATTGGACGTAGTTTTGCAGAAAGCATCCAACCCCCAAAAGATGAAACTGAGAAAGAGGCGTTTGGCAATATGACGATAAAAAAGCATTTATATGCGTAATCGGCATTTGTAAAGTGAATATCAGTGTTTTTTTTAAATTATTTATTAGCATTATTATAAAAAAGTTATTTATAATCTATCAATGTGCGTTTAAAAAAAATATTTCTTAAGTTATGCTATATTTTGAAATGTCTTTAAACTTAAATTTAATACGAATATCAGCAATGTGCGTTGGTAAAAAAAATAATTATCAAAAATCTATTGCATTTGGAGCTTGCATATTTTCAGCAGATATAAATTTCGTATTTATCCATGGGAAAACATGTAAAAATCGATTTTGTCAAATTTTGGGTTGGACGCTTTCTGCATAGTTACGTCCAATTGGGTTATGTTGTAAGGCTAAATGTAGTGGGAAAGGGAAGGAGATGAGAAAGAGGAAGGTCGGAAAGTACTCGGCTATTTAGATCTAGTCACAAAACAAGGCTAAAGCCATTTCAAGCAGCATTTCGATTCTGAATGGTGGTCTTTCACCAGGGCGATACTTGGAGGATCTACCACTCTGGAACGTGCCGCAAATATAATATTTATTATTTTATAAGAATTAAATGAGTTATACACATATTTATCAATTTTATTCACGCTGTGCTTGAACCCGCGACCTCTGGATTCTTAGTCGAGCGTCTTACCAGTCGAACACGCAGACCGTCGTGGCTATTCAGCCAGGTAATTCCAAACCATCCTTTTCCTAATCTCCTTCCTTTTCCCACTTCTTTAATTTCACAGCATACCCCAATTGGGATGCCAATTATATGCACGATTCAGATGATGACGCTGCAGTTATTTGGGCAAACTAATCCTTCGATTTTGACCCGCCTTGAAGCAATTAAAACACACATGTTAAAATAATAAATTGATATGTGGTGTGTCGTGACGGGCAGAATTTAAACGCGTTCCCAATACGTAGTAAATAAGTCATTTCATATGGGAACCTGTTGGAGAATCGTGACCCACCTGACCATGGTCCGAATGTGACCTCGCTCAGTGCAATAATCCAAGTGTTTCTGTTGACGGACCTCAAATTCCTTCAGGGCGTTCGGGCCACGGACGTCATTAAAATAATTAATTCTAAATCTAAGGCGCAATAAACTAACTTATAAATTAAGTGACTTAAATCAAGCAATAAAAATGTTTTTTGGTAAGTTATCGGTGTATACTACAAATTTGTCTGTGAGTTTAATAGATCCTGTTTTGAAGATTAAGTCTTTACTGAGACTCTTTAAAATTGCACCTTTTTTATAATTTGAAATAAAAAGTTAAAGTGAATACAGAACAAGAGTCCCAACTGCTCTCAGCCAGAGGTCGCGGGTTTGAAACCCGGCTTGCGCAAATAACTGTTATTTAATTGATATATTTCATTATACATTTAATTAATATAAAATAATGTGTAGTATATTTGCGGCACGTTCCAGAGTGGTAGATAGTCAAAGTATCGCCTTGGTGAAAGAACATCATTCAGAATCGAAACGTTGCTTGAAATGGCTTTAGTCATGTTTGGTGACTAGATCTAAATAACCAGGTACTTCCCAGCCTTCCTCTCTCGTATATTCTTCCCCTCCCCACACTACCTTCAGCCTCACAATATACCCCAATTGGGCTCTCACTGGCTCTAGACGGTCCCAGAGTGGTAGATACTCTAAGTGTCGCCCTGGTGTAAGACCACCATTCAGAATCGAATAGTTGTTTGAAATGGCTTTACCCATGTTTGCTGACCAGATCTGAATAGCCAGATTCTTTCCAACCTTCCTCTTCCTCATATTCTTCCCCTCCTCACTTCCTTCAGCGTCACAACATGCTCTTATTCGGGATGCCATAACCTCACTGGCTCTAGACGGTTGAGAGCAGTTGGGACTCTTGTGCAGTATTCACTATAAAAAGCCGTCTAGAGCCACTAGGACTATGGCATCCCTAATCGAGGTATGTTGTGAGGCTGAAGGAAGTGAGGAGGGGAATGAGATGGGAAAGAGGAATGTTGGGAAGTACATGGCTATTCGCCTAAAGTCAAAATAAAAGTGATACAGTTAGTCAAAGATCACTTTGATTAACTGTACTTTGGTGGCGTCGCAGGCTAAAATTTTGTGGATACAACAAAAACTATATAATTTATTCAAAGTTCGTTGGCTTAAAGAAAACTATTATTACATATTCGTAAAAAGCATTTACTTTGTGGCTTGCCATATTTATAAATAAAACACATGAATTTTGTTTATAACCACTTTATTATTTAATATAACGTCTACCGGTTTCGAAAGTACTCTTTCGGCGTCAGGACAATATTAAAATAATAATACAATTTTAATATTGTCCTGGCGATAAAAGGGTACTTTCGAAACCGGTAGACGTTATATTAAATAATAAAGTGGTTATAAACAAAATTTATGTGTTTTATTTATAAAAAACTATTATTATTTAATATAATTATGTCATTAATGATACAGAGGTAACTTAAATTTACTTGGTTGAAACAAATATAAATATGAAATACGAGTTTATAAAATATTTCACAAAAAATATAAAATTGCCTACAGCCCAATTAAAGTGATCTTTTCACAAAAACGGTGCAATACAAATTGTTACAATATTATTATTACTACAAGTTTCATCACTATTGTGACATCTTCAAGGCACTTACAATTTTAAATTTTCGATTTCTTTATTTAATAATCTGTAGAATATTAAAACGATATTTTAAACTTTGTATTTAATTCTTAATTTTTAATACATAAAGTTCCTCGAAGATGTAATAATAATGATAAAAATAAAAGGTAAAATAAAATTTAAGAAAAATAAAGAAAGAAGTTAAAAAATAAGTGACTTATTTAAAAAAATATATTGTTACCTATGCTTCTTAAATATCCATCAGCCCAGCAACTTGATAAGTAGCTTGTCAGAATGATAGGTTTGAAAAAATGGGTAAAAATAAGGAATGCTGTATATTCTCTAACAATATTAAATGCTCCAAAATCATCAGTGCGAAAAAATCGTTTGAGATATATTAAAATAAATTCAAGAAATCGCTTTACAAACGGCAAATTGTTAAAAATTTGAAAAACTTTTTGTGTGGGGCAAAATGTTTTCAAATGATAATAATAATTGGGTTTTGTCTATAGCGCCGTTTTCGTGAAGTAATATCCCCTTAAGGGCGATGCAGCATCATTTGTTGAGTAAACATGGTACATTCAAATACATAATCAAATAAATATGTTGGTTTTGTCGTTCATCTTAAGTGAATTATTATTAAGCGAAGTAACTTTATTGATGAATTGGGCGAAAAAATCAAAGAAAATACGAATTCACGTTCGTTGACGCGAATCAAACTCGCGGTCTGCCAATTAAAAGTCAAAGGTTCATCACGCTAAACAATGTCGTAATCAGACAACGAATCAGCGCAAAGTGCGTAACCGAAACGATTGGAGCAGCTCGAGGGGACCTTTTATCCCCTAGTAGCAGTATACCCAGGTAGACAATGGCTGATGATGAAATAATGTTTTTAATACCTTCTGTCATCTCGATACTACATTTTGTCTTAGCAGTATTGAAATAACTATGTAACTTTCTTACCACCACGCCGTTTCTCCGCAGGGGTAGGCGGAGAGGACGGACCGCCATACAACTCTGTCTTGACACACACTCCTTGCTTCATTCACATTCATACATTGTCTCATACATACTCTTCTGTTATTCTGACTCTTCACATGGTCCGATTCAAGTATTTGATTCACTTGATCGGGTCATGTCTTCGTCAGGCGTCTTCGACTTCTTCTTCCATTCACTTTTGCATCGTTTATTCTTTTCACACTTCCTTATTCGTTCATTCGCTCTGTTTGCTCAAACCATGCAAGTATCCCTTTCTTGATCCTATTCATTACGCTTACATCAGCCTTACATTCTTTCCGGATATCCACATTTTTAACACGGTCATACATGGTTTTACCGCACATACCCATCAGGGATCTCATTTCCACAGCATTCAGTCTACTTTTATGCTTTCTCTGCCAGTTCCATGCCTCACTGCCATACATCAGGGTTGGTATAAGCACTCCATTGTGGACTGCTAGCTTCGCTTCTTTGGACATTTTTTTTATTTGCGCTAACTCCTAATTCTTATTGTTTAAAACGCCATAGCACATTTCACCTGAGTACATAAAAAAAATTTGCCCACTTTAGCCCTCTGTTTCAAACGTGCCAACTATATAATAAGATGGTTGTACTAATGTACGAGTACATATTTTTGTTGATAGTTAATAAAATATTCTATTATTACTTAAAAATATGTAACAATAATTTACTGAAATTAGAAATAACTTTAAAGCATTAATGCTTATGTTTTTTAAATATTTAAATTGTATAAATAATCTTAAACAAAAATATGAAACAGAAAAAGCCAAATAGTAAAAAGACAATGGTCACAACCGAAACAAATTATAAATTATATTTTGTATCACTTGTGTTTCTTGCTTCTGTTTGTGTTATTTATCATTGAGTGAGTTTTTGTAATTTTATATTTTATGTGTCCTTTGTCTGAGTATTTGTAATTTTTTTAAATATATACGTATGTATAAAAACTGAGTTTTTATAACTGGATACAGCTGGATTTTTTACTTTTAAAACTACTGATAAATAAATAAACGAATCATTTGCATTCTCACCTTGTTGTTTACACTTATCTTATGCATTGAACCAGTGTTGAGTGAGGTATATTTGTCATATTTCTGGTTGCGAGTAACATGGGTGGTCGTGATTGAAACTCACAATGAATTAGACCTTCTATGATAATTAAGAAATTAAAAAAAAAAAATCTGAAAAATACTATAACTGTAACTAATCAATAATAATCGAAGTTCTTGGATACTTTTACTTCGAAGGTTTTTTATCGTTTTAACATTTAGATTTGAAATATGCTCGGGATTAGATTCATGTACCAATGTATTAAATGTACTGCCCACCAAGAAGAGAAGAGAACGATAGATATTATTTTTCTGCTGTCCTCTCCTATCGAACGTTGGCTATCATCAGGGCATTCGTCAATCTGCTAACTGCACTTGTAGTAGTCACAGATATAAACAAAATAATGTGTATTTTTTAACGTTTTGTCTCTTTCAATTCATTTTATCTGTCTCTTTCTTTCTATTTCTTTTTTGTAAATGAAATGTTATTTCATTGTTTTCTCATTGTTTTGTTACTTTATTTTATATTTTGTTCTCCCTCTGTATGTATTATAACTGCACACTTTGTAATTTTTGTTAAGTTGAATTTTGTACCATGAAGATTCTTAGGCTAAGCAAAAACGGTCGGTAATAGTAATTAAAATAAGGTCTTAAACACAGTTATTATTTCATTTATTGGCAAAATAATGTGTTTTATTACGTACCAAATAATGTGCGGTTAAATCGCTAGAAACCTCTCTTATTTCTCTGCTTTCCACGTCAGTATTTTTATCAACTTTTAAAATAAGAAAGATAGTTATATTTAACTTTATTGCTTATACAATAATAATAATAATAATGTTTGGATAATTTGTGCAGCGTCATTATTGTGAACTGCTGTTGGGCGTATGTTGTCCAAGCAAATCGCAATGTTGCCAAATGTCAATTGTAATCACGCAATCACGGGTTACGAATAACCTGAAAGTATAAAGAAAAATTCTACTACTATCATAATAAGCTGAAAATATTGTGATTACACAGTAATCATTGAATGGAAAACTTAGCTAGACAGAAGAATTGAACACACGAAGCCCGGTTGAGAATCTGTTGAGAATTTGTCCACTCCGCTACTAACTGGTTTCATTTTAAGGATCTGGCAGTGATCAAATTAGTGATAAATCTTCCACCAGCAATGGGAACAAGAAATCACAATAAATGTGTTAATGTTACGTAGTTTTAATTTTTCATAGATAATGTATTTAATATACTAAAGTATGTAATGACTCTATTTAAAGTTTTCTCTTCGCGCTAACTCAAAAAAGTGAGTTTTTTTTAACCATTAACGATTTCTCGAGGCCATTTAAAGTTTAAACAGCTACCATAATAGTTAATTAATAATATTTTATGGAGCTGTTTATCTGAACCATTGAGTGTACTTTCAACAACAGATCAATCGTAGAAATCGGTTGGTTAATCGCTAATCGTAATATACAAGAGATAATATGTCAGCATGATTTATTAGACAATCATTAAGTTGATATTAATTACTAATGGATTTATCTAAGCAATCGGATTGAAGTGGAGTTTGGTGTACCTCATAAGTAATCAATGATTTTATCACAACCTGCAATCAATGTGTCGGTTACAACAAATATTTGAATTTCATGGTTAACCTTAATCATTTACATTACAATAATAACTCTGGGCGCAGGTAACTAACATTTTTGACAAGTGTGGCAAATTTGAAATGATTACATTGCGTAACTGAATAATATAACGCATTTTTTATTGATATTTTGATTGTTAATGCGGAAATGCTTGCGTATTTTTAAACTTTATCAAGGGAAAAAAAAATACGTGACGTAACCGGAATATGAACTTTAATTCTTTCGATAGTAGGAAAATGCTTAACCTGATGAGCTAAAGGTTCGGGTATGGTTTGTTTATAAAAAGTTTATTTTGATTTTCAGTGAAATTACCTCGACTTCCTGTTCCAAACTTAACCTACAAATCCATTATATAATCTGTAATAATCCATAATAACATTTCGATTTAATTAATGATTCTCTTAGATTGTCTATCTTTGTTAGAACACGTAAGGAGTTTTTACACAAAAGTATTTAAAGAAGTTCTCTAACCAATGTTGCAAAATTCGAATTTAAGTTCTGACAGTATAAGCACGCTCGACTAAAACGATATTCACTATTTTATTTATTTTTTCTTACGAATTTATGTTTTTTTATATTTGTTTTTTATATATTTATTATTATTTTAATTGTGCGTATCACAACTTGTATTTTATTATTATTGTAACTATTTATTATCCTGCATACCTTCTGGAATAAAATTTTATTATTATTATTATTATTATCAAAAAGGAAACATTACAATATATAACTGGCCTGCGTAAATTAAAAACACCTACTTATATTTTGCAGCTTTCTGAGCAATATACATTGTATGTTTGTTCTACAACGGGCATCGAACCCGTTAGTTCAATATCTAAATAAAACACGTACTTACTATTAAATCATGGAGGTCGTCTAAGATATGCTGTACTTGCATTTTTAGTAATTAGGAGGCGGTGGTAAACCTGTGACTTATAAAAATAATAAAGTTTTATTCCAGAAGCTATGCAGGAGTAGTGCAATGCAATACCTTCCATAATTGATAATAATACACAGTAATAATAATTATAATGTAAAAGTTGTAATACACACAATAATAATAATAAAGAAAAATAAAAATAAATATAAATTCATAAGATTTTTTTTTAAAATAATACATGTAGAAAATATTGTTGGAGGATATTAGGTCTCATTTCTGCAAAATGCCATCAATAGGGAGTCCATCCTGGCAGCGTTAAGATTGATGGGGCCAATAACTTACTTTCCACGTGCCAAAAAGGGTACGGATCCCGCTGTGGGATTCAAACTCGATCCATCCAAACGCTAGCCGAATAAGTTGTTCCTCTTAGTAGTGAATGTCATTTTAATCGAGCGTGCTTCAAGGTGGTCTCCGCATCATCTGCATCCATCGCTCGTTGAGAAGAGAGCTGAGCCATTCAGATGCAGCCGCAACAATGACGTTAGTTGAATTCCGTGTCCTCCCCCAGAAGCTGGCTAGTCGGTGGCGAAGTAAGGCGGGGAATGAGTGCACCCTCCCTTCGGTGAACATTGTAGAGGCACTGCAGAATCTTGGAAGTTGCAGAAGTTGCCTATAGTAATTGTTGTACCAAACCCTTTACTTGTTCCATTGCGCTGTTGGGTATTGTGTCCACAGCTTAGATGTATTTAGGGCAGTGCAGTACGTCTTAAAAAGCAGTTTCCTGACATGAACTGCAACAATCTTTGATTGCTATATTTAAAAAGATAAAGAAATTGAATACAATACTTGCATACACTCTACGTTCGTGTAATATTAAGTGAATGAATAGCTATGAAAATGTAATAATAACTTCGCTTAGCCTAAGCATCATGTGTGGTTATATATACTCGTAAATACAGAGGTAGAACAAAATATAAAATAAAACAAAAGAATAACATTTAAATTACAGCAAAGGAATTGAGGAATAAGAGACAAATAAAACGAAATGAAAGAGGCAAAACGTAAAAATAAATACATTAATAGCTAATTACTTATGAAACGTATTCATCCCCTTCTAACCCTATCCCCCTACTTCTTCACAACATTCTCCAAAACTGGGATGCAATAATACCGTGTCTCAAGGCTGTTGGATCTCTATCGCATAGATTTATTTATGTGTTGCGTGGATGCCGTGAAGTCCCTCGTTCATATAAAATTCACAAGCAAAAAACGTATTGTGAATGATGAATCATTTTTGTTTTAGAGAAACATGTTTTACATGAAGTATTTTCCTGTCAGGGCGAAAATCATCTGGAGGAACTTAAACGCTTCCGAATAACACAATAGCTGAGCTGCAAAAGTGATCGATATGGCTATTTAAGTTGTACATAATGTTGCAGCATGAGCTAGTCCACTATATCATCGTCAATTTGACGTTCTACTTGTTCAAGTCGGTTGTTAGTATACCACCTTCCTATAGTGTATTCCGCACGAGTGTCCTAACTGCTCCCAACCGTCTTAAACCAGTGGGAATACGGCATCACCAAGTGGGGTATGTGAAGCTGAATTTAGTGGGTATGGAAAGGAGATGGATAAGAGGAAGGTTGAGAAAGTACCTGGCTATTCAGATCTGGTCACACCAAACACGGCTAAAGCCATTTCAAGCAACGTTTATATTCTGAATGATGGTCTTTCTCTAGGGCGATACAACCACATCAATTTTTTTGTTAACAATATTATAAGGTGGTTTTCAAGAGAGGTGTAGTTTATTTATAAATTAACGGACTAAAGTCCAATTACAAAAAATACAAAACACAAAATGAGAAAAAAGAGCAAAAGAAAAAGAACAGCACATAAATCCTTAGATGAATTAAATAATGTAGATACGTTACTGAGACAACGCGCCTGGTTGCACTAAACCGAGTCAACGATACATACCTTCGAAACACGCTTCATATAGCTGTCTCTTCCGCACACACATATTCTTTGAATGACTATCCTTTTCATTCGCGGGTGAAACATTTAGTGGTGCAACATTAGTGGTGCTACATTTTTAGTAAGATTTGTATGAATATGACGTGTCTTCTATTTTATGTCAACGACAAAAATAGAACAGAATATACATAAGAAATAACATTCAAGCCAAGGTCAAGTAGTGTAGTGTAACAAACATAATATTGTAAAGAAGCAATGCCATAATATGTCAAAAATACATAAGAAATAACATTCAAATCAAAGCTAAGGTCAAGTGAAAGTTTTGGTAGAGTCGTAAAGAATGACAAAAATCATTTGGACTGGGCTAGACCATGGCTTGAGTTAACAAGTCTCGACATTCTGGACAGTGGAGAATGATACCCATAATTAGTGCAGTGATGATATAAGTTAGGTAAGTTAGTTGGCAGTTATCATGAAAGTTGTTGCTTATTTAACTGGAGTAAAAAAAATATACATTTATCTATGTATAAGCACCACCATATATGTAGAACACTAAATCAAATATAAAAGCTTTTGACATGCGAATTTTTCATAGGCGAATCTTCACATGTCTTGCACGGATTAATGATTAATGCAGAGGTTGTTCATCGATTGGAAGAAAGTTCTAGATATCACTGCCTCAACTCAGGCTTGCCTAATGAGGCAGATTATGAGAAGACAAAATTAATAACTAATTTATACAAAAACGAAGTTAATATGTATTATGCGAATACGCATAATAGTCTATAAATGTTTTTTTAAATTAATATATATTTATATATATATATATATATATATATATATATATATATATATATATATATATATATTTACTAAATTTAAAAAACATTTATAGACTATTATGCGTATTCGCATAATACATATTAACTTAAGCTTTTGTATATATATTATAAATATATATATATATAAGTAAATAAGTATTATGCGAATATATATATAATATATATATATATATTTTTTTTTGTAAATTTATATATATATATATATATAGTAAATATATATCTTTATATATATTAAATATATAATATATATATATATAATATATATATATATATATTTATATATATATATATATATATATATATATATATTTTATATATATATATATATATATGTACTATACTGTATCGACCTCTTGTTCAAATATGTTAATCATTGTACCCACACCTTTAAACAATCTTATATTTTTTAAATTATTTATTATTTAATCAATTGTACAAAATAAACATTTTTACTTAATACTAATGGAAGGCATAATATTAATTCAGTTTCTAGTTATTAATAATTACCTCCCTAATTGAGAAAATTCTCGTGCTCAGGGAGGGAAAAATATTTTATATGTTTATCCCCTTTTTTAGATATTATTGTCAACTATGCTTAAATAAAGATTATTAGTATTAGTATATCTTGATCCCACAATGGAGTGCTTATACCAACCCTCTGATGTATGGCAATGAGGTATGGAACTGGCAGAGGAAGGATGAAAGTAGACTGAATGCTGTGGAAATGAGATCCCTGAGAGGTATGTGCGGTAAAACCATGTATGGTATGACCGTATTAAAAATGTTGATATCCGGAAAGAACGCAAGGCTGATGTGAGCGTTATGAATAGGATCAAGAAAGGGACGCTTAGATTTTTTGGGCATGTAGAGCAAATGAACGAAGAAAGATGTTTGGAAAAGAATATGTAATGCGAAAGTGAATGAAAGAAGAAGTCGAGGACGCCCGAGGAAGACATGGCACGATCAAATAAATCAAATACTTGAGTCGGGTCATCTGAAGAGTCAGAATAACAGAAGAGTATGTATGAGACGATGTATGAATGTGAATGATGCAAGGAGTGTGTGCCAAGAAATAGTTATATGGCGATCCGTCCTCTCTGCGTACCCCTGCGGCGAAACGGCGTGATGGTTGGTTAGTTGATCCTACAATGAGGGAAAATATATATAGGCTATGAATAATCCATGATGTATTTTACGTAGTAAAGGAAGACAATATACCTCATGGACTAGAAACTTGCGTGACTGGTATAAGTGAGGTTCCTCTAGTTATTTCTGAATGCAGGTCTGCAAGGGGAAGATTGTCCTGAGAATAGGGGAGGTCACCAGGTAAAGAAGATGAACAAAGCCATGAAAATGGTTTACTTTGAACCCTCGGAGCTAGTTACTAGAAAACTCTTAAAAGATAAAAAGGGTTAGATATAAGCTCTTTTTTAAATAGGTTATTTTCCTACACCCTTCAGCCTCACGACATACCCTGAATCAGAGATTCCATCTCACTGGCTCGGTGCAGTTGGGACTGTTATGCGATAATCTAAAGAAATAGTGATGGTGGCCGATGATTTGGTTGATTCAACCCCAGATACGAGTTTCTATGAAATGAGCGGAAACTAGAGATGGTCGATATCAGAATTAAGTGTACCTGCGGTTCCAGTCACCGGTGACCGGCGAGGAACCGGTTATTTATCCAGTTCTTTTTGGAACCGGTTCCTGGTGCCGGAAAAGTTCCACGAAAGAGATTTTTTCCAAAAGTACTAACAAATCGACAAAAGTTCCTTGCCAAAAAAAAGTAATAGTCGGAAGAGATTTGAAAACAAATATAACTGAAACTGGTTGGAACTCGCCCAAAAAAAACAAAAAAAGAACGGACAAAGGATATCGGTATTTTATTTGCGAAAATTTGGAACCGGTTCCTCGGAGAAATAATATCGACGGTTCCAGTGACCGGCTAGGAACTGGTTCCTTTTAACCGAGGCAGGCATATCGACCATATCTAGTTGAAACTCGTTTGGTGCCTTCATTAATGCTTGGGGTCACGTATCGGAATTCGAGTTCAAGTCGATCGTATTAAACAGATATTCAGGAATATGGAACTCTAATTAATGAATACTTGGTTCGGATGTGACTCATGAATTTGTACAGAGAAGTAAGGTTGCCTAAATACAAATTTTATTGATATTGGCATTAACTTTGAAGTATAAATGTAATTTAAAAAATTAAAAAATCATAGCATTAATCAACAACGCAAATATAAAACAGAAAAAGTAAGAAAAAAAGACAACAGTCACAACCGAGACACGGTCTGTATGTCTCGGTTGTGACCATTGTCTTTTTATTTTCTGGATATTTCTGTTTCATTTTTTGATTTAAATATTTACAAATTTCATTACACTTTTTATTTTATTTCTTATAGTGAATACCCCACAAGAGTGCCAACTGGTCCCAACCGCCTCTAGAGCCAGTGAGACTATGGCATCCCCAATTGAAGTATGTTGTGAGGCTGAAGGTAGTGGGGAGGAAGAGGAAGGTTGGGAAGTACCTGGCTATTCAGATCTTGTCACCAAACACGACTAAAGCCATTACAAGCAACATTTCGATTCTTAATAGTGGTCTTTCACCAGGGCGATATCTGCCACTCTAGAATATGATGTAAACATACTTAACATTATTTTAAATGTGTTACGAAACAAATTAATTTAATAAAAGTTATTAGCGCACGCCGGGTCTGAACCCGCGACATTTGGATTCGTATTCGAGCGTCTTATCACTTGACCATTGAGGCCGTCAAATAAATATAATCTGTGTTTTTTTTTTATTATAATAAAAATATATATATTTCCATCTGAATATACCTGAAATGACCATCTCCATTCTCACTCCACTTATGTTTCCCCTTTTATATGCATTCCTAATTTATGATTGTCCAAAGAAACGAAACTAGCAGTCCACAATGGAGTGCTTATACCAACCCTGATGTATGGCAGTGAGGCATGAAACTGGCAGAGGAAGGAAGGAAGTAAACTGAATTCTGGCGTATGTGCGTAAAACCATGTATGACCGTTTTAAAAATGTGGATATTTGGAAACAATTCAAGGCTGATGTAAGCGTAATGAATACAATCAAGAAAGGGACGTTTAGATGGTTTGGGCATGTAGAGTGAATGAACGAAGAAAGTAGTGTGAAAATAATATATGATGCTAAAGTGAATCAAAGAAGAAATTGGGGACCCCCGAGGAAGACAGTGTACGATCAAGTGAATCAAATACTTGAATCGGGGAATGTGAAGAGTCAGAATAACAGCAGAGTGTGTATGAGACGATGAATGAGTGTGAATGAAACAAGGAGTGTGTGCCAAGACAGAGTTGTATGGCGGTCCCTCCTCTCTGCGTACCCCTGCGGGGAAACGGCGTGATGGTTAGTTAGTTAGTTAATTTACGATGTTTCTTAATTAAAAGTATCGCAATTCCGCTGGTTTAGGACATTATTCTTATTTATTTGTGTTAAGAACAACATCGGATAAGGTTTTAAGGTCCGGGCAGTGTAATATTTTAGGGAAAGTTAATATTTATGTCTTTTTAAAGAATACCTTTAATTAAACGGTTGTTTAACTACTGTAAAAAAATTACAGTTTATTATCAAAATCATTGTAGCTGACGCGTAGAAAAAACGATAAAAATCTCAAAAGGGTCATTTTTCGAAGTATTTATTTATTTTATTTATTTACGCCTGTGAAAGGCTTTTTGCACCAATATATATATTTTTTTAAATAATGTACTCATAAACTGTGCAAAAAATATTGCACAAGAAAGAAAAAATAGGTATGAATGATGATGAAGTGAATGTTGCCAAAATCAGCATGGATGAAATTAAAAGAGCGATTAAATGCATGATGAATGGTAAAGCGGTTGGCTTCGACAATCTCGCTGCTGAATACTTTAAAGAAACCGTGTAGTTCTCACATGGCTATGCAAACTTTTAACCAGTGTTTAGAGGAGGGTTACACGCCATTAGATTGGAGAAGGGATGTGATCATGCCTCTGTACAAAGGTAAAGGGTCACGCATGGAATGTGGGAACCATAGGGCTATAAGCTTACTAAGTTCAGTTGGAAAGCTGTATGGTAGAATATTGATTGAAAGGGTAAGAATGAAAACCAAAGACAAAAGAAAGGTATTATCCATGTATGACAACACAAAGCTAAAAGCCATTTTAAGCAAAGTTTCAATGTTAGAGTGAATATTGGTCTTTAACATCCAAAAGGTGAAACAGAGGCTGTCTAATGTCACCGTGGTTGTTCAGACCCTTGTACATGGATAATTATATTAATTAAAAGTGCGGGCTTGGGCGCGAAAATGAACAATCTGATAGTATGTTACACTTTATTGTGCGGACAATGCGGTGCTGATTGACAGCCAGTATGGAAGATCTACAGTTTCTCGTGTCTAGGATGAACCAAGAATGTATGCAAAATGAGTTGATGATGAATGTAAGTAAGTCCAAAGTGATGGTGTTTGAAAGAGAGAGGACGAGAACAGCGTGCAATATGGTTGTGAATGATGAATACTTGGAGCAAGTGGATGAGTTTGTGTATTTAGGAAGTATGTTTACGAGAGACGGAAAGGCTAATGAGGATATTGAAAGAAGGGTGAATGCAGGAAACTCCATTGATGGAGGACTGAACGCTGTTGGCGCAAATAAGAAATTGTCCAAAGAAGGGTATCTAGCAGTCCACAATGGAGTACTTATACTAACCCTGATGTATGGCAGTGAGGCCTGGAACTGGCAGAGGAAGGATGAAAGTAGACTGAATGCTGTAGAAATGAAATCTTTGAGACGTATGTATGAAGTAGAATTGTCACAATAATATGGTAGGCACTGTCTTTCCTGCCAGGAACATGAAATGCAAGTAAATATAATCTAATAGTTAAGGCATTGTGTAAAATACTTACAAAAATAATGATTGATTGTGGTACATATCATTCAGAAAGAAAATTATACTATTTAATCGCGGAGTAAACAGTGAGTAAAATAGCCGACTGTTCCACACGGGATTGCCGTGGAGAAAGTTATTGTTATAAGCTTGGAGTAAGAATATATGGAGAGGTACCTTTGCGAAACAGTGTAGTCAGTATTGTTGAATTTATACTGACTCTGGTAGAAAGAGACAAATATATGTTAAAGAATGTTGTATAGCCTATTAGTTACCGCCCATATGGAATTCCGTCATTTTTAATAAACATGTTTGAACACATTAAACAAAACAATATCAATACACCGTTAAATAATTCATAAAGTAAAAATATAACGCAAACACTAATAACAGAAGGCTTGCCTAAATAATGATGAATTAAAAATGTGAAAATTCTTAAGTTTTGGTCAAAAATATTTAAAACTGTTGAAATACCACCTCTGAAAAGTGATATTTTGTAATCTTTGTTTGGTTTACTTGAACATTCACGCATAGCACATATCACCATCATGTTTGATTTATTTGTATAACCACTGCAAGTTTTTGATCAGCACAAATATAGGAAATAACCTCAAAATCCGTTGACGTAAGTTACGCGACTTGATGATGTGGAAGTTAGCGCGGACGGAGAACATTCTTACATACTTAGAAGTGCTGCATATATTATGTGAAGACTTTTTCTGTCTCTTTCTCTCTCGTAGTATATGACGTAAAAACCCGAAGAAAGTGATTTATCGCAAATTTAACAATATTTAGCTCTCTCTCCCATACATATTCTTACTCCAAGGTTATAAGTTATAAGATTCACAGGTTGTAAGCTGAGTCACCGGATGTTTCCACATGCAAAATATTACCAGTGCATATACACGTACAAATAAAATTGTAATTAACTTCCTTGGGTAGGAATGGGTGGGACATTTTTGAAAAAAAAAACATTTAAAGCAAGTGTGTAGTATTAAAAATTCAATAGTATACTTGGGACTAAACCTCTCAGGTCGCTCGACCTGAAGCCATTAAAAATGTGGAATAAAGTCACGAGGTTATGCCATTACGTAAATCCGCCTTATAACTCTTCGTATAAAGTACAGAACTTTACACATCATGACAAGAGCCTCCAGGAAATAAAACAACAGAGCCTTGTGAAAATAAAACACTTGAGTTATACTAACCAACCTCCAAACCACTCCACGTGTCATAAATATTATATTTCCCATGATTAAACGGAACAATATATTGCGGTTGGAGGAGGCACTAAACTTAGGAACAGTTAACAGACTGCATTATGTTCTAATGCCGTGAGAACGCTCTTAGCTGTTGCATAATAAACTGCATCGAGGCGATGCACTACCTCACCTCCAATGCGTGTGAATGCAATATGTTGGTGCATGCTTGATCTATGTTTTTACGCAAATTTAATCGACGAAGCATTCAATATCTTCTGAAAAATCGAGTAATGTTTTGAGAATTAAAGAAAAAGCATTAATTCTTTTGAATGTTTCGTATTTTTTATTTAATTATTTCATTATCATATCGACTGTCCCAACCTTGAAGTAACAATATATGGAGAGAGAGCTAATTATTTTTAACCAACCCATACAGATTTGTGATAAATCACTTTCTTCGGGTTCTTACGTCGTACACCATGAGAAAGAAAGAGACAACAAATTTTCCGAATTATCACACCGCTTTAAAGTATTGTTAGAATGTTCTTCGTGTCCCGCGTCTCCGTTGACTCCGCCCACACGTTACGATACGCGAAATAAATTGACATTTCTCAACGGTTTATTAGGTTACATGTTATATTTTTGTTTATAACAATACTGTGAAAAAATGGTTTTACAAATAAACAAAAACATTATGTCGACATGTACTATGAATGGATGTATAAATACCCTAGCCCTAGTCCCAGCCACGCCCAGGTCCGGCAAACCTCGTAAAAACTGACTACAGCTCTCTCTACAACGCTCTCTCTTGTATATTATTGCTCTAGAGTCTCCACCAAAGACGTTACATTACATATTAACCTTTTGCATATTAATAGTTACCACTGGTTTTTTACAACTGGATATCTTCTGTCGATAATTATTATTATCGGTGTCAATAATGATTCATACAAATCTTGCGTGTCAAATAATTCTAAGTACGTGTAAATTCACTTCAAAGTAAAGTTCGTCTTTGAAGTGTATTGCATTATATTATATGTAAAGTATATTTGTACCTATGTCTGTGATCGACATTCTTATATTTGCAGTCAGTGGCGTCGCAGGATGTTAAAAGTTTATTAGTTCTTCTTTTGACCGTCTGTAGAGTTAAGTGTGTCAATCTGCAGGGTACAATAATATATTGAATAAATATTAATAATAATAATTGATATTAAAATATTTATACTGCTAAAATGAGATTTTTACATTGATTTAGGGAGAATCCGTTATCGAATCATCAATCCTATTGATGGTTCATATTGTTAGTGTTACATTTAAAATAAAATAAAACCGCATGGAGGCAGTGCTATTGGGGTGTGTTGTGAAGCTATAGAGGATAGGGAGAGTAAAAAGATGGGAAGAGGAAGGTTGGGTTAGTTTAGGTTAGGTTAGGTTGACTGAAGCCAATTCAAGCAACGTTTCGATTCTGAATGGTGACTAGGGCGATACTGAGAGTATCTACCACCTTATGACAGTGAAAACTAATATTATACCTTTTATGTTTGATTTGTAAAACTCCATTAATAAAATTATGGTAAATTTTTTTCAATTTCAATATTATTATTTTAGTTTGATAATGACTCGAACGCCAAAATAGCAGCCACTAAAAATAGCAGAGTTAAAAAAATAATAATGATTTCAAACTTGATAAAATCAAATTATAATTTATATTATTTATGAGAGGCTGAGGGATAATGTATGTGTCGGATAGTATGACAGAATTCGGTTCTACAAATCGTTTCAACTCTTTGATATTATATTCTGTCAATTCCTTTGTCTACATCAATCTTAAATTGAAGTTTAAATTCAATGAAATTGGTTTGTATGTTGCCTTCCGCATAGCACAAGAGATATAATCACCTCGGCAGTTAGTTATTGATACCATACAATTAACCATAATCAAGGCGAAGAAAAAAATTATAACTACGCATTGCTCACGATATAACCTGGATAGAACCGTAGTTGTTACGGAGTTCAGATGTGCATAACTAGGTATAATTACAATTACCTGCTTAACCACTGATAATTGGTAATTAACCATCGTTATTAATGTTTGAATTTTCTTATTGCAGCCGTTAAGATGCATTGTTTCCATTTTAAAAGAACTCATCGAGTTTATTTCAGTCACCTGCCCGAATTCGATGATAGGCCGGAGAAATTTCTTGGAGAGACATCACCACGGTTGACGCTAGACTACGAATCTGGAGGGCACGGTTTCAAATCCCGGCGTGCGCAAATACATTTTATTTAATTCATATATAATACATTTGCAGCAGGTTCCAGAGTGGTAGATAATATATGAATCGCCCTTGTGAAAGACCACAATTCAGAATCGAAACGTTGCTTCAAATGGCTTTAGCCGTGTTTGGTAACCAGATCCAAATATCCAGGTACTTCCCAACCTTCCTCTTCCCTATCTTCTTCCACTCTCCACTATCTTTAGCCTCGCAACATACCCCGATTAGGGATGCCATTGTCCCATTGGCTCCAAACGGTTGGGACTCTTGTACGGTATTAACTTTTAAAAAAAGCATTATCAATTACCTAAAAACTCGAAGCTTTCACTCTATCTATACTAACGGAATATGATTTTTAACCTTCCTCTTTCCTCTCGCTCACTTATTTTAGCCTCAACCAAATAGGGATGCCATAATTCCACTGGCTTCGGGCAACTAGAACTCTTACGTGGTGTCACATAGGTTAACATACTTTTGTAGTCGTACAATGTAGTCGTTTTGCCCAATATTTGACACGCTATTTATCATTGTTACTGTTATACATTTTTATGTATACTAACCTCTCCGCATTCCGGAGTAAATAATTTTTTTTAAATTATGTTTTTCTAACACGTTTTTGCGCTGTTCGTTAATCGAACCGGAAACCTCTCGAAAGTCAAATGAGTAGACCATTTGGTATGGAGACGATGACTAAGCAAGCGGTGGCATTCAGTACCTCTTATACCTAGACCCACAAGCATGAAACATAATAATTATATATACCTACATACGAGGTCTGTTCAAAAGAAAAGGTGAATTTTGAATTTTCGCGGGCTGTGTACATTCGATTATCGTTTTTTTTTGTTATGTTGGTACACATATGTTAGCATTATCAGTCATTTTGGATCAGTGGTTTGTTTTTGACAACTGGAAAGGTTAGTCACGTTTTTGTGTGTTCTTCGATTTTTTTACTTTTGAAAATAATGGCTCGAAGAATATTTAATATATTATATAATTTTGCATTAAAAATGGAATAAAGTGCTCTAACGTACTTTAAATATTGACTGTGGTATTCGGCGAGTCTACATTGTCTCAAAAAAGTGTTTATAAGTGGTACAAGCGCTTTACAGAAGGCCGAGAAGATGTTAATGACGATGAGTGTCTTGGAGTTGTGGAAAAACAAATCATGGATTTTATTCTTTGATTCATTTTTTTCAAAAGTAAAAAATCGAAGAACACACAAAAACGTGATTAACCTTTCCAGTTGTCTAAAACAAACCACTAATCCAAAATGGCTGATAATGCTAATATATGATAAACATATGTGTACCAACATAACAACAACAAAAAAAACAATAATCGAATGTACACAGCCCGCGAAAATTCAAAATACACCTTTTATTTTGAACAGGCCATGTACATGAAACATACAATTATTGAAATTATCAATTTAGGGAATTAGAGCATTTTGTGGTGTGTGAAAATCATTACTACTCCCATAGATAGCGAAGATATATAGTTTTTTTTTTATAATTAATTAACTATTAAATTGGATTTCATGTACCTGGCAGGACAGTTACAAGACTGTACGTATTATATTATTGTGACAATTTCACTTCAACCTCACAATATTACACTCCTATGCGACGAATTCGACATCTGGAAACAAATACTCCGATGTTGTTGATATATTTAGTACGTCAATATCACAATATAAATATACCTTAGTACAGTTTTTTTTCATCTTGTAGAGCTAAATTAATTGTAGACTATTTAACTTTGAATGTACCTGTTATTCAATACAATTTTTTCTTTCTTGTAGTATATTGTTTTTTATGTTAATAATTCAATAAAATATGCAGAATGATTTCAGACAGAATTTATTACCATTTACCATTCTCGTTCAGTTTCTTACCGCCTCTCTTTATCTCTTGTCTAGAATACAATAGATATTAAAACCCACTCGACCTCAGAAAACATGACACGTTTGTACATCTCACAAAAGAAGCTGTGATAAGAAGTTATGGATACATCAAATGTAAAAACACGAAAATAATTGCAAAAAAACCTAGAAGTCTCGACGGTTCTTGTTTGTAAAAGAAATTTGTCTCGAGGATCGAAAAACTCATGCGTGGCAAAATACTTTCTTGTGGCATAAATATTTACTAGTAGCAGCTAACCAATACCCTCTACCCATTAAACTCCGGCCATAAAATACTAATAAATAATATTGGAATTGATTTACATCCTATTTAGTAATGCCATTAAACTAAATTACTCCGCTAGTAAATTTTTCCAAGTTGAAACTAGCATAGCGAAACCGTAAATTGAAGATTACTGTGGTAAGGTACCTATTGATAAAAATAACTATTCAAGCGAAGAAAATGCTCGTGCTTCTAAAGTATTCGGCCAGTTAAAATAACGTATGTTATGTGCGGTGCTATGGAGAAAAATATGAATTTCACAATAAGATACGCCTCATTCTGAATTCAAATTGATTCCAACTTTTCCCTCCGGAATAGTGGCGTGGACAGTGTTGCCTCATACATACAAAGTATTAAGCCAGAAAAATGTGTAGGTACCTACTTTCCGAGATGCAAATTATTTTATGTGCTGGCGATATGTATGGTAGATTATTTGATAGGTAACATACCCTGTTTTTTTTTGCTTACAAATATTCGAGTTAATAGCCATCCCTTATTTCTAATACCATAGAAAATAAGTGTTTTTTATTTATTTATTAATAAATAAAGCATATCGAGGCTGGAAAGGCAAAAGGCCTTAAGCGAGTCTTTGGTAAAAACATGCAGTTTTAATCGGTATTTTTTTCTGCATCGAATGCTTCGACTCTCGATTGATTCTGAAGACTTTTGTGGCCCTTCAGCCATCTAAAAAAGATGTATCATTTTGGGAGAAGGCTTAACTCAATCAACACAAGTTTGTGACTTTCTTAGCTTTTTGTCGCTTCGGGTCACTTTAATGTGAGCATTGAGTTAACTTTTTTTTTCAACATCCAACCAGGTACTGAAAAAAAAAATTTGAGTGCTCTGGCGTAATCTTCCCAAAATGGCGCTTCAGCCATTTTGCCTTTTCGGCGTCGATATAACGTCACCATTACCAACAGCCTAGTTTTTAATTGATTTGTCTCTGTCAGTACTAAATCTATTTCATTCGACTTGGTACTTGAAAAACATAAATTTCTTAAAATTTTCACATAACTTTACTGTTATTTTATATCTTGTCTAAAAAGTAAATATTTTTTTTTACAATTGAACACACTGTTAAATACTTCCTATTATTGGTCACTAGGAGGAAAACTGTTAAGGTTTTTTTTGTTTGTTTGTTTATTCTACGTGTATTGACTGTTGATTTCGCGATAAATAAAATAAATGCCCTTAAACGTTGTCATAAATTAAATTAAATGTAACATTCCACCAGTAAATATAAATATAAGTTATTGTTAAGTAATTGCTTATTGCACACGCACCCATATTGATGAAATGGGCTTTTATGAGTTTTTATGGGTTTTATGGCCAGAAGTAGCTATAAAGTGGCACGTATTTATAAAAGGACCAAAATTATAAAAAATCAAATCACGACATAAATAACGATAAAAAAATATATCGACGGTATTTTGGTCTCCGGCGAAATTTTTTGTTTTTTTTAAGGTAAAAACAAACAAAAAATCAAACAGTAAGGCTTGGGGAGGAGAGTGGTCGGTTACTTGCCTTAATGACCAGTGACGAAATGTGTTAGAATTTTTAATATTTTTGTTTTTTTTGTATGTTGGGTACAATCTGCAACACCCTGTGTCCAACATTAGACAGTGAGACATCGGAGCATCGTAAAGTTTAACATACAATTGTGTAACATATTAAATTATGTAACATTTCTAAAAGTACTTACCGCGCTAGACAATTTTATACGCACAACCCTATTACGCATGGACGTCATTAATGAAAAGTGGCGTAGAAGACAGGTTCCGCTCGGTGCGCAGCTCGCCAGAAAGAATAAGTGGCCAATCCCCTGGATCGAACCCGTTGATTCTCCTCCCTCACCTCTTTGAGTCCCTCTTGGCAAGCCTGTTGTTACTTGCATACATCTAAATAAAAATACAAAAACCAACTAACTTGTTTTTTACCGCGGGCTGCGCACTGACCAGATTCTGTCTTATCTAAAATCTTATTAAAATCTGTAATTTACTTATATACTATATATTTATATATTTATTTTATTTATATCTTATCTTATTTAAAATCGTACACTATTTAGTTAATAGCCCTGATCTCCTGCAACTCCTATTATTCCAAGTTCCAAATCGCAAAAGCAACAGTCACGTACTATTCATCTTCCTCTTTGTAACACCAATTCAAAACAAAACTCTTTCATTTACAGGTCTACAAACTCATTTAATATAAATTATTACACCATTAACATTTTTAACTCGACTATACGGAACATTAAACAAACATCCATGACCCGACTGCACCCAAACTAGATCACCGAAACTAATCTTACATCTACTCCCGTCCTTCTTCCCTCTACCCCATTCCCGTGTTCCCTTCCACCTTTCTCTTCCCCCACTAACTTAGTTAAATTACAAAAAAAACTGTTAAATGTCACACTTTACTTATCATTTCACCGTCATCTGTGGAAAATTTATAATTGGCATAATTAACTGGTTTTATTATTATGTACATGTTAATTACGAATCTCCTGTTAATTTTACCCAAAATAAATAAAATTGAAATTATCATTAGTGACGTCCATGCGTACTAGGGTTGTGCGTATAAAATTGTGTAGCTCGGTAAGTACTATAATAGACTTAAAATACAAGACAGGTCATATTCATAAAAATCTTACGAAAAATGTAGCAGCACTAGTAATGTCTTGTATTCCGTTTCACCCGCGTATGAAAAGTATAGCGATTCAAAGAATATGTGTGTACGGATGAGATAGCTATATAAACGTCACACGCTCATTGAGGTATACAAATGGAGTAAACATTAGCGTTCAAAAGTTGGGCCACCAAGTTGCGGCCAATTGGCATCACTGTGCTTTCCTTGGCTTCAGTCGGTTACAAGCGCTTGCCGTGTGTAAATCTCCTGCGGAAACTGCAAAATGCCTACATGTACGCTAAGATACTGCACAAGTCGTTCTGGAAAAGATGGAAAAAGCAATGGTGGATCTTTTCATCAATAACTAGAGTGTTTTCATTATCAATTTTAGCGACAATGAGCTCTTTTAATGTTAATTAACTAATTCATATTTTGCCGTAAGCTATCTCTGTTGTGCTCATTCGGCCGACCGTAGTGTAAAAGAGACAGAACCGGGGCTGCCACAATCAACGCAACATATTAAAATATTTATATTTTATTTATTATTAACTTATAATATAATTCATTTATATTTTATTTATTATTAACATTATCTCCTTGCTTGTACCAATGAATGTTGAAAATAATTCCAAATATATTTTTACACAACATAAACTTTCAAATAGATTAATTTAACAAAAAACTAACCAACATCGCCGTTATTTGCATAAAAAATGTAAAGTTAGAAAAAAATCTATGTATTTTTGTCACAACTAATTTTTGTTTTTAGTTATTTCATTTAAGATTTCTCCGCCCAGTTCATGAAAAGAGTGAAGATTGGATCAAATTTGTTCAAAATAATCGCAGTGAAGAGTGTTAATTACCTAACAAAAATACATATATCTGATCTCTTCATTTTAGAGATGTAGATATGTATCACACACAAAACAAGGGCGACGTTACTTAAAGAAATATGTAATTTTGTTGCCTGTTTCATGTGTTTTGTCTTGTATTATTACTAAATATATTTTTACTAAATCTCTATATACCAGTAAAAATTATAATTCTTCTATTATTTGCTCACTTATCCATTTATTTATCCACTTCTCTATTCATATTATTAAACCTGCAAAGCTTTTATCTAAATCTTCTGTAAACCTTCATTCAATTGGTATTTTATAACCTTATATTTAATAATTTATGTACTACATCTTTTTTGACACGGGAACTTCTCACAGTGAGGTATTAAAAAACAATTAATATTTGTTATCAATATAAGTAAAGAATAAAAAATAATTACACCTGAAAAAAAATTTTTTTCGCAAAAATTATCAATTGTATTTTTTATGTAAGATGGAATGCGGCAGCCCTAACAGATTTTGACCAACGTGGACAAATGTCATCTGGTAATGCCTGGTTCGTTCGCGTTCGGCAACAGTCGGTCGAGATCGGCACTCCCCCCGCCCCCTGTCGATTTCCGGGCTAGAACAATATTTTACACAAAATTTGCAAGGAACGTTGACTCTATTTATATACCTCAATGCACACGCTACTGTTATAATCGGGTATGGCGCTACTAGCTCTGGTTGTCTTTCACACACTTATGTATTTCTGCATTCGCTATCTCACACCGTTTTCATGAACCTTTAAACTGGCATTGAAACATGAAACTTTAAACTGGAACTGAATTGAAATGATTAGTAATTTGTGAGTAATTATTTATGAAAAGAAACTCTGTGAGATATGTGTTTTACTCCCGAATGATTTTTACACCTCTCAATGCATTTTTTCTCAGAAAGGAGCCTACAGCGACGCGTTTGTGGCAGCTGGTGACAGCTTGTCTGTCGAACGAATGTTTGTGTGAAGCTAAACGTAGTAAATCTCAGGAATGTCTCGCGAACTCGGTTTAGTGCATCCACGCGCGTTGTCTCAGTAACGTATCTACATTAAAATTAATCTAAGTATGTTACATTGGCTCAAGAACTAGGAGGAAGCAGAACATTCAATTCCTCAAAAAACTAGGCTTTTTGACTGAAAGTAATAAACTATACATTTAGCGTTTTGACGAGAATTTAACCTGAATTTTCTTTTAACCTATACTCGTTGATCCAACCGATACCCACCAAGACATAAAGCCATGCAACAATAATCGGATCACCATTATTCTAAGGCTCTTATGTTAATCTCACAGTTCTCATCTTAACATGAAAACATTGCCACCAGCACTCACATTGAACTATAGGCAATACGTGTATCTAGTATCTTACGGTTGCCTGACGCAAAATCATGACACAGAACCGATAGCCATTGGAGTGTTGTACTATAATATACCGACTTGGCTAGCCGCAAATGCCCGCAGCATATTTTAAAGTGAAAGGCTTGCTGGAATTGATAGTGGAGCGTTAGCAGCTGGTGCTGATAATAATGCCGTGTCTCCCTCGCATTGGTATTATATCTCCGTATTTTATTTATGTATGAAAAATACGTAATTTGAACTGTATTTGTGTTATTTTAAAGGAACTTTAATTGTTAGAGAGATATTTTTCGGTTAGAGGTTAAGTTAGAATCTGCAGATTTGGTATTCAGGCGACAATGAGAAATGTTATATTAATATACATAATGTTGGTAATAGGTTGTATAGGTATAATAAAAGTACTTTTTTATTTTTTATAGTGAATATACCGCACAAGAGTCCCAACTGCTCCCAACCGTCTGGAGCGAGTGGGACTATGGCATCCCCAAATGGGAGGTGTTGTGAGGCTGAAAATAGTGAGAAGAGGAAGGAGATGGGGAAGAGGAAGGTTAGAGAGTATCTGGCTATTCAGATCTGGTCACCAAAGATGGCTAAAGCCATTTCAAGCAACGTTTCGATTCTGAATGGCGGTCTTTCATCAGGGCGATACTTGGAGTATCTACCCCTCTGGAACGTACCGCAAATATACTATGTTCTGAGGCTGAAGGTGGTGGGAAGGGGAAGGAGATGGGGCAAAAGGAAGTACCTGGCTATTGAGATCTGGTCACCAAACACCGTCAAAGCCATTTCAAGCAACGTTTCGATTTTGGATAGTGGTCTTTTACCAGGGCGATACTTAGAATATTTACCACTCAAGTAATAATAATGATAATAATCTATATTTAAGTACAGTTTATAAAAATAACTTGTAACTATAAACATATAAGATTGTATAAGGGTGTAGGTACAATGATAAATATATTTGAACAAGAGATTTATACATTAGAAATAGTATATAATATAATTAACATAGTTATTTAAAACATGTTTAGAGTATAATGCGTATTCAAGTATTCACTAAATATAAATAAACTTAGTTTTTGTCTAAATGATTATAGTTATTACTTTTATCTTTTCACAATCTGCCTCACTAGGCAAGCCTGTGTTGAGGCAGTGATCAAGTAATCAATGTATGCAGGGTTGGTATAATATGTACGACTAGTTTAAGTGAAGTTGACAAAGTTAAACGGGCTACAGCCTGCTGGGTTTGTACGACACAGGCGCGGGCGGGTGGGAAGTTTGTCGTATTATAAACCACAATAGTTGTGCACGTAAGACGTCTCCGTATTTGACACAAAAACTCTCCACAGAAGGCCTTTATGTGATTGAAAGGGTACCCGGGTACCCTTTTCAGTTTTCAACATAGATTTTTTTAATGTTAAAGTTTTTTTTTTTTTTTACGTCAATACCGCACAAGAATCTCAACTGTTCCCAATCATCTAAAGCCAGTGAAACTATGGCATCCCCAATTGGGGTATATTATGAGGCTGAAGGTAGTGGAGAGGGGAAGGAGATAAGGAAGGGGAAGGTTAGGAAGTACCTGGCTATTCAGATCTGGTCACCAAACACGGCTAAAGCCATTTCAAGCAACTTTTTCCATTCTGAATGGTGGTCTTTCACCAGGGCGATACTGAGAGTATCTAGCACTCTGTAACGTGCCGCAAATATATTTTATTTTATGTCAATTAAATGTCTTAAGACGACACATAATAATTAAATAAAAATTATTTGCGAACGCCGGGTTCGAACCCGCGACCTCTGGATTCGTAGTCGAGCGTCTTACCACTCGACCATGCAGGCCTTCAAGTAAGTCTAACCGGCTGAAACTTCCTCACTTCTCCACAGTGAGAAGAACAAATGAAAAATAACAATTAAACATAACCGTTGAATATGTGGAGGGTGGTATGTGAGCGGAAAACGCTTAAGTAAAACTTACACCTTCTGATGACTGAAAAGGTACCCTCATGTGTTTAATGTGGAATTTGAAACTTGTTCATATTTACTAATCATTTTAAATGATAAATATGATGTACTGTCATGTTCAAAGTACATCACCTGTTAATCACCAACTGAATTAAAAACCCCAAGAAAAGATGGAACTGGGTGAAATTCGTATTCACTTCCCCGAGTCTTGAACTGAGTCAAAATGTAATAACGTCATTAAAAGTAGTCCCGCAAACTTCAGCAAATGATGTAATTTAAAATAAACCTTAATATTAATTTTAAAAAGGTGTAGTTTTCTTTAGGCACATAAGGGTTAAAAAGTCTCTGGAATTGCGGAAACCTCCCTAGATTTAAGGCAGTTCCGCTTTATTTATTTATTTACGTCCCTCATTAGTATATTGCCGATTGCCATTTATACAAGGTTATAGCCTTAGATTATACTACAGCATATGCATAGACAGAATATTACATACGAGAAACAAATGACGAAATAATTCACATATATTACATGTTCAATATCGTCGCTGGAAAGGCAAAAGGGTTTAAGCGACACTTTGGTCAAAGAAGAGTTAAAAATATTGTTTGGATCAGGTTTTTTTTCTGCATCGAATGTTCTGACTCTCGTTGAATTCTGAAGACTTTTGTGGCCCTTCAGCCATCTAAAATATATTTACCATTTGGGAGAAGGCTCGACTCAAGCGACACAAGTTTGGGACTTTTTTTTAACCTTTTTGTCGCTTCGGGTAACTCAGTGAGAGCATTGAGTTACCTGGCTTAACTTTTTTCAAAATCCAACCAGGTACTGAAGACACTTCAAAGTGCTCTGGTTTAAACTTTCCAAAATTGGCACTTCAGCCGTTTTGCCTTTCCGGTGACGATATGCCAATATATTCATATCAGGGGGGAGAGTACTCAAAATTGTTCTAACTAACCTAACCTAACCTAACCTAACCATCACGCCGTTTCCCCGCAGGGGTAGGCAGAGAGGACGGACCGCCATACAACTCTGTCTTGGCACACACGCCTTGCTTCATTTACATTCATACGTCGTCTCATACATACTATTTTGTTATTCTGACTCTTCACATGACCCAATTCAAGCATTTGATTTACTTGATCGTGCCATGTCTTTCTCGGGCGTCCTCGTCTTCTTCTACCATTCACTTTCGCATCATATATTCTTTTCACACTCCTTTCTTCGTTCATTCGCTCTACATGCCCAAAGCATTTGAGCGTCCCTTTCGTCCGAATCTTCGCCAATACCAAAATCTCCCTAGATTTTATAATTAAAAAAACTCCTTTTACTTCACAGAACTCTCTTTTTCTCCCTAGATTTAGGGATTTCTCCCTTCAAGGCACGATTTGTTTTGCCATACCAGGTATGTATGCAGAACGGATAGCTCAGCCATCCGTTCGTCATTTCCTTTAGCCACGTTTGCTTTGGTACGACTTTTGCTGAGTTTTTTTTTTTATAATATCCAAAGTAAACGCTCGTAAAGAGATTATATGCATCGGAGCATGATTTATAAACCACATGAGAGGCCGAAGATTTTTGCGATCTTTAGGTCTGCGGTGAGGTTTATAAAGGAGAATCCTGCTTCTATAATTGAGCCTATAACTTTCATAAGCGAAGAAGGAGGAGATACATTAAATAATTTATTAAAATCTCTAACAAAAATTAAAGTTTATTCAAATGAATCTAACTACTTGAATTTTGAAATGATGTCCTATGTATTTTTTTTAATGATTGATTACATACGCATTACGTATGAATAAAGCAAAATTGCTTAAACTTTATTTAATAAAAATGCTACTAATATTAGTTAACGTCTGAACTCAACCTCATTCGAACAAAACTTTTGACAAAATAAGCAATTCAAAAAGTAGGCCCGTACGGTGTTGAATTATTTTTTATTTAGTAGCGTTCGGAAACATGATACAGTCGCGGCGATAAATATCAATAACAAACGAGAAATGCGGAGATAACAGGTTCGTTGACGTTCTGTCTTCTGTCGCAGCTCGTTAGGATAATCCCAATACAGGCGGAGGTAGGTACCTACTGGGGCCGGCAGGTGGAAATGTGCCTTTGGATGTGGGGTTCTGAAAATAATAAATTAGTAAATTCGAAATTTGTTATTTCTTAGAAATGTTGTAATTTCTGTGGGTCCATGTAAATTCATAATGGTTTTCGAAAATTTTTTTTTTTGGCTTTCATAGCAATTTCAATGGGAATCGTTACTACATAATATGAATACCGTTGAGCGCCATAGCATGTGAGCAGAGGCGTGCACTTCGTATAGGCATATAAGCACCGCCTACCCTGCCTTACTAGCTTACAAATATGAATAATATTGTATTAAATAATATGAAATTATTACAAAAAATAAATCTAAAAAAAAACTTCAACCAATCACACCGCCCCGCAGCCACGAGCGCCCCACTGACAACTCTACGTGTCAAAAGCAGCAACTATATATGCCCAAACGCCGCCAATCTCAGAGTAGATTCTTTTATTCTAATAATACAAAAATAAATCTACAAAATTTGTAAGCTTTGAGCTGTGTGCGTGTTCAAATGGCTCGTTTGTTAGCATCTTTGTTTGTTTGAAGGCTGTGCTTTTAAAGAACAAATGCATTAGCAATCAGTGACATCTGTTGTTACCTATCTCTATTATCAATCAATCCGCTGTTTTTCCTACCCGTAATAAAGATGGTGCTATGAAAAATAAACTTGTATAATTTGTCGTTAATCCAAGTTCTGAATAATTTATACAACAACTATTTAAAAACGTCCCTAATTTGCTTTGTTTCGATTTTCTCCTTACTTCTATCATTATAACTCAATGTCCTCACTATCTACTGAAAACCATATACTTATTGTCTGAATCTTTTTCTCTCATGATTTTTGATAACGATCATGATTTTAGATAGTTTTAATTTGTATACATACTGTGTATTATTTTCTCCTTGTTAGTTAATCTTAATACCATAATTAATTTAGTATGAAGCGCACTTGAGGTGAAATTTCACAAAACTGCGCCATATAAGTTCACTGTTATTATTTTTATTAGATAAATACTTTTGTTGGGTTTCTATGTTTGTTAGCATTCATTTTATTATTACTACTAATTAATTTTCTCTGTTTAAAAAAAAAAGTTTGAATTTTGACTGATTTTATACAGACACACCATTATTGGCCGTCATTACAATATTCCTTACCAATGTATTGTCTTTGAACTGTCATAACACTTGCCATTCAATTATACATTAATTATTTATAAAATTGACAATGGTATTATAGACAGCCCTGATTTACTGAACCTTATTGCCTTTCACATACCAACGAGAGTTACTCGATCGAAAATTCTATTTAGTTGTAACAATAATATCAGGTCTGAGTTTTTCAAATACTCGATTGTACCTAGATTGCATGTAGTTGGTAATACATACGCAGAGGTGACAAATGTGATTTACTGCACAGAATCTAGATACAAGAAGACTAAAATTTCATATATCTTTAATCAGGGTTAACAAATATAATACAAGAGCATGCAAAGAAATTAGACTGCCAGAAAAAACAAAGCAAACACACGAAATAGCTTACTATATAAAGGGATGAAATCTTATAATGCTCTGCCGGAAACCATCAAAATTATGCATTTCAATAAATTCAAAATAGCCTGTAAAAATTATTTAAAATGCATAAAAATCAAAATAATAAGTAGTATATATATATAAGTTAAAATATTATAAAGTTAAAAAGAAAATGAAATAATTAGCTAGTTGTAAACTTAAATGTACAAAGTAACTAAAATAAAACTAAAAAAACATACAATCAAACACTCTTCTTTCGTATTTCACAACTATTCTTTATTTTGTTTGAGAAAATAATTTTCAGTTTTTTCACTGTTTAATGTAATTCTTTTATTTGTAAAAGTCCACACAGGCTTATACAATAACATACATAAATAAATAATCAATAGTCATATTCATAGTCAGATAAATTTATCCAGTAGTCCAATGTTAGGTATATTTCCTATTAACTTATAAAATTTATTATTATTATTAAATCACCTTCTCAGTTGTCGTTTTGTCTCTTTCGATTTATATTATCTGTCTTTTTCCCTTTGTTACTTTGTTATAATTTAAATGTTATTCTATTGTTTTCTCATTGTTTTGTTACTTTATTTTTGTTTTATAATGTGTTCTCTGTTCTGTTTGTATATATAACCGCACACTTTTGCTTAGTTTAATTTTGTACCCTGATGATGCTAAGTCTAAGCGAAACCGGGCGGTCACAATTTTTTAAATTATATTGGTGGTCTTATACAGAGTTATTTTTTCACTTTTTTAAATAATTAATTATCACGGTGTTGTGAGATAAAACTACGACATCTTGGTACCAGTTGAAGTTTTGTATTTATAAAATCAGGTCACGAGAGGAGCTTTACGATATTCCCAGCAAGGATACCAGGGAGATGACCAACGTTGTCTGTATTCGAAACTTTTTGAGGCTATTAGAAGCTTTGTTATTTAATTTAAAATATTTTCCAATTTTTTCCCGTGACAAAACCAAATTCATTCGATTCGTTTGCCGGACCCTGTATTTGGACTTTTTTATGTAATCGGTACACTGAACCCAGTCTCTATTGGAAAAAATAAGAAAATTATGCAAATTCATGTAGGAATGCCAAGAAATGCGACATTCAATATTCTACAGCGGGTCACGGTTCACCGCGACCCCAAGCCAATAAAATCCAGTGGTTATCTTTACCTAAAATCCAATATGCAATACTTCAAGACCTGTGTATGTAAATAGGGCTTACGTTATCGTATCGGAAAAACCCTAAATGGGTCTTAGTGTTACGAATTATGGGAGGGTACTTAAAACTGAATACTAAAGATACAAGACATAGGAAGCTCTGTGGGTAATGTTTACGACTTAAATAAAGCGAACCTTTCGGCAAGGATTAGAGACACGCGAATTGATTACATACACCTCCTTTAAAAAACAACACACATCGACGACTACTGGAAACCTTTGTGGTAGAGTGGCTAGATCCTTGGCTCGGGCGGCCTAGCACATCGACAACTAGACAGAATAAGTAACGCAGTCAATAATCTTGAATACCCCGCGAAATTTTCGTTATCGATTTTTATCGACTTTTTTTTACAGTGAATATACCACACAAGAGTCGCAACTGCTCCCATCCGTCTATGGCATACCCAATTGGGGTACGTTGTGAGGCTGATGGTAATGATGAGGGGGGATATGGGGAAGAGGAAGGTTGGATAGTACCTGACTATTCATATCTGGACAGCAAACACGGCTAAAGCCATTGCAAGCAACATTTTGATTCTGAATGGTGCTCTTTCACAAAGGCGATACTTCTAGAGTATCTACAATTCTGGAACGTGCCACAAATATACTATATATTATTCGGTATGAATGAAAAATTAAATAACACATATCGATTAAATAAAAGTTATTTGCGCACGCCGGGCTTGAACCCGCGACCTCTGGATTCGTAGTCGAGCGTCTTGCCACTCGACTACGGAGGCCGACAAGTTTATCTAGGGAGCGAACGGACTCGATAAACTAGCAAAATTTGAGTCGATGTGAACTGTCAAATGTCGTGGGAGATTCGATATTTTTAAGGCATTCATCCTAGGGACACGATCAATCGTAACACAACAATACAGGCATTAACAACATCTCACAAGGAGAAGCAAGGACAGGACACAACGGCTAGCTAGTTGCCAACCAATATCGTCGTAATTAACATCATTCAATTAATCTCTAACGGTTCATACTTTTATATTTACATTATTAAGAAAAGTTTAAAATCAACCTTCTGTTATTCATTTAAAGTAGCCCTCATCGTTGCAAATGCACTATCTGTTACATTGTGACCCGCAGTTATTAAATTAATAAAACAAATCACAGTATAAACTTCCCTAACGGGCTGTTTGCTTTTGTATAGACCCTTTAAGAAGATTTGTTTTAGTACCTACTTATTAGGTATTTTATTATGACACTTGTATGGAAAATCGGTAGGGCGGGATAATTATGGCCGCAGGGTTATTCAGGAAGAGAATTTACTGTAGAGGGAAGCGTCCTACCCCCGAGGAAGACCTTTAAGCATATTTATGCGAATGTGTCTTTTGTGTACTACTGATGGTAATTTATTTTATTATGGCGGTGTCAAAAGATATGGAAAAGGATTTTTCTTTTAGAAAATCTTTTGTTATTGCGACAGCAATAATTTTAGACTGACAGCGCCCATTTTCTGAGATGTTATCTATGTGCGGCGTTAAAAAGAGTTGAAGGTCTCTGAAATGTTAGAAAATTTTGCGCGTATTCCGAAAAAACCTTTTTTTTTCTGCAGTCATTCTTTCGTGTTGAGGGTCGGTTTTAACAACATGAACCAGACTCCTCCACTCCTTATGGTCTATAACTGCATCGACTGTGGACACTGCACCTGTTATGAGTGACCTCTGCCTTCCACTTTGCTTAAGTTATTCGAAGTTTGGACTGTTCGAGTTGACAGCGACGTGTCAAAAATAATGACTTTTATTGTAGATATGAACATATTTATCTACACCAAATGCACGATACTAATGCACCACACTGAAAATAAACTCCCTCCGGAGCGGGAACGAGACAGTATTGTCCTGTCCTCTTGTGAACTAGGGATTCGTCTCTTGATCGAAGGTAAACGCGTATTGATTACCGCTTCGCTACCGATGTCATAATTTAATCGTCCGAATAAGGCACCTACCTAGAAAATAAAATAAGGACAAAAAACCAAATATATTTTTAGCGCAATAATTGACCTTAGTGTCCGAAATTCACGATTTTCAAGACCACTTTGCAATGCTTGGACCATTCCAATTTTCATAAAAAACACATTAAGTCTAGACTTCTAGGCACTACACAATCAGAATCCAGACATAATAAAGAGCTTGCTTAGTGGACGTTAGATGCCACTGGTTCAGTGATATTTGTAAGCTGGGAATCGAGTTTCATCAACAACTATCGTGTTTACTGGTGCATTCATTATAGCGTAACACAAATCGATAGATTGGTCCCTCTACTGGAGCATATCTGATAGTATCATAATCTCTCCATCCCCCATTTGATTGGAGTTCGATTCATTGAAGCAGAGTAGGGTTTATGGCATTTTAATTTAATAATTATTACAGTTCAGCACTTATTTACGTATTATTTCGAAACATTTTCAGAGTGTTAACATGGTTACATTAATTCCGTAAATAATCGCAGCATGCATAATTAATGGTTTGATTATCACTTGATGGAGATGCTAAATAATAAATAAATAAAAATAATACGACCGGCTAGTAGCTGAGTGGACAAACGCATCGAATTCCCACCCGGTTTCAATTCCTCTGCTAGCTAAGTCCTCCATCATTGCACAGGCAACATTTTCCGCTTATTATGATTATAGTACGAGTTTTTTCAAATATTTTCTGGTTATTCGTAACCCACGAATGTCTTTGTTTTAAAGATTTAAATATATATAAATATATATATATATATATATATATATATCGCCGTGGTGAAAGACCACCATTCAGAATTAAAACGTTGCCTGAAATGGCTTTAACCATGTTTGGTGACCAGATCTAATTAGCCAGGTACTTTCCCAACCTTCATCTTACCCATCTCTTTCCCCTCCCCACTACCTTTAACCTCACCCCGATTGGGAATGCCACAGTTTCACTGGCTCTAGACTTTTGGGAGCTGTTGGCGCTCTTGTGCGGTATTCACTATAAAAATAAATCTAAAAAAATAACGTTACGTGTTAAAGCAACAACAACAAAAAATACATGCAAGCATGTATGTGTATATGTCCCGGCAGTTGCAACCTTCTTTAGTTAATAGTCAGTGAACTGATTTTAACCGTTCCTTAACCTATTACCTGTTCTCTCAACGTCTTTGCGGCGTTTAAATACAGGTACTTTACTTGCAAGCAGGATATATTATACGAGGTTCATCCATTAAAATGCTTTATTAGTTTTTTGTAATGCATGTCGGTATTTTAGAAGAAGTCTTGACATTTTTTTGAGGATTATGGCAATGTAACCTTAGATGAATGAAATAATGTAGACACGTCACTGAGACAACGCGCGTGAATGTACTAAGCCGAGTCCTGAGATTTACTGCGTTTAGTATCATACAAACATTCGTTCGACAGACAAGCTGTCACGGGAAAACAGGAGCTCTTCAACCGAAATAATGTGAGATAGCGAAAACAGATATACATAGGTGTGTGGAAGACAACCGTTTCCGTACGTCGTACTCAGTAAGTTCGTTGGGGAAGAGAGATTATAACAGTAGCGCTGGGCGTTCATAAAGCTATCTTATCCGTACACATAATTTCTGTTTAGTTTTGCTATCCTTTTCATTAGCGTTATGAACCTTGAAACTTTAATCGAGACCGTGCCACATTTATCGTTCAATTTGTATGAATATGACGTGTCTTGTATTTTATGTCTATGAATATAACCGTGTCTAGTTCCTGTGTCGAGACAGACGCAAGGTAAACCAATTATATGATAAGGTGAAACATTACAATGATTAATATTTAAGAAGACTTAAATAAGAAATAAAGCAAGTTGCATCCGATAAATGCAAATTAAAATAAGAATAAAAACAGAGGAAGAAATGATAAAATAAAATGAAGATAAAGAAAACAACATGGTTATTATTTGGAGGTTAAATTTTAAGAAATGGTTTAGGTGTTTATAGGTAAGGTTGCATATGTAATGTGTTGGATGTTTTATTATCCAGTTAATGGTAAATATAAAATAGGATTCTATATGCCTAGAGATATGGATATTTATAAATTTGAAATATGCACGTGTAGGTAGATTTTTTTATAGTAGCTAGCAATAATGTGACATTATAATTGCATAACAATTACACGACTTACTATCGGTTGTTATCTCCTATTATGAAGCCGATATAAGCATAACATAACATAGAAGGGTTGTATTAGAACAGATGTACTATTTTTTTATGTATGCACTATTTTAAAATAAATACATATTTTCGCCCTTCAGACATAGGCTTTGTTTTAACGCAATGACTCTAGTTATGGGATTCCATTAAAATGGCTTTACATTATATTTTTATAATTGGTTTGTGGAATGTGCTGAGTCAGCGGAAGCCGGGCGGTTGACACCTCAGCGTCTCGAAAAATACAAAATGACAACATATCTGTTTGGCTAGGAGTCAGTTTATTTGAAGTTTTTTAGTTAGTGATTACTGAGTATTTTTATAGATAATGGTTAAGTGGGGGAGCGTGACGTCACATCGTGCGATTGAATAAATATAAAATTATTTGATAAAGTCAAACATTCCCAGCTTACGAATAACCTAATAATATTTGAAAAACTCCTACTACCATCATAATAATTGGAAAACGTTGCTTGTGCAATAATGGAGGACTTAGCTGGCAGAGAAATAGAACCCACAATGCCTGAGTGGGAACCCGACACATTTGTCCACTCAACTACTAACCGGTCTGAATAAAGACTTATTTTATACTGATATAGAGTTTCTTAAATAACTTTTTCATGTAGGTGTTGAAGAGTTCAGAAATGTACCTGTTGCATTTTTTAGTAGGTAAGTACTGTATAGTTAAAAAAATATGGTCATTGAGCGAGGCGAGAATAAATGTGTCTGTGAAACTATTATAATTTATTATTTACTTCACCTTCCTACTGTACCTACCCGCAAAACGTAATAAATTACGTACAACAAGATCTTAATTCATAAATCAACCAAATAATTAATTGACATAATGACCAAAAGATGGGGAGGTGGATTTAAGCCTCCCGCTGTGATACATTTAAATAACTATCCAAATAACTAGTTATCTTTAAAATGCCACCTTATAAGATACCTACTCGATTTCTCGCATCAATGAATCGTACAAGATTTTTAGAATATTTTGCTACAAAATTGGTATTGGTATGCCAATATGAAGTCTTTACGTTTAAAAAACCTTTTTTAAAAAGATTTTCTATTTTTGATGTGATCAAACGAAAAATCTGTATGGAATAAGGGGGACTATGTGGTCCTGGAATAACCTGACTATTAATAAGTAGTAACTCAATATAGCAATGTATTTTAACTAGGAATGTCTTTAAAAGTCAATTAACGAGCAAAGCGACAAGTTTGCGTATACTAGTATTTAATAAAATGTACAGTGAGAAATTCCAGTGTAATTTTTTTGCCATATTCGTCAACTTAGTTAAATACCTTTTTTTTAATTTTACACGTGTTCGTAGAAGTAGTTTGAATCTTAAAACCCGTCGAAACGGCCCAAATCGAAGTGGAATTTAAAATCACATCTTCGGGGACTCCGTCCACATGTTTCGATTTGCGACTAAACTCGACACAACTAAACGGTTTTTTAGGTAATATGCTATATTTTTGTTGAAAACAATACTGTGAAAAAGTGGTCTTACGAATAAACAAAAACATTATGTGGACATGTGCTATGAATGGATGTATAAATACCCTAGCCCTAGTCCTATCCATGCCCAGATTTAGCTGAGTCCGGCAAACCTCATAAAAACTGACTACACTGCCTTGGAAGTACCACTCTATGTACTCTAAGGTAATAGAATATCAATTTCTTAAGATGTGTGAATTATAATAATACGTATATTTATAATTGATAAGATATTGATTAATTTATTGTAAAAATAACCACAATCAAAAAATAAAATTCAGAATGGATAGTTTGTTGTTCTATATAACATATTATAAATTCAAAATATCCTGTAAAAAATATTTTAAATGCATATAAATCAAAATAATAAGTAATATACGAGTATAAGATAAAATATTATAAAGTCAAAAAGAAAATGAAATAAATAGCTACTTGTGAACTTGAATGTACAAAGTAACTAATATAAAATAAATATAATTATTTTAAATGTCACTATGTTTTTTTATTGAATTTCCTAGTTTATTGTCCATCTGCGTCTTTTAGGAGAATCGTGGAGGTTGTCACCAATCACTTTCATATAAAGCACTGATTTTAAATATATTTCCTGCTTCACACCGAAGAGAACCACTTCGCCAAGGCTCATATCTAATTCAACCGTCGACTTCTACGAATGTTGCCGAGCTTTGTGTTCGGCAAGCTCGTGTTGTTGTATGACGCCACACCCACCTTCTTAATCTTAATGCCTGTGTCCAAGTGGAAGTAAGTCGCTAAGTCCCGTGGGATTCAAACTCTGTCCGACCGCATGTCAGTCGACCACCACAATAGACATCGGACAATAGACAATCTCTAATGTTCACGCCCTCGTTAGTGTTCAACTCTGGCTACCGTGGCCAAATATGCAGGTAATAATACGAATAATTAGATCATTACACAATTAGGGAGGTGGGAAATGCGGAAAATACTTCAAATTTAGGAAACTTACCCAAGCATGAAACAAGGACTGAACTTCAGAGGAATAATATACCAGGAGGGAGCGCTAGTGTGGCAAGATTTTTTTTCCTGGCTCGCACGTGGCTAAGGCTAGGGTTAGGGTATTTATACATCCATTCATAGCACATGTCGACATAATATTTTATTTTTATTTGCATAACCATTTTTTCACATATTGTTAAAAACCGTATTAAAAATGTGGATATCCCGAAAGAATGCAAGGCTGATGTGAGCGTAATGAATAGGATCAAAAAATGGACGCTTAGATGGTTTGGGCATGTACAGCGAATGAACGAAGAAAGGAGTGTGAAAAGAATATATGATGCGAAAGTGAATGGAAGAAGAAGTTGAGGACGCCCGAGAAAGACATGGCATGATCAAGTAAATCAAATACTTGAATCAGGTCATGCGAAGACTCAGAATAACAGAAGAATATGTATGAGACGATGTATGAATGTAAATGAAGCAAGGAGTGTGTGCCAAGACAGAGTTGTATGGCGGTCCGTTCTCTCTGCCTACCCTTGCGGAGAAACGGCGTGATGGTTAGTTAGTTGGTAAGTTTTTTTTATTATAAACAATATATAGAATATAACCTAAAAAACCGTTGAGTTAAGTCCTTTTATGTCGCATAACAAAACGTAGTGGGCGGAGTTGCCTGAGACGCGGGGGACGGAAAACACAACTACATACCCAAAAGCGGTGCTATATTGTGTGAGAACTTATCTCTTTCTCTCTCACGGTTTACGACCTAAAAACCTGGAGAAAGTGATTTATCGTAAATTTGTATGGGTTGGGTAAAAAAAAATATATATATATATATTCTCGAACATGCAAGTGCACAAGGTTTCTGTGTTCCTGGTTGTTTTTTCCGCGCCCTTCTACACTTTTAAGTATTTGTTCTTATTCTGAATATCCCCGACTAACTCTCATCTCTCAACCCTACATCCACCGACCAGTGTTTATATCGAATTTTAAAAAATGTGAGTTGAAATACATACTAGCCCGTGTGAGTCTGGTTAAATGTACCGAACTCAATAAAATTAAACGACAATAGAATTTTATTAGATCAATAATTGGCGACCTCCGTGGCCGAGTGGTCAACACCCTCGGCTACAAATTCAGAATTCGAGGAGCTCGAGACCCGGCGTGCGCAACTAAATTGAACAAATTTTATGTGTTATGTCATACAAAAATAAAGCATCATATTTTGGCACGTTCCATTGTGGTATGCACTCTCAGTATCGCCCTGGTAAAAAAATTCCATTCAGAATTGAAATGTTGCTTTGAAATGACTTTATCCGTGTTTGGTGACCAGATCTGAATAGCCACTAATAAATGAGCAAATATACTATTTGTTATTATTTATATGAATTTAATGTGTTATGACGTAAATTTATTGCCGGGTTTGAACCCGAAATCTCTGGATTCGTAGCCGAGCGACTTACCACTCGACCATACAGGCCGTCAAATAGTTCTAATGTTCAAATGCTAGAATTTTTAAACACTGGTAATAATTCACATGTCTGATTAAAAAAACTATCGCATAATTCCATTGGTAAAATTTCTATGGGTATTGCACAACTATAGATAATGTTGTTGGTGCGAGATTACTTGGCTTTTTGAAACAGCTGGAAATAGTGAAAAGCTCGCGAATATAATTTGAAAATGGCCCCTCATTAATAATGATTATAATGTCTTAACACGACACTCATGACCCCGATAGGCCACTATGAATAACGGCCAATTATGGTGTAGTTTTTGATAAATTGATATCGCATTGAAAATTATTATCCATAAAACGATATTTTATAATAATTGCTGCCAAATAATACTGAGCTGTCGTTGAGAATAACTTCCAAAAACGTTACGAAATAACGACTAGGATTGCATGGGATAATTCATACAGATTGATGATTTTATGAAACGCCTAGAGATAGTATTAATGTTTTACAAGCTTAACTTTTGAATTGATTTAAGTTTGACTTAAGAGGTTTTAGTTTATGACCCTGGCCACAAGAATCCTGAATCTGTCAATTGTAAAAACTATTTTGGCGTCGTGTAAAGAAGTGAAACAGGCATAGACATAAAATACAAGACACGTCATATTCATACAAATCTTACGAAAAATGTAGCACCACTAATGCTGCACCACTAAATGTTTCACCTGCGTATGAAAAGGATAGCCATTCAAAGAATATGTGCGTGCGAAAGAGATAGCTATGTGAAGCGTGTTTCGAAGATATGTCTCGTTGACTTGGTTTAGTGCAACCAGGCGCGTTGTCTCAGTAACGTATCTACATTATTAAATTCATCTAAGGAAACAGGCAGTAAAACCAAATTAATTATTTAAATTCGTAAGTACAATCTACACGGTGGCAACTTTTTGGGCTTTTATATAACTTTGCAATCTCAGAGTAAGAATATATGTGAAAGAGAGCTAAACATTTTTACCCAACCTACACAAATTTACGATAAATCACTTTCTTCTGGTTTTTACATCGTAAACTGTGCGAGAGAAAGAGATAAAACAAGTTCTCACACAATATACCTCCTCTTTTAGGTATGTAAGCATGTTCTCCGTCTCACGCGTCTCCGGCGACTCCGACCACTACGCTTTGTTATGCAACATAACAGGACAGAACTCAACGGTATTTCAGGTATTATCCTACATTTTTAACAATACTGTGAAAAAGTGGTTTTACAAATAAACAAAAACATTCCCTCGACATGTGCTATGAATGGATGTATGAATACCCTAGCCCTAGCCCTAGCCCTAGCCATAGCCCTAGTTCTAGCCCTAGCCATGTCCCAGTCAGGGAAAACTCATCAATACTGACTACACTAGCGCTCCCTCCTGGTATACTATTGCTCTGAGCTTGCAATAGATAATATAAAAATAAAAGTGACGCAGAAATAACACGAATAAAATTATTAACACACAAAAACATACATAAAAGAGACATTACAATAGAATAATTAAATATTAGTATTTTTGAAAGAGGTATGCTATTATAGCCTTCTTTTAACTAGATTCAATGCCTTAAATTACCTCAAAATCGTCTCCAAATGTGACGTAGATACCCGCTTGTACCACGAATTTCTGAACAGCGTTACTATACAAGGAGAGTCTATCTACTATTATAACACTGTTGCTGTAGCAAACGGCAGGCCGGGAATACGGCTGAAATTTTTCATATTAACGGAATGGTTTTCAGCTCGAATAGCCGTTTTTATCATGAGCCGCGGTGTTGGAAATATCTAACTAACCGCCAAAAATATGACAAAACGTTATATATTAAAAATACTTTTTGGTAATTATAATTATTTTTCTAATTCAGAACCAAAATGAAACAAACACAATAAAAATATTTAGAAGGTATTTAAAAAAAAAACACACTCACTATGACACGAAACAGTTTTATTTGTAAAGTTTATTTACGAAGACTGTATTTATTAATCAAAAAGTATTCTCATATACCTACCAAATGGTTTTTTTTACTCTTTTGCCAGTTCTTCAAAGAATTATTGCGACTGTCACAGGACGCCGAAATACAAGTATGAAATATCCTTGTTTTGTATTTTACAAAGTATATCAGACAGGCGTTATATTGCCAAGTCAATTACTAGGGGACTTGTGTCTCCACGAATTATGTACATACGTACGTCTATATGAAAATATCTCAATATCAACGCCTCGAGGAACGAATGAAAACTGTCGAAAACATGAAATGTTTTCGCTTGGCGATTTCTCATTACTTTTCATTCACGAGCACACCTAGCTAAACAGGCAGAATATAAAGCGATAAAAAATTGTTTTAGGTGTTGAAATTGATGAAACCTGTTCAAAAATTTATTTTTTTTCTCATTTCATTGTACTATCTGGGGGCCAGGAGCCGATAGATCTTTTCAATTTGACGATACTCGTTTTATTTCAAACTAGCTCTTCGAATTTCTTAGGATTTTTTGTTGTGTGAAACTAACTTTTTGATAAATTGAGCGTCGTTCTACATAAATATATATTTAGTTTATGTCAAAAAAAAAAAAACAAGGTCTTCTTTTTTCTTCTTCTTACTAAGCTATCTCCTATCGAAGGTTGACTATCATTTTTATCTTTCAAACTGAGGCCTCAATTTATGTTAAAAAAAACTCATGTCCGAAACTGCACTCGTTCCAGTTAGTATTCTCTAGCACGACTTCCCTTTAATTATGAGAACATTGGTAATTACTACCCGGTTTCATCAGCTAACGAATGTTTCAAAGATTCATAGTTTAACATTGAAATGGTTATGAGAGTTTAATATCGTTTCACTAAATCAGAAATTTTATTTATTGAAAGCTGTAAAAAATTTATGATGTCAGGGCTCATAGTTACCAATGTAAGAGATTTTCATAGTTTTGATTATATCGGCCGTGAGAAAAGCTCGTAAAGATCAAACTAAATATATAATAATACTAGTTGTTGCCCGTGAAAAATCACGAGATGTAACATGACATGCAATGTTATCTGACACAACGATAAAAAACTAAAGATCTGACAGTTAAATGTAACTCAATTGTCTTTGCAAAATACCTACTAAATCGCTTGTCTGGATTTGAAAAAAAAAAATTTTTTCAAATAATTTTCATCCACAGTTCCAATTTTAAAAAGTTCACACTCATACCCACGTGCGTTCGCACTCGCAAGGTAATTATTTTGCGTAATCGTGATAAATAGAAGTTAATGTTTTTATTTATTTATATTTCATTGTTAATTGGATTATTTTCATTCAAAATTCGGCTGCCAAGTTGACTCAGATTTTATAACGTGTTTTTATGGGGTTAGGTAAAAAAATATTTCTCTCTTCCTGTGAACGGTGATTATTTAAGACAAGAATTTAATTGATGAGTTTTCAATTACGCACTCTGTTGTTAATTAGAAAGTGGTTTTTTTCATTTTGATGAATTTTCGGAATTTTTTAGATACCTTCAAAAATATTATAAATAAAATTTAAATAAAAATATCATTCTACACATACATCCATGACGGCCTCTGTGCTCATACAGGAGATAACACTTTGGACCCATTTGGCCGACTTTCTATTATCCACACAAATTTGTTATCACCCCTAAATTATTATTGTTATGATGAACTATGTATTATGTAATTATTTGGGTATGTTAAATAATAAATGTTATGTTAAACTTTACCCCAACTGATATTGACATACTTTGTAGACATTATACCGCTATATGAGACGGTTCGTTCTGAAGATTTAGTTAGTCTCACACAGTTGATATCAGTTGGAGTAACACTACGCTTCTGGTGTAGATAATTACCCTGTAAAACCTTATTCATATGAAATAAATACAAATAAAGTGCAAGTAAAGTGTTTTAGTACAAAAGAATCCATAACAGAGTGGTAGATACCCTAAGTATCGCCCTAACACAATTCAGAATCGGGACGTTGCTTGAAATGACTTTAGCCGTGTTTGGTTACCAGATCTGAATAGCCAGGTACACCTCGACCTTTCTCTTTCCTATCTCTTTTCCCATTTCACTACCTTCAGCCTCACAACATACCCTAATTGGGGATGCCATAGTCCCACTGGCTGCAGACGGTTGGGACTCCAAGTGGCCGTAAAAATATAAAATAAATATCCAAGCAATATTATATTGTAATGTACGTATTAAATCTGATAAGGTTTTCACAACATATTCAATGAATACATATTTTCTAACTGGGTTTCAAATGCCAGATATTTCTTAATATTATCATTTCATGTTCCTAGCAGGACAGTTACAAGACAGTACCTACCATACTATTGTGACAATTCTACTTCAACCTCACAATATTAAACTCCTATGAGGCGAATTCAACATCTAGGAAACAAATACTCCGATGTTGTTGATATATTTAGTACGTTAATATAAGCATACCTTAGTACATTTTTTTTATCTAGTAGATCTAATTTATCCGATGAAAGAACTATTAATCTTTGGATGTACTTGATATTCAATACAATTTTTTTTTTCTTGTAAAATATTTTTGCACTGTTAATGGGTATATGGTATTATTTTTTTAAATGTAAATATATGAGTAAAAGCTTTATAAATAAATAAAATAAAATATCTTCCTCCTCACGAAATAAATAAACTTAAAGTATTAATACAATCGCCGACTTAAGCTATATTTAAAAAAAAAATCCAGTTCTTACTATACAAAAGTTATATTCTAAGCGTATGCTAACTTTACTCTGCAAAAATTTAAATATATTTAACACCTTGAAGTAACAATATATTTAGGGAGAGCTTATTATTTTTACCCAACCTATACAATATTGCGATAAATCACTTTCTCCGGGTTTTCACGTCGTACACCATGAGAGAAAAAGAGACAACAAATATAATACAGCGCTTCTATGTACTGTAACGATGAACCTAGTCTCCTGGGTCGCCGCGGGACTCCGCCCACATGTTTTATTATGCCACTAAACCTGACAAAACTAAATGCTTAATAACAATACTGTGAAAAAGTGGTAATACGAATAAACAAAAACATTATGTCGATATGTGCTATGAATGGATGTATAAATACCCTAGCCTTAGTATTAGCCACGACCAGATCTGTCGAGTCCGGTAAAAATCATCAAAAACTTACTACACTGCCTTGGATAGGTACCACTCTATCTACTCTAAGTTTTTTTAATTTTTTTTTTATTATTATTTTATATTTGTTACTTTGTACATTTAAGTTTACAAGTATCTAATTATTTCATTTTATTTTTGACTAATAATATTTTAACTTAAATCTAATTATTATTTTGATTTACATGCATTTTAAATAATTTTTAAAGGCTTTTTTAAATTTATTGATAGACATAATTTTGATGGTTTCCGGCAGCGCATTATACGATTTCATTCCTTTATATAGTAAGCTGTTTTGGGTGTTGGCTTTATTCTTTTCTGGTAGTCTAATTTCTTTGCATGCTCTTGTATTATACTTGTGAATATCAACATTGTAGATAATTTTGTCAGAAAAATACTCTGGTACCAAGTTGTTCTTCATTTTATGTACAAACAGTTAGTTTTTTTTAGTTTAACACCTCACAAAATACTTGCATCACTAAATTAAGACATCAACTACAAATACCTATAACAAACATATCTCTTGGACAAAAACACTACATATTCTATAAACATAAAATACCCAGATTCCGAGCTATTCAGTTTTACAATCTTTCAAAATTAAAATTATATATTTTCTTGAATAATATATGTTTTAATTTTATTATTTTTATAACTAAATATATTTATATATTTTGTTTTCGTATTTGTATGAAAAAATGTAATGTATCAAGAAGAAAATTAATGTTTTTAGTAAGTACTATTTGTCGAATTTATTTTAGTGACAGTATCACAAGTAATTTTTAAATTAAACGTTTTTTGTTCTTCCTCGAAAACTGTAGTCAATGGACTTAGCCGTGTTTGTTTCTACAGGCCTCAATTAGAATTAACTAAAAGTCCGATTTTAAAAATGTTCCCCTTCTCCTCTTCCCATCCCCCTACCACTCTACCTACTCCATCACCACCCCCTCTCTGATGCTTTGTCCTGTTTATACTAATGTTTTGTCTCATTCACTAATTTCTTTGTCTACTGTATAACTCTATATTTTAATCTTAGTTTATATGTATACGTTCCTGAAGAAGGTTAAGTTTAACCGAAACCGGTCGAATTGTTATATGTGTATAAATAAAGTGGCTTAAAACAAAATTATTTTTTATTTGAATTACTTTTGATGAATCTGTAATAAAAATATCAAATGTTTTTTAAAGAGCATCTCGGGATGACAGAAATTTATTCTTTAGATCAATAAACACTGACCCTTACCTTATTCTTACCGTAAAATTATTTCTAAAATTTTCTAATCGTTTTTCAGCAATAAAATAAGCGCTAAGTATCAGATTTATTACTTCCCTAGATATTCATCTGAAAACATTAGAGATCATAGTAATACGTTCATAAAAAATAATTAAAACAAACACGTCGGGCAGGATTTCCCTAGACCTGCCACAGAAAAATCGACCCTATGCCCCTCCTATACGCCTTGCGGCCCACATTTATTTTTATTATGCCACTTTTTTACCATAGGTCGTTTTTATTTCTGACGTCGCTCGAGAGTCGGCGGATAGAAACGTTAGATTTGTCCCTATCGTCAACGTGAATTGTTAATTCAGTTTGACTTGTATACACACCTACCTTTAAATAGAAGGTTTGTGTTTTTTTTCCTCTTAATTCGTTAAATGTAAATGTTTATGTTGGAGTTACGTAACTATTATATAAGTGATGTAACATCGTTCCTCTTCTCACAGAAACATTAATTTGTCAAACTAACGTTTCCGTCAGACGAGGAGCGATGTGATGTCATTTAAATAAAATCCAGAGTATTAAAATTTATTAACGGAATTAAAAAAATATATGTGCCTTTTCACTTTGATAAAAAACCTATTTTTTACCAAAAAGATATTGTTTCAAATGCGTACTTCTTCCGGGTATTCTGAAAGTTGATAACTCGCCTAAGCAAAACAATAATATTGGAGTCCAAAGCGAAGAATTATCGAAGATAATTTAATAGATCTTGGTTTAGTAGTGAATAAAAAACAGTTTTTTTTTTACTTTACTTTCACACCTTTTAACTGTACAAAATAGCACGATTCATAAATTACTCACGATTGTCATCAACAGCCAAAAATAATATAGCCTTGATTTCAATATCGTGACTCTGTCTCCATGGTTATTTTTGTTGTTATTTACCGCTTATTACGCTTAGTATTTCTCGACAGAAACTCGGAATTATTAACAATCAAAGATTACACAATGCGCGAATACGACAAACTCCTATTGGCGGCAGTTGACAGACTCGAAAAAACATATGCATTAATGCTTGCCTAACTCGAAAAACCGAATTCCTTTCACTCGAATACTCAACAATTAAAGCGGTGAGGTAAACACGCGCGTTGCATACAGCGCTCAAATTATCATTAAATGCGGCTCGATTTTAAAAGGCCTGGAAGTGCCTTCATTTTCTTGTAATTAGAGCCGAGTTTTCTTCAACCAAATACAGTATTGTGCACTAACAAGACTGTAAAAAAACATGCTACTTATCAGTACGAGCATACGTGTATTATCCTGTTATATATTTGTTTATCACATTATTAGGATAATTATATTATATAACATGTTCCACTATCTTTTATTTTATATACATAAAACTCCTTTGGATAAATCTTATCTAATTATAATATATGTAAGGTGTAAATAAATACTTATTTTATTGTTACACTATGCATGTACCAACACGTTTTTTTTACCTTATTTTATTGTTTCTTTATTCTAAGTACAAGATTAACATGCATCTGTTTTATGTAGTATCTATCTTCTATCCTAGTTTGTAATATTAGATTGACAATTGTTTATCTGCATTCCTTTCCACTCTACTACTACCAATCACCTCTAAAATTGTTTGGTGAATGCCTAAATTTTTGAGATCTTTTTTAGATAAATACATAAATGATAGTACGGCTTTATGGTTAAGGGTAGGTGGCACATATAGGTTACCCTGTAACTTCACGTTTACTCTTTACTTTCAAATGATTTACTACAAGTTATCGGAAGATCTTCAGACCGCTTAGACTGGGCACATGCACGTATTATGGCGGCCAAACGAATTGTGTCCCATGGCAACAGCCGACGGTACAGATCATGCAATAGGAGTTGAAGCGAACAACGAAAACTGAAGATTGTATGTATTGGTGCATATGTATATACTTCCGACAGCAATGTCATTTTTTATAGCGAATACCGCACAAGAGTCCCAACTGCTTCCAACCGTCTAGAGCCAGTGAGATTATGGCATCTTCAATCGGGGTATATTGTGAGGGTAAGAGATGGGGAAGAGGAAGATTGGGAAATACCTGGCTATTGAGATTTGGTCACATAAACACGGCTAAAGGCATTTTAAACAAGGTTTCGATTCTAAATGGTGGTCCTTCACCAGGGCGACACTAAGATCTATCACGGATAATTACTGATTATTACAATTATCATTCGTTGCCTTATATGCGCAAATAAAAACATCGTTCTATCACGCTTAACTAACTTTAACAAAAAGGCCCCCTGCCTACCAGCATAATTCTGACATAAACATATACCATACATATTATGCATTGTGTATATAATTTCTAAAATAGATTATTCAAATACGTTACTGTCAAAACGGTACGTTTTGAGGTGCGAAAAGCATAAAATTTAAAAAAAATAACATCAAACCAATACTTGGGTGGTTGTTTAACAATATTCAACTAGAAACCCAGGAGTAAATATGCATTCACACTTTAAATTTTATTACCGCTTTGCCATCAAATAATGAATCTAAAATCAATCGGATATATTTAGGATTCTCACAGCCAAAAGAATTATTATGATAGATTTTAGCCGTGTTGTGCCACATGGAGGAATTTTAAGATTAAAACGATTTAAAAATACATTGAAATCAAACTAAGATTTTTTTTATTTCTTTTCATCGTCTCATACATTCATTATTTTTTAGATAAATTCTAAAGTTCACTTCATTTAGTCCTGAGAAAACTACGTCGAATATCCGATCCCAAGCCTCGCATTTCGCCCGTAAAGTGGTATTTTTTTGTAAATGTTACTTTTATTAGATTTTTTCATTTCATTGTCATTATTTTATTATAATTACGATTATTCCAAAAACTAACTTCATTCGGTACCATGGAGCCTGAAAAAACGGCATCTAATTTTCGACCCCATGCCTCGCATTTCGACCGCAAAGTGGTATTTTTTTTGACAAATGTAACTTTTGGTAGATTTTTTCATTTCATTGTAATTGTTTTATTATTGTCACGATTATTCCAAAAGTTCATTTCTTTCGGTACCATATAGCCTGAGAAAACGGCATCAAATTTTCGACCCGCATTTCACCCGCAAAGTGGTATTTTTTTCAACAATTGTTACTTTTGGAATATTTTTTCAATTCATCGTCATTATTTCATCATTCTAAACCCAATTCCAAAAGTTCATTTAATTTGGTCTTATAGAGCCTAAGAAAAAGGCATCTAATTTTTGACCCTAAGCCTCGCATTTAGCCCGCAAAGTGATTTTTTTTTTAACAAATTTTACTTTGGATGATTTGTTCAATTTATTGTCATTTTTTCATCATTTTTAATACAATTCCAAAAGTTCATTGAATTCGGTCTCATAGAGCCTGAGAAAACGGCATCTCATTTTCGACCCCAAGCTTCGCATTTCGCCCGTAAAATGGTATTTTTTTTTACAAATTAACTTTTGGTAGATTTTTTCATTTCATTGTCATTATTTCATCAATCTTAATACAATTCCAAAAGTCCATTTTTAATTCGGTCTCTTAGAGCCTGAGAAAACGGCATCTAATTTTCGACCCCAAGCCTCGCATTTCGCCCGTAAAGTGGTATTTTTTTTAACAAATGTTACTTTTGTAATATTTTTTCAATTCATCGTCATTATTTCATCATTCTTAACAAAATTCCAAAAGTTCACTTCATTCGGTACCATAGAGCCTGAGAAAACGGCGTCTCATTTTTGACCCCAAGCCTCGCATTTCGCCCGCAAGTGGTATTTTTTTTAATAATTGTTACTCTTGGATTATTTTTTCAATTTATCGTTATTATTTCATCATTCTTAATACAATTCAAAAGTTTATTTAATTCGGTACCATAGATCCTGAGAAAACGGCATCTAATTTTCGACCCCAAGCTTCGCATTTGGCCTGCAGAGTGGTATTTTTATAAACACATGTTACCTTTGGATGATTTTTTCAATTTATCGTCATTTCATCATTTTAACAAAACATTAAATGTTCATCACTTTCGGTCTAATAGAGCTTTATAAAACGGCAAATAATTTCCGATCCTATGCCTTGTATTCCGCCTAAAAATTAGTATTTTTTAACAAATCTTACTTTTGGTATTTTATTCATTTCATTGTCGCAAGTTCATCAATTCTTAAGATTATTGCAAAAAATCACTTCAATCGGTCTTATGGTCCCGAAAAAAACGACATCTTATTTCTGACCCCAAGGGTAGCATTACGTCCGCAAAGTAATATATTTTTTAACAAATGTTACTCTTGGAGAATTTTTTCATTTTATTGTCATAATTTCGTCATTCTTAACATACTTCGTAAAGTTTACTTCATTCAGTCCCATGGTCCTGAGACCACAAGCCTCGCATCTCGCCCGCAACGTGGTAGTTTTTTTTTTTCAAATGTTAGTCTTGGAGGTTTTTTCGATTAATCGTATTATTTAATTCATCTTTCTTAACAGAATTCCAAAGGCTCACTTCATTTGGTTTCATAGAGTCTGAGAAAATCACATCTAATTATAATGGCATTAAAGCCGTTTGGCTCAGGTATAGGCATTTATAAAATCAATTTTAAGTAGGGTTGGTTTATTCGGAAGTTGGGTGTACGTGCGGTTCCAGTTACCGGTGACTGGCAAGGACTTGATTGTTTTCCACAGCTCTTCTTGGATCCCGTTCCGCCAAAACTCAACTTATGGATACCAACCATTTTTCACCGGGACAGGAATATAGACCATATCTAATTGTAAGTCAATTTGTTGACATTGATCTGTTTCTAAACTTGAATTTCAGGTGATGCAATCGTGCACGCTCAGAGCAAGATTATTGCTCTGAGCGTGCACGTTTCTTTCTAGTACAAACATATTCCCGCCCGTGTTAGTAAAAAATGAGAGACAATGATATATATTTAAGGACCCGCTGTTTGTAAAATTGTATGTTTATTTTGAATCGTTTCGGTATTTTTTATTATAACATAACAATATTGTAAACACCATTTAAATGATTTATTAAGCCAGAATATCGCACACGTGCTTATATATGAGGTTTAGTTTTTATAGTTATAAATGCTCATTGTTAATACGATACCTTGATATCTTCAAAAAATGCGATTCTCCATACGCACTATTGAAAATTATGAAATCTGATTTAATTTAATTTTTACTGTAATTTGGGGCTATATACATACATATGGTACATCCACGCATATTACATATCGTCATGAGGTATTTTTTGTATAAAACCACCGAAAATGTTTCAATAAACGAAAATATATGGAACAACCCGAACTTGTTTGACATTAGTTTTTCTGATGAACGATGCGAAGTTCACGCATATGCCGGAAATGGTTACACACGTGGACGCGATGTAATATTATGTGACATCTCGTCTTATCTATCTCTCCTGGTATTCAAAGTAAAGCCCAGAGAAAGTGATTTACTGCAAATTTATATAGATTATGCAAAAATATTAGCTCTTCCTTCTTATGTAGCGTTCATTCTATTCTACTTCATTCATTGTTTATTGAACAAATAGTTCAATTGAAGTTGGTAGTTCATTTTAGCGTTCATTCAATTCATTAACTTCATTTAATTGATCAAATACTTCAACGGAAGTTAGATTACAGTACCTAAAACTTCATTACACGTACTTCAATTGAAGTCCGATTTCAACGTACAAAGCGCTACCGACTAGTTTTTGCGAGTTCGACTTCAATTGAAGTGTTCACATCGAAGGGTACATTTTAAAGAACTAATAATTTTTGAAGCATTCACAAAACATTGAAGTTTTTCCCAACGCTATTCTTATGTTTTATTACTCCAAGTAATTTTTTTTTTGATTTTATGGATTCTTTCGTAATCCTCTACTAACTTGCTGGGGCTTATACAAATACCCCTCATAATGTCTATGTCTATCTAATTTTCTTGGGAAAAAGATCTTTACTGAATTAAAAACCCTAAGCAAAATACTCAAAGTATTTTTTTTTTGATTTTATGGATTCTTTCGTAATCCTCTACTAACTAGCTGGGGGCTTATACAAATACCCCTCATAATGACTGTCTGACTAGTACTGCGGCTCATTAGGCCTTATTACTATCACCATCTGATGGTTTTATTTACTAGACTGAGTTTATTTTTACATTAGTGTTTTCTTAGGGAAAAGATCTTTACTGAATTAAAAACCCTAAGCAAAATACTCAAAGTATTTTTTTTTTTGATTTTATGGATTCTTTCGTAATCCTCTACTAACTAGCTGGGGCTTATACAAATACCCCTCATAATGACTGTCTGACTAGTACTGCGGCTCATTAGGCCTTATTACTATCACCATCTGATGGTTTTATTTACTTGACTGAGTTTATTTTTACATTAGTGTTTTCTTAGGGAAAAGATCTTTACTGGATTAAAAACCCTAAGGTACTCAAAGTAAAGGAACCGTACTCACTGTTATATGCTAATACGGCATGTTAAGATATCGATATTGATGCGTTCAATATAACACTCACGACATCTATGTAAATATTTAGTGAATGCACAAGTGCGAACGAGTGAGGTAGAAAATTAGAGTTGTCTCAGTTGTGTATAATATAGTAGATATTGCCTTGTTGTTAAATTGACGATCGTATGTGATTGTGTTGATACTTAACCGAATGAAAATCAGTGATAAAGGCGTATAAAATTTGTTTTTCATGAATTTAATATTGTTTCTGGATGAAATCCAATAAAACGTATAAAATCAGTGAAAAGGCGTACAAAATTTGTTTTTCATCAATTTGATAATGTTTCTGGATGAAATCCAATAAAACGTAGTCGTACAAACTTTTAGAAAATGAATAAATACCTAATTTTGGTGGAATGAATGTTTATATTACTGACAAAATTTTGAATAGAGAAAAGCAATTTAAAACCACCGATAAAAACGGATATTTAATTCGTTTTCGTTTCTGGAAACGGAGTGAGTATTCTATAATACATATATTTTTCATTGTTTAAATTATACAGTTTTTTTACTACCTTTTTTTTTACTAAAATACAGAAATTGTCCCTTTTACCTAAAACATTAGACGTGAATAAAGAGAAAGATTGATAATTTATAATAATACCCTGAATTGTAAAAAATCTCGAGAGTTAACTTGACTTGCCATGAAAATATATTAGTTGGTTTATTCCGCCAATTTAAATTAAATAATAATGCCTGCTAAAATACATTATGGGTAGATAAGTAGGGATTTGAAACGATTCTTTTTTTTAAATCTAATGTTTTTCTGAACTCGTCTATAAGTTTAAATTTTGAAAGAATAGCTCTCGTACGTACCTACGCACTCGCAAACTAAATTATTTATAAAAATGAAAAAATAACTTTGAATAAGACCACGAATATAAATATGTCAAACAACAAAATGATTGCCTTCTATAATTTGTTATTATTGTTAGTGAACACTAATCAGTAGCGATGGGAAAATCTTCACAGACTTGTGAATGCTTCACGAATTGCTAGTTCTTCAAAATGAACCCTTCACGGTCAATAGTTCAATCGAAGTAACAGATCAATCGCAGAATTCCTCGTCGGGGGGGGGGGGTTGCTAGCGATAAATAGTCACGTTTTTTTCTTAATAGTTTTATTCGGGACAGCTCTCCCAACACCACATAACCCACTCCTCCATTATTATACAGAAAAAATTATGTGTAGAAAACTACTTCTTTCTTTCTTCTATGTGTGTGTGGATGAATTGTCTATTACTAGTTTCTTGTCTATTGTTTCTGATGACAGCTGCCCATATGTTTGAATTGTTGGCGGTATCATGCCTTAAAAGGAATGATGTACAATAAGTTAGCCTTACAGAGAACTTACAAAAAGCAAATGTAGTAATTGCGAAATTTCCAGTTTCTGTAAGAGCGATGTGAACGTTTTTCAGGGCTTGAGGTACAATTTGAATATTTCTTACTGTGCACAGTTTGACAGTTTGGTTAGCAATAGGGTGAATATTGCGCAAATGACGATTCATATTACAGGCATTGCCTTCCTTTATGGATATAACTTTAGAACAAAAGTTGCATTTGGCCTGGTAAACCCCAACTTCTTTAAAATAAGCCCATATTTCACTTTTCTCTCTCGCTGAACGGCCAGCTATAATTTTAAGGTAGAGATTGAAAGGTATAGGTAAAAAAGTTCAACAAAATAATTCGTTCACAATTCAAAATCACCAAAAAACACTCGTAAAAACTAGTGTCATATGTCAAAACAAGCGAAGAAATCAAAAGCAACTGTCACCTCCACCTGTACGTGCGAGGGAACGGATAACTAAAAATATACTTCATTGTTTCATTCATTCATTCATACTACGAACTACAATCGAAGTAAAGAAGTAAAAGAAAAATTGAATTTTAGATGATGCGATACTTCAATCGTTCGAACGAATGAAAGGCTAACATTGAAATACGAAATAGATGCCATACATCGGGCAAGGGGAATTACCAACTTAACCAACTTCAATTGAAGCATTTGTTCAATGAAAAATGAATGAAGTTGGGACTGCCGCAAAAAGAAGTCGTTCTTTGAAGGAGTTCCTGCGAAGCGGTCACAACGCTACTAATCAGTAATCAGTGTAATCACTAAGAAAATAATCCAAGTTATTTATATTTTTTTATTTAAGGTTTTACAATTATTGTAACTACCGTGTAAATTAATTGATAAAAAATACCTACCTATGGTTTAAAAAATATATATTGCATCTTAAGGTAACTATTTGTCTCGTTAATAAAATATTTTTTTAAATAATAAAATAAAATACACAATTCTTGTTTAGTTTATAAAAAAATAAACAAGAATTGTAAAATATTATGGAGTGAAACATAATTTATTCATAAAATATATTAAAATTAACAAATCTTTTGTAAAACTTAAACATCTGCAAATTTGGAAAAAATAATCCGCTTTTTGTGTAATACACTTCGGTGTACTCTTTGGCGTTAACATTATTTAATAATTAGTTTGTATTGTTTAGTAGTTGATTATACATTATTCTCATATCATAAAGTTTATGTATGAGCAAAATCGCTAGAAAAGGGATTACTCTTCGCCAAAAATAATCTTTTAATTTTATAAACGTCTTGTCTTGTTCGACGTATTAATATTCCAAAACTAATTTCAAATGTTTTGTTAGCTATTGACCATAGACAACGCTTTGTGCAAAGATAGTGAAATATGCTCATATTCCACGGCTAAATTCTGGGCAACGTATACAGCCGGGCGCCCTAGGCGTTCCGCGGATGAGGTAGGTACCATCTAGTAGGTAGGTTCCGACTTTTAGAAAGTTGTCGATGAATTCAGTTGCCCGCTAGCGTTTGTGACGGGAGGACGTTCGTCGTTTTTCGCCGTGGTACACTTCCGAGTGCGAATTTGAAAAATAATCGTAAACTTCTTTAGCAGCCGAATAAAGAATTACAATCAATTTCCAACTCATTCTGAGCGGTTTAAAGTTGTTTTTGTACTGTTTGAAAATTGATTTGCGGTGATTTTAAACGCTGACATTAGACTGTTGAAAACATTGTTTTGAGTGATTATAATAAGACATATTGTATTTATACATGTAAGTTTGTCTAGATTTGTGTTTTGTGTGTAAAGATACTGTGTTTCATGAATAATTCAGTGAATTTGTGGCCATTCTAGAACTTGGTATTCAACGTAGCAGGATTCTTGTTGGATATTCTTTCGGACGTAAGTACCCATTTATGTTATTGCTTTGATTTGAATTAAAAACACTCATAATGGCTGTGTAACTGGTTTATTCCTAAAAATATGTTATTTTCATCTGTCAGAAATGCATAACCTCAACTTCAAAAGTAATTTATTAGACTTTTAATTCTGTTCTAAGCTTTCGTAATTATCATTGAAATGTATTTTCTTCTTAAAATATAAAGCAGAAAATCTTCTTGTGTGGTGTCATTAAAACATTTGAGCGGGATTATCTCCGACATCTTGGAATTTGCACAGAATTTTTTTGTCTAGAATTCTTACGTCAACCAAACTATATTGAGCTCGCATATCGTTTATGCCGTTTTAAGTTTTGAAGCCTTAAAACATAAATTAATTAAAAAAAGAAAGACTCTCCATATCGTTTGTTCTATATCTATTCAATATCATCTATTTAAAATCAATTGAAGAAACATCAATTACCGATACCTATTTTATCTAAGTTTTGGTATTTATTGCCTTCGATATAGAATTATGTAACTTATAGGGTGATTTAATAAAAATCTCATTTTTTTAATAATCTGCTTGGTTCCTGTGAAAAACATGGCAGTATTATTTCTTTTGCTACAGTTCTACTTCGGCCAAATTCATTCCTAAACATAATTATCACTAACAATCCATTTTTAGGCACTACTCTTGAACAATTAATTGAGCCCAAAATATATCGGAAAGTACCTGATTAAAATCATTCTTGTCACATAAGCTAATCAGTTCCGCAATAAACTTTATATTGCGTATTAACATTGATATAATAATAATAATAATAAATGGATAACTTTTATAGCGCCGTTTTTGTGGGAAAATCTCTATATTTTGATATTCAATTTTACATATGGTTTCGTTCTAGTTACGGTATTATTTTTTCAAAACTGTTTTTCTTGTTGAACAATAAAAAAAAACCTCACCCAAAATATTTCATTCTGTTATCAGTCAAATGGATACATGTATATATCATATTTCAAAGCTCCACAGCTCTTGACGGAAATTAAGTTGAAAATAGTTGTGTTATCCTTGAAATTTCAAACATAAAATGCTCTACAAACATAACGCTAAGGCTCACCTCAATATCTGATTTCAGTTTCATATATACACACAACAATATTTAAATATATATTTTTCTTGTGTTGGATATTTCAAAGCTCCACCGCGCACAATGCTAAAGACATTACCATCCGAAAATAGTTGCATTGACCTTTAAAATCGAGACAGAAAAAAAGTGCAAATTTCATGACCCCAGTTCTCGCCATTCTAGAGTTCTCGCTGAGACAAACCAACAGATTTTCTGCTTCATGGGTAGTTAAGGTATTCTCAACCGATTCCGATCCAATTTTATGGTCTGACCTTGACTTCTTTTAATATGAAAAAAATATCCCATAAATTAGATCAACCGGCCTTTTGTGAGATTAAGCACGCTTTATATGAGCGAACTATCTCGCCATGTCGCTTTAATCTTCTGTATTATGCAGTCGGCATTCTTTGCAGTGCCTGGCCTTGCATTCTACATCTGTATCCTTATTTTTTACTCGGTCGTGAATTATCTGCAATCTACCTATTATTTCATACTTATTTAAACATTTTTATAGTACTAGTTTATTACCCGTGAATAATAAAACTGAACAATTTTGTTTCAATAAAATATTTTTTTTACTACTATAGCTTGTCTAGATTTGAGAAAAATCTTTTATATAATATGATCATTTTCTTACCACATACGACCCGTGTCAGAAATGATGAAATCGTCGCCGGAAAGGCAAAAGGGCTGAAGTGCCATTTTGAGAAGTTTACACCAGAGGACTTTGAAGTTTTTTTTGTTTTATAATTCGAAAATTCGTTGATTTCGAAAAAAGTTAACTCAGGTAACTCAATGCTTTTACTGAGTTACCTAAAGCTAAAAAGAGTCCTAAACTTGTGTCGCTTGAGTCAATCCTTCTCCCAAATGGTAAATATGTTTTAGATGGCTGAAGGGTCACAAAAGTCTTATAAGTCAGAGCATTCGATGCAAAAAAAACTGCATATTCAACTCATAAAGACTAAAGTGTCGCTTAAACCGTTTTTTCTTTCCAACGACGATGTTGTTTGATTGCATAATATTCGGACTAATCTAACTCTCAATTTCTTTCGGACATTGCGATTTTGACTCAATTTTTTTGTTGGATACCCAAATTACGTAATCCCATTTAAAAAATCAAATTACGTGAAAATGGCAACTGCATAACGTTTCGATATCAGCACCTTATGGTTGGCGAGAATCATAGCTTTTATTATGTCATACAGTACATTACTCTACTCTGCCTGGAACCGGTAAGTCAATAGCATCCTTTGGAGCAATTGGAAAATGTGGTGAGATTGAAAGAATTAAGGCCAGCGCGCACGGGTGATTTGTCACGGCAACAGTTTCGTCACCATCTCCAAATCTATTGGAGTGTATGGAGGTCCGCGCACGCAGCGACGTGACATTAGGGTGAATTTTTAGTTCCACTGGCCGGCGACTTTTGAGTGACGAAACTGTCACCGTGTCTGTATAGAGTATTTTTGTATGGGCGCTCGCGCACGGGTGACAAAATGTCATTCGATGACTCATCCGCCTGTTCAAAATCCGTTGTCGGAATGAAAGGGTGACGGGTGACAGTCACTCACCGTGTGCGTGCTCGATTGGAAGACAATGACAGTGACGAAACTGTTGCCGTGACAAAAGTCACCCGTGCGCGTCTGGCCTAAGAGGGAATGAGATGGGAAAGATGAAGTTTAATATAAAATACCAATGGCTATTCAGATATATTTACTAAATATAAAGCCTTTGGTCTCTGAAACGGGCTGCAAATTCAATAAACCATAGGTTTTTTTCTATGTATTAAAACCTAATCTTTATGGATAAACCTATATTTCTTGGCCCACTTTGGACTGAGAGCCAAGGACCATACTGCTCCGCCACGCGTGTTGTCCTGTTTAAAAAGTTTCATATGTAACTAACGGTATTTTAGCATACATCAGTCCATTGATGTAGCCAAGCATCTATATTCTTTGTCCGACAACTTTTTTGTTTTTTTCACCGTTAACTGCCATATGGACACAAGTGATTTAAAAAAAATATATTTAGACCTTGTTGGGGATCTTCTTCTGATCTTCTTTTGGTCTGAAGGTTGCTTACTGATTGTCCTTTTGGCACCATCAGTCTTCGTTTCTTCTCGTGACATGTTCAGTTCATTCTCATTTTAATTTAACCATGCCACATCTTGAAACTTATATAATCACTAAAAATATGCCATCGTCAATTTTTAACTTATTATATTATACATTGCCTAGTCTCATGGACTCTCAGAATTTTAATCAGAATTTAACTACTTACCTAATCTTTATTACAATATCAGCAGAAAAAACTGCAAAGCAAACCTGATATTGTTTTAATAAAAAAAGGATTTATTGAATATCCAATATTATCGTATCAAGTTTTCAGACTGGAGGAGAGTGCTTATCTTATGGGGAGTGTGAGGCTTTTATCCGAAAGCGTTTTCGATTACAACGAGAGAGACAAAGAGGCTATAAAACATAATCGTTACTGAAATTGTATTTCGATACAAATCTTCAAAAAACATGTAAACATAATTTATAACCGCATCATTTTTTGTTGTTTTTCCTTATATACCTATTTTAGATTCTTCAGGTATCGATCTAGGTACGAGAAGTAGATATTTTTAATTCTTCATAATTTTATTTATGTAGTTGTCAATGGTATTATAGACAGCCTCGATTTATTATCATAATTACCTTGCACATACCTAACATAACTTACTCGATTACAACATTCTATTTTAGTGTAACAATAATATCAGGACTGAGTCATTTAGATACTCGCTTGTACGTAGATTGCATGCAGTGGGTAATTTTTTCGCAGAAATAGTACATATATTTAACTGCACTGAATATAGTTATAAGAAAGCTAAAATAGCATACTTCTTCCGAAAATACTAATGTTAAATTATTCCATTGTAATATCTCTAAATGCTTACTTATGTGTTTGTGAACTTATCATTTATTCCATGTTACTTCTATTTCACTATAATAACATCCTAAATATCTATTTAACAAATATGTAAAAGATGTCCCATATGGACATATATAATTAAATAAACGAATAATTTCTTTTTGAAGCTATAGTTTCTTTTATAAACGAAAAGTTCTTTTATGACATAATATTTATATAAATAAATAAATTAACACTTTTTATTAATTTAATCAACATGTTTCAAGACCGATGGTCACTTCCCCAGGATACAATGTATAGTAAAATATTTTGATTAACAAGGATAGGGTTATTTTAAATTTAATATCTGGGGTCTGTATATAAATGTTAATTAAGTTAACTAAATATCGTTTGATAATCCCGCGTGGTGGACTTGTGAATTTGAAAAGCATTTCAGAGAATATAATTAAATTTGCGTGATTTTCTCAATCAGAAATCAATCAACTGTCAACGTATTAATCGAATAATTTAATTTCAAACCGTTTAGTAAAAAGGTCATGTAAAGGGCTATTTTCGTAGTTTGTAGGTTTAAGACAATTTATTATAATTATCGTTTTGCTATTTTTGACACATTGACAAGTGAATTTCCATAGAAACAGTCTATATTATATTGATTTCTGTATTTAATAAAATGGTAAAAAATCTGAAAGTTTTTCCATACAAAAACGCAACAATTTTATTGACTTTCTTTGGCAATTAAATAACGAAAACCATGAAACGTATTAAAAGATCTAGAATGCAATTTTGGATAGCCTATGTTTTTTGCGTTATTTATAACTCTTCTATTATTAAACCTGGTGTGGGTACAACAATTTGTTTTTTTCGCATTTAGTGAATGTTTTAAAAATAAATGCAAATCTATTGACTTCATATGAAAAGGAAAAATAATTGGAAAATAAACAAATAGAAGTGTGTTGTTGTGGGCGTGTCTGTGTGTCAGAAGTAAGCTCATTTTTTACTCACTGGTGAAAGTGATCATCGATTTTTAAATACTAAAATTCTTTCTTGAATGGAAAATCTATTTCATTGAACTGTCCGCAGTTTAAGACTAAAAAGGCTTATGTAAATTAGCGATACCAGTTTTTTTTAAATCGGCATTGATCACACTTTGTGATTATCTGTTCAATGAAAGAAAATGAAATGAATATAATTAAAGTTGACGTAAGCGGAGAATACATTTGGTGGGAAGATAATGTAACGTTACGTTACATACCGATTAGAGTCTGAACCATTATTCAACTCGCGTTTATCTCCCCAGAAACTTTGTTTAAAACAGATAATCTCAAAAACCGATTACCAGAATATATTATAATGTGAAGCTATTTTGCAGTGTCCATCATATCGTCGCCGGAATGGAAAAAGGGCTGAAGCGCCATTTTGGGATGTTTACACCAGAGCACTTAAAAGTTTTTTTTTGTATTACAGTAAAATTCATAAGTTTTGAACTCAATGCTCTCACCTGAAGCGACAAAAAGCTAAAAAAAAGTCCCAAACTTGTGTCGCTTGAGTCAAGCCTTCTCCCAAATGATTATTATATTTTAGATGCCTGAGGGGCCACAAAAGTCTTCAGAATCAAACGAGAGTCAGAGCATTTGATGCATAAATAAAAACTGACCAAAACTGCATAGTCAACTAATTTTTGACCAAAGTGTTTCTTAAGCCTTTTTGACTTTCCAGCGGCGATATATCGAATATAAATTTAACACGCCTCTAACTTGAGCAATATAAACGACAATGTAAAATATACTAAAAATATTCCAACCGAGATTAGGTAAGGTTAGGTTAGCTAAGGATAGTTTACCTATGGTTAGGTAAGGCTAGATTTAGTCTGATTTTGTTTCGTTAGGTTAGATTAGATTAGATTAGATTAGATTAGATTAGATTAGATTAGATTAGATTAGATTAGATTAGATTAGATTAGATTAGATTAGATTAGATTAGATTAGGTTAGGTTAGGTTAGGTGGTTTGGATTTTGAGTATCTTCTATTGGTACCTTTCTTGTTACGCACAAGGTGTGGTTAGGTTAGGTTAGAGAAACGAGAGTCAAAGCATTCGATGCAGACAAAAATAATTGATGAAAACTGCATATTTGACTAATTTTGGACCAAAATGTCGTTTAAGACCTTTTGCCTTTCCAGTGAAGATATATTGCTAAGTCGATGTCTAACGTAAGATATAACAAAAATGTATTATAGAACGAGGAAGGCGCTTCTGGAAGTGTCAATAAACGCTCATTAGTAAAGTCGATGGAAGACTAGACCTTTACAGACCTCTTTACACTTGACTGAATGGGGCTTTGAAGTCATTAGACAATCATCCTCATTTACTTAACTAATAATGATGTTTTAAAATGGCGGTATTAGAGTCTTACGTTTTCTGAAAACAGACATTTTGTGTCATTTAATGTTTGGCGCTTCGGTAAAAACATGTTCCTTGTTAATGCGATTTTTGTATGTCTCGAAATGTTATTTTGAAGCTATTTTGCAAAGAGCAAAATGACTAAGTGCAATTTTAAAGCAACAGTATATCTGTGTGAATTTATTTCAGATTTACGTTGTATAGTTTATTAAGTTTATTATTTTATCTGCATAGTTTTATGCTGGTCATAACCGTAATACATGGCCTGTTCAAAAGAAAAAGTGAATTTTGAGCGTCCTGGAGTTGTGGAAAAACAAATCATGGATTTTATTCTTTGATCCATTTTTTCAAAAAGTTAAAAATCGAAGAACACACAAAAACGTGACTAACCTTTCCAGTTGTCAAAAATAAACCACTTATCCAAAATGGCTGATAATGCTAATATATGATAAACATATGTGTACCAACATAAGAAAACAAAAAAAAATCGATAATCGAATGTACACAGCCCGCGAAAATTCAAAATTCACCTTTTCTTTTGAACAGGCCTCGTATATAAATTATCGTACCTGATAATTTCACGCGAGGCCGCCAACACAGGCTTCTGTTTCTTCCCAGGTGCAGAACTAAATTACCAATGGTGACGCTCCTGGGAAGACTAACTAGGTTAATTAACTGCTTCACAGGAAATTTGTATATTTTTCACATGAGTTACAACAAGTTTAAGGAATAACTAACTTTTCAGTTTAAACTTTATTATGTATTATTATAATTGTATAATTATGATTACCATTTTTGTGTTTTTATCGCTTTTGCAATCTAATTGGTATAAAACTATTTTTGCAAAATAAAATAAAATATTGAAAGAAGGGTGAACGCTGTTGGCGCGAATAAAAAAATGTCAAAACAAACGAAGCTTGCAGTCCACAATGGAGTGCTTATACTAACCCTGATGTAGGGCAGTGAGGCATGGAACTGGCAGAGGAAGAATGAAAGTAGACTGAATGCTGTGGAAATGAGATCCCTGAGGCGTATGTGCGGTAAACCCATGTATGACCGTGCTAAAAATGTGGATATTCGGGAAGAATGCAGGGCTGATATAAATGAATAGGATCAAGAAAGGGACGCTTAGATGGTTTGGGGACGTAGAGCGAATGGACGAAGAAAGGAGTGTGAAGAGAATATAAGAAGCGAAAGTGAAATGAAGAAGGCCCGAGAAAGACATATAAGAAGCGAAAGTGAAATGAAGAAGAAGGCGGGGACGCCCGAGAAAGACGTGAAATAATCAAGTTAATCAAATACTTGAATCGAGCCATGTGAAGAGTCAGAATAACAGAAGAGTATGTATGAGACGATGTATGCACGGGAATGAAGCTAGAAGTGTGTGCCAAGACAGAGTTGTATGGCAGTCCGTCCCCTCTGCCTACCCCTGCGGAGAAACGGCGCGATGGTTAATTTTAGTTTATAATCGTAATTTTACTACAGTAACAGTAAACAATATTAGACTAGGTATTCTTCAATGGGAAACTAAAACAGGTGTTCATTATAAGAACATTAGTATTTAATTCGTGTTATTGAACTAATGTGAAGATTTACTCAGATTAATTTAGCGATTTGTATTAATGCGTCTATCGAAATATCACGAACGGCCAGTTAAAAAATACTGCGAATGGAATCAAGTAATCCTTCGCTTAGTCTTTTGCTGAGTATAATCTTTAACTTGTCGTAGCGAAATGTACATTTAATCAAATAAATAGAGACAGCACTAGTGGTCGCTCAATAAGAGATGACTCAAACAAAAAACAAACTTATGATTGTGTGTATTGGTGCATATGCATACACTCTCGACAGTGATTTGCTTGCCAAACGTCTCTGAGAAACAGCCTTTCGTCTTGCTTACACTTTTTAAAATTATTGTTAGCGAGAGCGAGAATACGCTTTTTCCTAAATATTACTAGTTATTAAAAAAAAGTGGGTTATAAATCTTCTTACAATATATTTATTTATAGTTTTTGTTTTCAATTTGTAGAACTCCATTTCGATGTGGCCAAGCAACAGTTTGATAATTACATTTTTTTTATTCATCAACTTTTTTTTTCTTACATTGTTTTCTTACATTACCTACCTCACTAGGTCATAAGAACCTGTTCTGAGGTAAGTGACAGTGAGCACAAGTAGAATAATTTAAAAAAAAAATGATGATATTTGTTACACATTTATTTGTGTTATTTTAGGAGGTCTTCAATTTCCTTGCGGTCCTTACTCATTAGCCATTTAGTAATGTTTTGATTGAAGGAATACATATTGGTGATGGGTATAAAATATATAATGGCCTTAAACATCGAAACATCTGTCACTAAAAATAAGCAGAACTAAATAATAATACTATTTAATTGAATTCAATTAAAAGTTTTTTTCTGAAGTCGAACAACGAATGTGAAACATGCTATATGCAAGCAATTCACCTGTGCGAGTACTGTTTTAGAGTAAACTCTGGCTGCGGTACTTACTAACTCTTGATTAATTGATCTTTTAGTATACCTTTGAAAGGTTTCTTTATTTGAACAGCTGATCGTTTACCTTGTCTACGTAACAATTTCACGGGGAAAGTGAAACCTGGCAAAGGTTTCAAATCGAGATCACTACCGCAACCGGATTATTTTTTTTAAAAGATATTATAAGTAGTCCATCTATTCTACTCGGCTGAACTAAAACACGCTTTAATAACGCGTGTGCATTCTGCTATGCAGAGAATAAAAAATACAGCGTATTATCGTTGTATGGAATAACAAAGAAATGAAATCTCCATCGAAAGTGTTCAGCGCCGTGAGCAAATAGTCCATTGAACTCGTAGTACTGGAATTATATAATTTTAACTTCGTTCCTAGAGCTAAGTAGAAGAGTTGTGTTATTCACTGTATTTTTAAATAATAAATAATATTTTTTTAAATTTCTATGAACATGGCCAGCGTATTAGCAAACTATTTAACACTGCTTACTAGAATAGTACAATACATCGCTTGCATTGTTGTAAGGTGTCAGGTTAGCGTGAGAATGAATTCCAAAAATGGTGTTTAATTAAAAGACCTTTCTCATATCGTAACCTTTGTAGGATTAATATTTTTTCAAAGCTGCACTTCACTTTAAATCTAACTAGTAGTAGTTCTATATTAGGCATATTTCCTGTAAACTCATAAAATTTATCTTTATTCTTTAATCACCTTCTCAGTTGACGTTTTGTCTCTTTCAATTCATATTATCTGTCTTCTTCTTTCTGTTCCTTTGTTATAAGTCAAATGTTATTCTATTGTTTTCTCATTGTTCTGTTATTTTATATTTTGTTCTCCCTCTGTGTGTATATATAACCTCACACTTTGTATTTTTTGTTAAGTTTAATTTTGTACGCTGATGATGCTTAGGCTAAACGAAACCGGTCGGTCACAAAAAAAAAAATTATGTCCGTGGTCTTATACAAAGTTATTTTTTATTTTTTTTTTTTTGTTTACGCGCACACTAAAAAAACAAAATAATTATTTGCATACATATATTTAACGAACGAATGATTTCTGATGAACAATCAATTTACCAAAGTATCTTTAAAGGGTGAGGGTGAACTTTTAATAATATCTTGCACAAAATATTTAGTGAAACGTCAAAATTATAATCACGCTATGTCACCAATTTCATTAAAATAATGACATACCCATTATTATATTTACGAAACTAGTAAATAAACCTTGATCTCTTTTGGCTTAACAGCTTCATCACGTTTAAACACTAAACGGTCACTTTCGCCAAACAAACAGAGCGATCTCAAAGTTTAAATAAAGTTCATTTCCCAATCTTGACACAGCCAACAAAAAATTTGTTTGCTCATTGGTTAACTTAGACATAACATATTTGTTTTGATTATCCTCTTTTATGTGCTTAACTGTCAAAGTGTGCGTACATTTCCGCAAGACAAATGTTTGTTTACAAACTATCAATTTATTTTAATTCACCATATCGCCGTTGGAAAGGCAAAAGGGCTTAAGCGACACTTTGGTTAAAAATGGGTTAAATATGCAGTTTTGATCAGTTTTTTTTGTGTGTCGAATGCTCTGACTCTCGTTTGATTCTGATGACTTTTGTGGCCCTTCAGCCATCTAAAATATATTTACCGTTTGGTAGAAAGCTTGACTCAAGCTACAAAATTTTGGGTCTTTTTTTAGCCTTTTGTCTCTTCAGGTAACACAGTGAGAGCATTGAGTTAACTTTTTTTTTTCAAAATCCAACCAGGTACCAAGTACAAGGTACTAATGATTTTATTGTAAAACAACTTTAAAGTGCTCTGGTTTAAACTTCCCAAAAGGGAGCTTCAGCCCTTTTGCCTTTCCGACGACGGTATTTATTTATTTAAATTTAAAACTTTAAGAAAATGATTTAAAGGTGATAAATAAAAGAAAAACATTAAATATTACGACCCTCCAAACTAGGCATATGCCCGTATTGTGGTGGTCTGAATTCTACGTAAAATTATCCAATGAAACATAGTACAGCTGTATAACATAGTTAATTAATATTATTTCTAATTTTGTAACTAATAAATAATTCGAATAATTAAAAAAAAAATTAAAACTTGTTTCCACTTCCAGTAGTTTCTTATACTTTTGTCAGGCTGTAAAGTACCTACCAACATATTAGATGCAGTGAAACTTCAATACCGTTTAGATTTTGTACTTTGATTTTCTTCTTACCTGCCCTCTTACTGTATGCAATATCTATCGACTGTCATTAATCTTCAATACTATAGATTATTTTTTTATAACCTTATGCAAACACACAAGTGAGACACGTCGCGTATCGAATGTATTTGAATCCCTAGAACAGGCAATCTGCCTAGCTAGACCTAGGAACTAATATCGACCGAACAAAACATAGTAGCACTTGTACACAGCTTAAAATATTATAATAAATAACAAATGTACTAAACATTATGTTCTTTTCTTAAAAGTTGTTTGCAACCATGTAATAATAAATAAATAAAACTTATTTATCTTTGGTCGGACCGGTTTCATCTTTGACTATGCCCGTCACAATTATCTGATCGTATTAATACGCTAAGCCGTCTTCTGTACATGACTTGTTAGATCGCCGCATAGGGCAAAAACATTACTGGTAATTTTCGCTAACACGTAAAAAAGTTTGAAATTTTGCTCCGACTACGCTACTTCACGATTTACTCACCATGTCCCTTTTGACGCGTGTATCAAGACCAAATGGCAACATAGAATTTGTCAAGTTTTCTGCTAGAGGTCATTTTTCCTTAGCGGTTCTAAACCGACTGTAAACACTGCATGCCTGATTTATTGTGAGTGTAAAATTAATCCCCATGGTCCAGTACTAGCAATTAATTAGGTACATTATTTCTTAAAAATTGACCCATGGGCTCAACATTCCCACGGGGTTCGGGCGCTCGTTATTTTTTTGTGTCTTTACAAATATTTTTTTGAAGCGGTTTTACTTCCAAAAATCGTGCGTATCTATACAATACCTTCAAATTATACCTCTAGTATGTAATACATGTGTTATATCACGTCCCATTCCGCGGAATCCGAAGCTAAGCGGCTCCCTAAGTCTGCTCGCTGCATCGAATCGCGTGATCACGTTTTCAATTTGGTTTCGTAACACTTCTTCTTCATTGCAGAGATGAAATATTATATTATTATTGCAATCTCGCATTTGCGAAAATACGCCGCGTGCCGTTGGCCGTTGGAGGCTGTGTCATTGTACAATCTAAAAAAATTTATTACGTGCATTATGTAATCGGGGAGTTTTATTAACGGTTCATATGGTAATATATCATGAATATCAGTGGCGGCTCGTGAGTTTTTAGTGTGCTAGAGTGCTGATATTGAAAAATACGACAATGTTAGGGTTGTTGTAGTTGAAAACGATATTTTTTTTTCAAGATTTGATTTTATGGATTCTTATTTTATTTTTTCATATGATTTTCTGGATTTTTCAGTTTTGGTGGTGCACTGCACGGATTTCTGCAAAATCTTCATAAAAAATTGAAATTTTGAAAAAAATTTTTTTGAAAAAAATTCTACAACATCAATAATGACGTTTTTTTTAAATCCTGCCGCTCTAGCACACTAAAAGGTCACGAGCCGCCGCTGGTGAATATATTTTTTTACTTCACGAAAATATACACTCGTACAAATCAGTATCTAAATTGGACATAGTTATGCAGAAAGCGTCCAACCCACAATTTGCCAAAATCGAGTTGTACATGTTTTCTAATAGATAAATACGAGATTTATATCTGCTGAAAACATCCATGCTCCAAATGTAATAGATTTTTGGTAATGTAATTTTTTACTTACCCACATTGCAGATATTTGACTTAAATTGAAGTTTAAAAACATTAAGGTGTAGGATAACATAAGAAATACATTTTTTTTTTAAGTATATGCATTGACAGATTATAAATAACCTGTTTAAAATAATTATCATAAAGAAAAAGCGCTGATATTCACTTTACAGATGCCTTAATATGGTTTTGTATCGTAATATTTTCAAACGCCTTTTTCTCAGTTTCAATTTTTGGGGTTGGATGCTTTCTCCATAACTACGTTCAATTAAAACTTTGTTATTAAAATGTTTAATTTATAAACATGTTTATAGATTAAGTTTGTGTGAAGAGAACTACTTTGATATTGCATCCCTTCTAATAAAAATAAATAAAATTGTTTACTATTTGAAAGTCTATCAATCTTAAAACAAATATATAATTTTGCTGACGTAACGGATTGGGGCAGAAATAAAAAAAAGCAATATAAAAATCATTGAAAGTTCTTCAAATCGATTGGAGTTCATTAATTATTTCCATATCCGTTACCGTCAAAATTCAAACTTTCAACTTCAAAACTTCATTAATTATGCCTTTCAATATATAAACAATGCTGGAAGGCACAATGTCATAAGGGTGCTCAACTTGCACCAGAGTTGATGGAATTTGCTTTTAGCATTCAAACAAGTGGCAAAGATAAAATAAATTGCTGTTAGATTTTTTGCTTTCGTAGTCCATAGTTCATATAAACGTAGAAAAAGATAAACTGCAAAAATGATATATATTTTTTGTTATCCCTAATTCGGGGTATATTGTGAGGCTGAAAAGAGTGGGGAGGGAATGAGATGGGGAAGATGAAGGTTGGGAAGTACCTACCAAATCAGATATGGTCATTAAACTCGGTTAAACTCTCAGAGCAATAATATACAAGAGAGAGCGCTGCTGTAGTCAGTTTTGATGAGCTTTGCCGAACTCGGCTAGACCTAACATACATAACTACTAGGACCTAGGGCTAGGGTAGTACACTTATTCATAGCGCATGTCGACATAATGTTTTCTTTATTCGTACAACCACTTTCTCACAGTATTGTTATAATAATATTTGGACGATTTGTATGTTATAAACAAAAATATGGCATATAACCTAAAAAACCGTTCAGTTATGCCAATTTATGTCGAATATTAAAACGTGTGGGCGGAGTCAACGCGGGACACAAATAACACTCTTACCATACTTTAAAGCGGTGTGATAATTTGGGAAATTTTGTGGTCTCTTTCTTTCTCGTGGTGTACGACGTAAAAATCCGGAGAAAGTGATTTATCCCAAGTGTTGGGTAAAAAAAATCAACTCTCTCTCCATAATATGTTACTCCGAGGTCAAACCCATCTCAAGCAACGTTTCGATTATGAATGGTGGTCCAAGAATACCTACCACTTAGGTCGGGTTGTTTCAAACTTTCGTCAAATTTGACATCGTCACAACTGTTAGCGGCATTTAGTTTTTTTAAACATTTGAATGGTTTCCGTTAAACATAGATTCTTGGCCCGTTTCAGCATTTGAACAAATTGTTATTAGCTAAAAAGCATAAAAGCATGAGCGTTATGCTTTTCAGCTGATCGTGATTTGTTCAAAAGCTGAAATGGACCGACAATCGGCTTTTAATTAGGACCGGTAAAATGTAAAAAAGAAAGAAAATGGCGCTGGTCTTTGAATTGTAACCATGTCAAGTATGTTTGGTGTACTATTAATGTAAATTTAATAACTGTATTTCTATATGTTTTTCTATCGGTGGTTTACTATCCAATCTCTTCAAACATGTGTCATTTGTAAACGGCCGCGATTTGGAAAATATTATTTTCACGGTCATGGATTTTACCACAACTCCAAGCTTAAAGACGCCCACAAAACATTATCACAATCGAAATTCAACCGTTAAGTTGGCAGCGCGTGGTAGAGCGTGCCGGTATAGTTCCTACTTATAAGATGATTTTGTTACGTTGGTACGTGTGTTTACACTGTTTTAGGGACTAAAGCACGAACAAAACATGTACTATCACGCTCTATGACATCCTGACAAGGGTGTGTGTTATCTTTGCTTAATAATGACTAGTTTCGTGTGTACATTGTTAAACATTCATTGTTTTGATATCAGGAATGAATGCTCAGTATCTAAGTTCTATGCGTGATAAATAATTTTATAATGCAGCCGATGGTTTTTGTTCCTGTAATCTTAATTTCTTCTCAACTATAAAGCCTGCAATATATGTGTGTGCCTCATTTACATCGATATATTTTCTTTAATATATACGTATGCCATTTCGCTTTATTTTTCAACAGCGGTATATTTCAAAGCTAAAATAAACGCTGCTAGCTACAAATAGTTTCATTGATTCGGAGCGCAAATTACAATATCGTTAAAGATCACCGTTTGAGAGTTTTTATTGGCAGGTACATACAAACAGGTTTTCAGCTTTATATCTAAGATTCATTTGCTTGAAAATTAATACATTCCTCTAATACGAGTATACTAGAATGTACTTAAAAAAACTTTTATTAATTTATAATTACACACTTATACAAAGAACAGAATCAAAAGGTTTTTGCATCATCGTATTTATTCAACTTTCATTGGTGTTTCCCAATACTAATTGTTTTATTATGTAATAACTAGTTGTTATACCCGTGAAAAGTCAATGGGGTAACTTGACTTGCCAAAAAAATAATATTGGTTGCTTTAATCCACCCATTTCAAATATAGAATAATGTCTGCTAAAGTAATAATATACAAGAGAGAGCGCTGCTGTAGTCAGTTTTTATGAGGTTTACCGGACTCTGCTAGACCTGGGCGTTGCTAGGACTAGGACTAGGGTATTTATACATCCATTCACAGCACATGTCGACATAATGTTTTTGTTTATTCGTAAAACCACTTTTTCACAGTACTGTTATAAAAAAAAAAACAGCATATATCATAAAAAAACCGTGTGGGCGGAGTCAACGGAGACGCGGGACACGAAGAACATCCTTCCAATACTTTAAAGCGGTGTGATAATTTGGGAAATTTTGTTGTCTATTTCTTTCTCATGGTGTACGACGTAAAAAACCGGAGAAAGTGATTTATCCTAAATTTGTATAGGCTGGGTAAAAATAATTAGCTCTCTCCATATTTTGTTACTCCAAGGTACATACGATGTAGGCAATTTATTGAGTAGGTAGGAATTTTAAAAGATTATTTTTAAATTTGATAATTTCGACTAACATCGGTTCCAAATTTGAAAAGTTCACACTCGTACGTTCGTACGTACTCACAAAGGAAATTACTATATTGTGTAATAATGTATTATTGTATATTATTTGTAAAAGTTAAAAACGGTGAGCTAATCCGACATCGATACGCCAACTCACGGATTTTATTGACGTTCCGCGATTTAAAATATCGAATGCATTTTTCGCATGTGCGTGTTATGCAACATATCACAATTTCAATACAGGGTGGTCGACATTAAAACGCCGAATACGTAAAAAATGTAATTTACGTATGTGAAGATTAAAGGAACCCGTAAGTGGTTTTAAAACGTAGAGTGGGTGAACAGAGAAAGGAGTGCTAGAAAAATATTTGATGTCCCAATGGATGAACGAATAAGTCATGAATGTTCCCTGGATACATGACAAGACCACGTATATTACTTACGTGATTCTAATAATTTCAAGAGTCTGAATGAAAAAAATATATGGATGAATGCGGATAAAGTAAGTATTGTTTGCAAGAATAAAGCTATGTTGCGATCAATCCTCTCAGCTTGTAAGTTGTAACATGTCGCGTTCGTAATTTAGTTGTCGTACGGAATATTTTAACGTTTTTTCTGTTATTTCGAGAATTTTTCTACATCAAATTAATTTTAATTTCAAAACATTTTTTTAAAGAAAAAATATTTGACGAACCGCCACGGTAGAAATATTGATATTATTATTATTTTTTTAATCGGAAAGTAAACATTTCCGACTTACGAATAACCTGGCACTAAATTAAAAACTCCTACCACCATAAGTGTAAGCTCAAAATGTTGCTTGTGCTATGATGGAGGACTTGGCTAGCAGTGAAATTGAACCCACAACGCCTAGGTGGGAACCTTACGCATTTGTCCAGATAGCTGCTAACTAGTTAATTTCTAAGGATCTTTCGATGGGGTGTAGTGTAGCTTGGCAATGTGCACTTTTTGCGAGAAAGTAAGTTTAAGGTGACATACCTGTTCAAATAAAAAAGTCATCATGTTTATTTTTCTTGTTAAGAACAACGGTGGTTAAATTCTAAATCTGTTCAGCAAAATCGCTGGACAAGTCTTGTGTGATCACTCCAATCAGAATAAATTGCTATATTTGCATCACGCTGCAAGAATCCCGTTGTGAACGGAAAGTAATTATTCAATACGTTAGTAAAATTCGTCCTTGAATTTCTCTGATATCTTGGATCGACCTGTACCGAGAGCTATGGAATGTTATTGCTCACAATTACAATACGCGGTTACGACATTCGCCGATCTGAAGCGACATTCTGATTGGAATGGCGAAAGAGAGATCGATAAAAAAATATTATCTTTGATTTATTCAAGAGATTGTGATTTAATGGTTGGATTCAAGTTTGCTCGCACCACGTTACTCGAAGCAAGAGATTTGTGTTTCATAAAAAGCATGGCATTTGCGAACTTTATTGTGATTTTTTTTTGTGAAACTCTTCAGCTTAAATATTATGTAAAAATGTTAACAAACATATCTGCAAATCTTTGAGCATTACACGAAAATGTCAATTGTGTTTTTTTAATGTTCTTTTAATATTTTTATAATGCAAATACGGATTTTAAATGTTCGACATTTTAGTTTGACGAGCTTCGTGGCAGAGTGGTAAACACTTGTGCCAAAATAAAGGGACCTGTTCAGAATTCAGTAAAATACAAATATTCTTGTAACAATTAAAAACGAGGAGTTTGCCCAAGTTGAATTATTTTTATGAAACTGTAACTAAAATATCAAACATTTTCAGAGAATGCACTTGAGATATATGTAATTTATATTTTAGATGGATTAAAGCTGTTCCTTACAACTCCATTTTTTTCCGTAAAATGATTTCTAAAATATAAAATTCGCTTTTCAGCTATAACGTCAGCAGTAGCAACCAGAATTATTTTTTTACGTGGATGAATTAGGTACTTCTCGAGAGATTAATCTGAAAATATTTGAGATTATAATACATAACATCTTCATAGTAATTAATTAAAATTTACATAATTTCCATGTCTGCTACGGCAAATTTGACACCTTGCACTTCCTAGACTTTCCGGCCAACATTATTTTTTTCATCCCGCTTTTTTAAACTTCGGCTGTTTTTTGTATAGTTACCGCTCGACAGTGGGTCGATAACTACGTGGAATCTGTGCCCAACATCAGCGAAAAAAATTGGATTATTCCTACTAATAAATAAAAGGTTTAAGTATATTTCCGAAATTTAAAAAAACACATACATAGAAAATAAACAAACGCAAATAATATTTGTTTTTTTTTTCAATCTTTAAGACTTCGCCCATTTGTTTCTGGGAACGTCCGTTACCGATTTATTTCTACCGTTACTGTGTCTTCGTAAAAAACAAGTTGTCAAATTCGTACAACATTTCGAGTAACGGATACTGTCAGTATCGGCCTGCTGATAGCTATGTATAATCACCTGTTTTCCACGTCACAATACTGCTCAATTTTGAATATGCATTAGCCTTACTGGCTGTGAAATTTTGTGTTGCATCCACGCGAAAAAGAATCCCAAATAAATTGCGTTAACATCCCGTTAAAGAGATAACGAAATGACGATTCTTTTAAAATGATCCGGTCACTATCTGATGGTTAATTCCTCAGAAAAATACAAAATTGAGAATAAGGATTTTTCCTCCATAAAACAATGACGGATGGCGGCCGGGCAAATAATATCGTTTTTAGCTAAAAATCTCTCAACCGCGTATTTTTCCGGGGTATTTTCACCCGTAAAGATTTAGTGAAGATGATTTGACGGCTGGGTTGAAAATTGTCGCTTTAAATGGAACGATTTTATTCCCCTCTGCTTTATGAATACCTTAAATAAAACCGTTTAGTTGTTTTACTTTGATGTCGAATTACTTTATTTCTTATAAATAAGATATTTAATTTATGAAACAAGCTTTAGATATACGTGTGGTAGATACTCAAGTATCGCCCTGGTGAAAGACCACCATTTAGAATTTTAAAAAAATGCTTGAAATGACTTTAGCCGTATTTGGTGACCAGATCTGTTTAGCCAGGTACTTCTCAACCTTTCTCTTCCCCATCTCCTTCCCCTCCCAACTACCTTCAGCCTCACAACATACCCCAATTGGAGATGCCATAGTCCTACTGGCACTAGACGATTGGGAGCTGTTGGGACTCTTGTTTGGTATTCACTATAAAAAAATACACCCTCCATTTTTAATTATTATCTATTTTACAGAAAAAACGTTTTTTGTTGTTATCTTTATATCCGAAATTGTTATTTATTAGAACACACTTCGTTTTTAGTTTATTCTTTATAAAAATGAGTACTTATTTGAACACGAAATTTAAAAAAAATCATAATCTTTTCTTCTTAGAAATTCGACGAAGTCTTAAGCGTCATTGAAGAGCTGCGGCACAACCGTGTTTGTTAAATATATTTACCAGAATATATTATTTTTCTGCAGTCCGACTGAGAGTTTCCCATTAATTGTATGAGGATATAAAAAACCTTTTGTATAAAAATGCGACTTGTGTTGTAAATCGTTAACCTTTGACACACACTTTAAATCAAATGTAACGTTGGACGTCAAATATAACCTAGCCTTTATCTCAGGAAGTGGGGTGTCATCTCGATCATATTTGGGGGTATCTTTGGTTGTAAATAATAAAACAAATACTGTGATAATCAAACAATATATTCCCTAGTAGTATTCAGGAATTTCTATTTTCGTAGAAAGCAATCACTTTGTGGTTTGACATATTTAAAGTAATGAAAATATAACTTTGTATAAAATTACGAATTTATAATTATTCTTTAGTCACCTTCTCAGTTGACGTTTTGTCTCTTTTAATTCGTATCATCTGTCTCTTTCTATCTGTTCCTTTGTTATAATTTAAATATTATTCTACTGTTTTCTCATTGTTTTGCTATTTTTTTTCTCCTCTGTATGTAAATAAAACCGCACACTTTGTATTTGTTGTTAAGTTTAATTTTGTACACTGATGATGCTTGACTAAGCGAAACCGGTCGGTCATAAAAATTAAAAAAGTATTCGTGGTCTTGTACAAACTTAATTTTTCATTTCTTTTTAGAGTTTTTTTTATATGAGAGGGAGAAAATATTTATTAGAATTATCATATTCAATAGTATATTTTATTAGAATTACCACAAGAGAAATACATAGCTTTATTCGCTAGGTACTCATACTTATTACGAGTAAAGGTTTTACCTAGAAATCAAGTGTTATGAATATTAATACAATATTTTCCAGTGGTTTTAGAATACATCATTTTGTTTGTTTATACTGGACAAACTGTTGAATGAACACCCACTCGGTATGGCCGACGTGTTTTCGAATGACCGACTTTAAGAGAATTTAGGACATTATTGCAATAAACCATTATGCAGGTTACGTGGGTAGAAACGTGCAAACCGGTCTATTATATTATATCGGTATTAAAACAGTTAATAGCTAATACGACTCTGACAGTGTTGAATGCGTCTTGAAATTAAATTACCCTTTAGTTGTTGAATCACAACACCGTTTGACTTGTTTCGTTTTTATTTTCAACTAGTATGGTTGAGATTGAGTGCTACATACATTTATAACACTGCATCTTGACGACCTGTGTAGTCGAGTGGTTAAGATGCTCGATTACGAACTCAAGAGCTGCGGGTTCAAATCCCACCGTTCGAAAAAATGTGATTAATATGTATTATTTCACAAATGATTCATTAAAAATAACATAACGTATATTTGCGGCACGTTCCAGAGAGGAAGAAACTCTTAGTAACACCCTGGTGAAACACAATAATCCAGAATAGAAATGTTGCTTGAAATCTTATTATAATATTATTATTGTGTGTATTACAACTTTTATGTTAATATTATTATTACTGTGTATTAATATCAATTATGGAAGGTATTGCATTGCACTACTCCTGCATACCTTCTGGAATAAAACTTTATTTATTATTATTATTAATGGCTTTAGCCATGTTCAGGAACCAGATTTAAATAGCCAAGTACTCTTCCCAACCTTCCTCTAACCCATCCCACTACCTTTAGCTTCACAATATACCCCAATTTGGGATGCCACAGTCCCACTGGCTGCAGACGGTTGGGACGCTTGTGCAGTATTCTCATTTTAAAAAATCTAAACAAGCCTCACCGTGATGAAGAGATCATTAATGTCTTCAGGATCTCGTGCGGTGGCATTTTTTCGTCAAAGACCTTTTCCTAGTTGCTTATCACGAGTGTATACGTGCCACAAACGTTCGGTGAAAAGCCACCCAATGTATTTACTCGCATTTGCGGTGGTTTCTTGAAGAACCATCAATATCATTTTTTTGTAGCTGCCGTACTTCGAGTCAACGCAATGCAGTAAATTCGTATAAAATTACAACACTTGCACGCGCTTAGCGTTTCCGAGATGAGTGGTGTTAAGTTTTCATTAAAATAATACCACTATTTTAAATGATACTCATATGTTTGATGTTCTTATCATCACAACAAAGTGCGGAAGAAAGATAATTTACTGCAAATAAAGCTCTACAAGTAATAATGTTTTTGCGGTTGTCATATTAAAAAAGTCTCTCTCTCAAAATAAAAGAGAGAAGTCAAATTTAAAACTTGTCGTCATTTAAAAAGTAATGCAATGTCTTAGCCCAGAAAATAATACATATTGCATGTAATTTTACATTTTTCAGTTCCGAGGTGTATTTTCAATTGTTGCCCTCCAACGTTTTTCTGCATACACTGCCTCAGTAGATTACATTTTTTCAGTCTTGTAGCACATTTTATAATTTATTGCTCTCTCAAAATGTAGATTTATTTGGTTGTAAAGTCAGCTCGCTCAAATATTGAGTCCAAATTTTATAATAGTTGACAATCATGCTATAATTTAAAATAAATAAGATATAATATTTCAAAAACAACAACAAATTACGATAAACATAGAATTAAAAATAAATATTAACAACACAAAAATTTCAAAATTTGGTAAAGATTACATCAGTGAGGAGAGATTATTTCAAGAATCAATAATACTTCCCCTTTGAATCTCTCCTCACTGACGTAGAATATGTCGATAAAGGAAGTTTTTTTTCAGGTGCAATATACTCCGCCACACCGGCAGAACTATTGGAAGGTTGGTCTTACAAGCAAGAACATAGAATTATCTGATGACGCTGTCTTAGATAGTCGTCGTGAACATAGAGACTTACGCGCTTCAAAATAGCAGGGTGCTCGATATAGTCTTGTAGATGTCTAAATAAGTTGGTGTTAGTATACCCCTCTCTTCTGAGCTGCTAGGAGTTAAGTCCGAGCGTGCTCGGGAAAAAATTCGTTGGGTAGGGCCAAGGATAGTGTCTGAACTCTTTCGTGTAGAGAAATCTCAAACTTTTTCTGGACCCTCTCCAACATGAGGGAGTAGCTCACCTCATGAGGATTTTAAATAGCCGACTCACTCTCCAGCCTACTGCAAGAAGGAGGAGAAGTAGAGGATTCTTAGAGTGCGGATATTCCGAGAAACTCTGACGGTTCGGAGAACAAAACATTATTTGTAACTGTTGGAATAAATTATCTTATACTAGTTGTTACCCACAAAGAACCATGGGATAAAACTTGACTTTTAGAAAAAAAATATTTGTTGTTTTAATCCACTTATTTTTAGTATGGAATAATGTCTGCTAAAATACATTATAGCTAGGTACTTTATTAGGTAGTCAGGGATTTGAAAGGTATTTAAAAAAAAATGATAATTTCAATTAACATCCGTTCACGATTTCAAAAGTTCACACACGTATGGTCGTACGTACTCACAAAGGAAATAATTTATTGAAATTGGAAATAACTTTAAAGCATTTTTTTTTTTAATATTTCAATATTATCAATAATCTAAGACAAAAATATGATACAAAAAAGCCAGAAAATAAAAAGACAATGGTCACAACCGAGACTCGAACTCGGATTCTCTACTCATACTCCCGGATAGAGTAGAGGTTCCGAGTTCGAGTCTCGGTTGTGACCATTGTCTTTTTATTTTCTGGCTTTTTCTGTTTCATATTTGTGTTTTAGATTATTGATATTATTTTGAAATTATTTATGATTAGTAATCGTACGACGCCTATTTAAAACCAATTAACGGCTGGTCTGGTAAAAATCTAATCACACTCTTTGGTAATGCAATTAATTCAATTATTTTCTGTTGAATTTTCATACGCAAACGGATAGCTAAGTCTCGGATTAATTGTTCAATCAATGATAGAAAAAAAAAATTGTTAATAATATACTTCCTCACATTTAAAAAATAAAAGTTTTAATTTTGCATTACCTACAAGGTTAGCACAAAACATTACAAAAGCATAGCGGAAACATTACGAAACGCTTGCCTACTAGCAAACCAAGGTTAAAAAATATGAATGTACCCAAAATGGCGTACAGAGATATACTGTATTTCCTTTAAGATCCTTTTTAGACAGCCTCAAGGAAGATAATCTCTTGTATTGAGGAGCTGTCATTTGCTTTTCATGTTCCAGACATCAAAATAATATCTCCGCCATTTTGAATGAGTTCAATGATAGCGAAAATGTAAATACCGACGGATTAATTCCAGAGATAAAGTAAAAGAATACTCGTTCCAGAATTCGAGATGCTGTATCTGTGTATTGTATCGTTTGAAATGTTTTCAGCGATTATTTGGCGTACAATATTTGTCTTTTGAAGTTGATGAATCGTTTGAATTAATTGTAGAATCTATTTATTTTGTCGTTTTGATTAATTTTAAAAACAAGTAGGTACTTACTGTGCTTGCTTTAAAAGATGACTTATTATGTTTTACATTAATATTAAGCGCTTGTTCTCTTGAAGAGTGCTTGTCAATATTATGTACAGATGTATACATCTTTCTCTGGTGTAGGCGCATCGCTAATGTAAATAGTGTGGTAACTGGTTTTAGACTTAATGATTGTGATTCCTCTTACAGGATGCCTGCACAGATAATTAATTGAATCTGTAAGTGTCGATTTTAATCTTATTTGGTTCAGTTCGTTTTTACAATGTATATATATACTCGTATATAAATATTTATTTTTATATGAACGGACGATTGTCAATTTACAAAAAATACATAACACAACATGGAAAAAAAGAGCAACAAAGAAAGAACAGCACATAATGAAGACATGAAAATATAGGACAAAAATAAACATTTAATAGATCATTTAAGTCAAAGCCTTATGGCTGATTCACACCAACGTCTGGTTCCGCTCAGTGCCGATATTGTTCCGCAAGAAAACTTATTGATATGGTATGAATATCAATCAAGGAGTATGTGCCAAGACAAATTTGTGTGGCAGTATATCCTTCTGCCCACCCTTGTGATATTCAACTACTTATTTAGTTAAATAATTATTTTGAAGTGTAAAAATACTAACATCGCAGATTTTTTTTATTTAACCATTTTTTATCACTGAATAATATTTTTTAATAATTAATAAAAATATTATTTAGTGATTAAAAAATGGTTTAAAAAAAAAAATGATTGATATCTTTATTAAAAAATATTTAATAAGTTTTCTTGCGGAACAATATCGGCACTGAGCGGAACCGGACGTTGGTGTGAATCAGCCTTTAGAGTGCTAGAAACTCTAAGTATCGCCCTGGCGAAAGACCACCATTCAGAATTGAAACGTTGCTTGAAATGGATTTAGCCGTGTTTGGTGACCAGATCTGAATGCCAGGTACTTCCCAACCTTTCCCTTCCTCATCTCCTTCCCCTCCCCCCTACTATTGGAGATGCCATAGTCTCACTAGCTCTAGACGGTTGGGAGTAGTTGAGACTCTTGTGCGGAATTCACATGAAAAAAAACCTGAACAAGGTTTTGGTAGAGTCGTTAAGAACGACAAAAACCATTTAGACCAAAAATTTCAAGACCATGGCTTGTGTTATAATATATGAGTTTGTGTCATTTTAAGTTAAAGATTATTTTTCATTTCTCCTATGTATTACCTACATCATGTCTGTTAGCATTATATTTTCTTGATGCACACTCCACTGCTTAAAAATTATGTTTACACTATTTTATAATTATTTTCCATTGTCGACCTTTCTTTATACTTTTATCGCATACTATCTATATTATATCACTTATATTATTCCTGTTAACATTTTATTTTCTTAATCTACACTTAGGTTCTTTAAGATTGTACTTATATAATTTTAAATTATTCTCCATTGGCTACCTTTCTCTTGACTTTTATTATATTATACTACCTTTATAATATAATAAATAATTATAAAAACTTATATAATTATTGTAAACAATACAAAACTTTGTCAATGTGTAGGTACACTCCGCTTTTATACGCAAGCATTTGCTTAAAAGACAAGCGTCGAATTATAATTGTAATATATATATTTACCTACTTGTATTTTAATTTCAATAATAAAAAATAAAATAAAAATTGTGTTGTTGCAAATTTATAACAAAACCTTCTGTAGTCGAAAATATATAATAAACCCAAGCTGGAAATGTAGAAGTAACTTTAACTATGTTTATACTTTTTTTAACCTATTTTATTTTTTATCATTTTTTATTTACTTGATGTTTTTACAAAACAACATGATGTTTTTACAAAATAATGAACATTGTCCTTCATCCTAGGAGTTCACCTGTGTTGTGGAGGACATGGCATGAACTTCACACAGGCCCTGAAGGAAATTATATCCTTCAGGGCCTGTGTCATTTTTGGGAATGCTGTGTAGACCCTCCAGCTATTAATTTGCTGTAAGAGCCGGCTTACCTTAATGAATGTACAAAATGGACAAGTAATCAGTGGCATAGCGACAAAAGCTTCAGCCCGGGGCAAATTTTTATGCCGGCCCTTTCAGAACCTGTGGCGGCTTGTGTTTTTTTCATTTGAACATAGTATGAAATACTTTGAATTATGATTGGAGAGAATGACACGCGGCCCAATAAAGCTGCTAGATAACCGTCAGAATCTCCCAACGAGATTTGACCGTTACACGACATCTTCAATGTCAAGGGTTCAAGTGAAAGAATGAAAAAGAAGATGATAGTAGGAATAGTTTGACGGGTTTGACACATAGCTTCCACTGTTTATATAGTCCGATCGATAAGTATTAAATACGTTCATACAAAGAAAGAATGCACACCATAGCCAAGGAAACAGTTGTTTTGCTTTGAAATCTGTACTTTTCAAGGAATGTAAACATTTTTTACCGCCCACACTTCTCAGATGGGTGCTACGCCACTGACGTAAATAATAATTAACAATAAGGGCTAACCCTTAACACAAAAAACAAGACTTTTGAAATTGTTAGCTTTCCGCAAAGAGCTGAAAATATTCCCCGAAGTTTTTTGCTGTCTGAAAAGAATAACTTGCATATTTTTTTACAAAACCTACGACAATATTTGAAAAGATATAGGTAATGTTTAATTAAATAAAAGAGAACATGCAAAAAGTCATCTCAAAGCTCTGTCTCATATTTCACGGAGATACGCTTTGCGAATTTAATACTCCTGAAGTTTTAGGTTCAATAAAATTTCATTACGACCAACCGATCCCTTTTGATGCCGAAATCAAATAAAAATATTATTTAGATGATAGAAAAACATGAAGATTGCTATTCCGGTTCAAATTCGATTTGGAAAAATCGAAAAATCTAAAGAGGGTTTTTCTTGACTGAACTGATTTGTTCCGTTCATCTTTCGTTGTTTGAAATTGGAGGCTTCGATGGGCTAAATTGGACGGTGTCGGTACACATTGTAATTGCTTGAGAGGGTACAGAAAATTACCATTCAAAGGCAGAATGCTTATAAAAATATACGATATTAAATACGCTCTGTTTGAAGGCAGGTAAGATTTTATCAGGAATTTATATTAATAAACTGACTATTTTCCATTATTTTTTATTCTGACTCGTGTTTCGAGAAGTTTTTTTTGTCTTAGAACTCTTTAAAAGTTTTTTTTATGGGAGTAATTTAATGTAACCAAATGTAACCAAAGTGATCTAAGAACTCCTGGTCTTAAAAGTTTAATGTATAATTTAGGCATTCAGAGCTACGTACTTGAACAAGATTGAGTACTTGTGCCAACCTACTTGCACAAGCTTCTTTGTGAACTTTCTAAATCTGCACATTTAATAACATCGCAAGTAGTCACTCTGTTAACACATAAACCAGAAATAAATTATGGTTTCTGCGGTCGGTTGTATTTAAAATAACTGTTGTTTTTTGTCCGCAACGCAATCTGCGGAATAATCGAATACCATTATTGATTTTGTATGTGTACCATTCGCGGCTGTGTTTGGAAACTAACCGCCACATTGTAATGGGCGTTAAAGAAGAATGACTCACTGAACCAGATAATACATCAAAACTTTGATGGAAACGGCTGATAGATTGACAGTAAAAACATATTGAATGCTTATACAATGAGACAATACTATTCATGTCTCAATTTGAATATAAATTACTTTTTAAAAAACCTTATCAAATGAATTCACATGTTTATAATCACAATTTTAAATTTACCTATCTTTTCAAATGGTTTTCTTTTTCAGTTTGAAGCTGAATGAGGTTTATTAACACTCGCATACCAAATCAAATATTCAAGTTCTTTTCACTTCTTTAGACATCTAGCAATTTTCTAGACACTATTTATTCAAATTGAAAGCAATGAACTACGAACAACAACATATTTATTATTATTTGGAACAAAAGCGTGATGTCAATACCATGGTGCCTTCACACTCGCCTCTCGATGGTTTCGGTGGGATTATGAAATTGATAGGTAGTAGGTAGAGGTTTTACATAACTTATGCATTGTTGAAGTTAATTCTGAAAGTTGTGCCTACAACTTATAATATCATGGGATGTTTTTGGAAATATTACTTGACCAACCGATAGTATGAAGTTCACTGGTAAAGTAGAAGGCGAAGTGGAAGGTCGTTGATCCGCTGGACTGATCGAGTCTAGCAAGCATCCGGAATATTAACGTCTTTAGCTATTTACGCAGTTCACCGAGAAGTTCTGATGATTCATGAAATAAATTAGCGTGGGGGTCATAACCTAAAAAAAGAAAAAGAAGACCGAATGAATAAATTAACCCTCAAACTAATTGTCAACAAGTTTTCTCCGGGGGTAGGCAGAGAATATGAAACGCCACACAACTCCTTGATATTAATATTTTTGGTATGACTTTCCCTCAAGCCTCTGTAAAAGTTCTTATTTTTGTTTTTCCATTTTGAATTATTATTTATTTTAATGTAGTTACATATGCTCTTATATTATTACTATCATTTTATATTATTTTCTTTCATTTTATTTTTTATGTTATCTCTTTAATTGTTTTAGTTTAACACATATGTATTATTATTTATAATGGCAGACAGAGTAGTGCATCCCCCGCTCTGTTCCGCTGAAATAAAATGTTATTATTATTTGTATATTCTCCTGTATATCCTTTCTCCGTTCATCCGCTCTACATACTTAAACCACCAAGTGGCCCTGAATGAATTATTTTGTATCGGAATGTATTTTTAACCATTAACAATTATTTGAATTAAAAGTTTTACTTCAATGATCATATATGGGTTATTTTCTGTTGAAAGTTGTTGCAAAACTGGTTCAGTCAACTAAAGCCAAACTCAATATCATACAAAGCCAAATCGATGGAATAGTTTTCTCATCAGGAAAGCGTTCCCAGATACGGCAGCGTTGGTTGAAATCTCCATTCTCTATCCACAAACTCTTATCTAAAACGTTTTTAAATCATACAAAATTAATGTATTACAAAGCAATCAAACTTCGCTTAGGCAAGATCTGGCAAAAGTTTGGAATTGTTAAAAGCTTTTAGGAAAAGTAATCTCGCTACGTTTTCACATTACAACGCCATATCGAAGCTTAAGTCAATGCCTCTTAAAACCGAATTGATCCGAGCCGAAGGGCGTATAAGCAAAAGCCAGCGGAGCTCTACTTAGTTGAAGAAACTGTTCTTCACTCAAATAAGTTGCATCGATTAAGGTTATGACAATTCTATGAGACTTCTTAAATTATCAAATTATGAGAAAAGTGACTTATTATGTCAGGTGGTTTGAACTTTGAAAATGAAAAATTCACATTGGTTTTTTAAATTTATTCATAGAACCAAAATGTGATACTTTTTACTGTGTTAACGATCAATAACTGAACATCAGTCATCAATTCACCAGTTAGTAACTGCGTGGACAAACACGTCGAATTCCCACCGGGTGTCGCGGGTTCAATTCCCCTGCTAGCATAATCCTCCATCATTGCACAAGCATCATCTTCCGCTTATTATGATGGCAGTAGAAGTTTTTCAAATACTATCAGGTTATTCATAACCCGGGAATATTTGTATTTCTTTTTAAAAATAAAATTGGATCAACATGGTTAAGAAGCTGAAATTTGTTAATTAATTTATTTATTTACGTTAGTTAAAGGCTTTTTACACAAATATTACCATTTTTTAAAAACAATATACTCATAAACAGTGCAAAAATATAGTAAAATAAATTAAAAATAGTATTGAATTACAGGTGCATTTAGAGGTAAATAGTTTCTACAATTAATTTAACTCTACTAGATGAAAAAAAGTGTTTTAAGGTATACTTTAGAGTGGTAGATACTAAGTATCGCCCTGGTGAAAGACCACCATTCAGAATTGAAACGTTGCTTGAAATGGCTTTAGCCGTGTTTGGTGACCAGATCTGAATAGCCAGATACTTCCCAATTTTTCTCTTTCCAATCTCCTTACCCTCCCCACTACCTTCAGCCTCACAACATACCCTATTTGGGGATGCCATAGTCTCGACATCGGAGTATTTATTTCCCAGATGTTTTAATGTTTTTGAGGTTTTGAAAATTCATTTAAAACTTATGTAAATTCTTTGAAATCCGATTAGAACACGCACATCGGCCGTCTCACTAATGAGACTTTCCTTAACTTAGAAAAGTGCTCATTTGGCCTGGAGATCAGTTCCTACAGCCTGCTGCCTACGGCCTACGGCCTACTGCCTACTGCCTAGTCGGCTTTAGGTTTGTCGTAACTTAGACTCAGAAGGCAATTCCAAGGCAGGCTTTAACAATTTGCATCTAATTATCGAGAAAGCGCCCGCCTTGCTAAAAAGTCACCAAGACCAGTGGCTCGTCCGCTTCCAAATGTCTGTTACCTGCCCCCGAATAATTCTCTGCGGCTTTTCTCATCTTCATCTTTCTAAGCTCATGAATATTAAACACTCGGAGTTTTTGCGACAGCCATGTTGCGCCACTGGCTCCTAGGTCCCGCAATGTTATTCTAGTCAGGAACTCCCAAAGCTTCCTTGTTTTCGGAAAATGTTTTAATTGTTTTTGGTAGCGCATAGAGACATTGCTAGAATTTACAAATAGGCTACTGAATTTTGAGAGGGTCTAGTAAAACTGTGAGTTTTTCAGTGTCACCTCACGCGTCTTTTTTTTAATGTAAAATTTAGGTCAAGAATAAAGTGTCTATCTTCGTTTAATAAAGAACTTATTATTTTCATACCTATATTATCAAAACCTGTGATTGAGATAAAGTGGTCCTTGGAAAAAAAGAAGTACGTAACGTTTTTTGAGCAATTAATGTAAATATTCATGATTTAATAAAACAAATTTGTAACTTTATTCCACTTTTATTATTTTGACTGGAACGGTTTCAGCCTATGACGGCCATCTTCAGACTAGTACAAGTGTTTGTTAACCTACGGCTTATATACTATTTTTGGGGATGTTAGGGGTAGTAAACAATGATTTTACTTTAATTATATTCATCAGTATTGTTGCATGATTTTAATAGTTACAGGGTAAAAGTTACTTTTAATTTATTGGTATTACTATTTTATATATCTATCTGGAATATTTATTTATTTTATTTAATATTTAAGATGGGTTACAGTTGCATTTCTATAAATATGAATTGACAATGTATTTATATAATGAAAGGTTGGTGAATACTGATTGCTAATGAGTTTACTTTAGGTTTTCCCATCTCAATTGTGATGTCCAGATGTACAACATAATTTTCTAATTATTGGGTTACTCCCAGCATTATGGTATATTAGTTTTATGATTCTATTCATTATGCACTGTTAGAGTAGATTACTTCTATTATTATAATTTCTCGGTATCAAGGAATTTTTGAGTGCTAACTATTAAAATCATGCAACAATACTGATGAATATAATTAAAGTAAAATCATTGTTTACTACCCCTAACATCCCCAAAAATAGTATATAAGCCGTAGGTTAACAAACACTTGTACTAGTCTGAAGATGGCCGTCATAGGCTGAAACCGGTCCAGTCAAAATAATAAAAGTGGAATAAAGTTACAAATTTGTTTTATTAAATCATTAAAATGGAATTCCACCACGAATTAACAGTTTCAAAATTAGAAATAATAAATATTCATGTTATATTATTTGAATGATTTTTTTAAAGTAAGGACACACATTCCTAAACCAGACAGTATTTAATAAAAGCTCATACTGCCATCATAATAAGCGGAAGATGTTGCTTGTACAATGATGACTTAGTTAGACAGAGGAATTGTTTATTTTTTTTAAAATAGGGACAAACGTTTCCGGGTTACGAATAACCTTACAATATTTGAAAAGCTCTTACTGCCATCATAATAAGCGGAAAACGTTGCTTGTGCAATGATGGAGGACATAGCTAGCAGATGGATTGAACCTACGACGCGTTTGTCCACTCAGCTACTGACCGGTCAATATTAACCGGGTTTATTGTAACATGCTTTATTTATCTTCCAACTTAGTGTTTGATTCATTTGCCTTTTTTAAACTAGAGCAAAAAATATAAAATTGAATTGTGTCAGTGTATAATTGTGTATGAAAAGTATTAGGCTGGTTATATATACGCTCACTCTTGTACTAACATAAAGAGGTAATGGTAGAACTGTATATATGTGCACCTAGATATGTTGAAGGTAGACGAAACTTCATCAACACCCCCGTTTCGAAGGGGAGCTCTAATGTGACCCCGAACGAAAGTTTTGTGCGATATCTTAGATAAAGATTACTGAAATATTATGAATATACTTCTCTCTAAGTATTACCAAAAACAAATTATGAGATTAGATTATGTCATGAAAACGCTTTAAGCCTGATTCACACCATCGTCCGGTTCCGCTCAGTGCCGATATTGTTCATCAAGAAAACTTATTGATATGGTATGAATATCAATCAAGGAGTATGTGCCAAGACAAATTTGTGTGGCAGTATATCCTTCTGCCCACCCTTGTGATATTTAACTACTTATTTAGTTAAATAATTATTTTGAAGTGTAAAAATACTAAGATCACAGATTTTTTTTAATCAAAAAACATTTTTTTATCACTAAATAATATTTTTATTAATTATTAATAATTACAAATATTATTTAGTGTTACAAAAATGGTTTAAAAAAAAAAAAATCTGCGTTGTAAGTATTTCAAAATTATTATTTAACCAACTAAGTAGTTAAATATCACAAGGGTGGGCAGAAGGATATACTGCCACACAAATTTGTCTTGGCACATACTCCTTGATTGATATTCATACCATATCAATAAGTTTTCTTGCGGAACAATATCGGCACTGAGCGGAACCGGACGTTGGTGTGAATCAGGCTTTAATAAGCAAGATCAAATGGGATAACTACGTCACCCTCCTTCGAATCGAACGTTTTATTTTTACTTTCAGGTACGGAAGGGTTAAATGGTTCTTATATTTTGGTGTGTTTTGGTACGAGGAAGTTATGATTTTCGGTGTGTAAAATATTAAATGGTGTATCGCACGAATGTACTTATTTTGGGCAAATATGTTGATCTCCTTTGGTACGGAAGTCAACATGTACAAATATTTGCCCAAAAACATCTTTCAACGGGATAGCAGGGTGTGCAAATCGATCAATTCGCATAAAAACACCGAGGGAAATAAAAACGAGTAAATCGTATACTCCCTCATATACACGTAATGCGTAAAACTCTATTGTACTCTTTCGTTCTATTTTGAAGGGGACCATATTGTGGAATTATACTCAAGAATGCTGCGAACAAGTATTTCGAACATTTCAATATACTCAAATCAAAACCATTAAGTACCTCTAGAATTGACCATATTATAAATAGAGCGACCTTTCGAGGGATAGAAGCTGTACTAAAACAAAGGTCGTCCAGTAACATTTAGTTATTCAATTCCGATCAACAATATGAATAACTCTGACATAATTGTATCTGCTGAGTGCAAATACCTTGAAATATTTTATTATCGGTTTCTAGTGATAAGTTCACTTACGATTTTAATTAATTTTCTGTTGTCCATTTCAATGTTTCGATTTGCATGACATGACATGATTTGCATTATGGACAACAAGGGGGTTTCTTACCTACAAAGAACAGCCTTCAACAAGGATAAGACACATAAGACTGAACCCTACCGTGCAGCAACCTAGCTAACGTATTACTATAATCTTAAAAGTTGTCAATGGTGTTAGCTATCACTGTCAAATAATATGCCTGCAAATATATTTCTCTCAAGGCGATCTAATAAAATCATAATAAGACAGGTAGGAGGGAGTCAAAATAAGGAAACATGGTTAGGTAGGTACTCAATTTCGGACATAAACCATGAAAACATTACCAAACAGTAATTTGTACAGGAGTCAAACTCAGACTAAAAAAAAAAACGCCAATATTTATGGGATGCTATATTGAAATTCAAAGATTGTTGGATGTTTTATTGAAGTCCAAGTTTTAATGTTTTTTTAATTTTGAGTTAAATCGAAAGGCTCCTATTTTGTTACGTCATTATGACATGTTAACATCGACAAAATTCATTTAAAATAAAACAAGTTCAGAAATAGACCTACACCACTTCTATTACGCGAAATACTTACTAAGTTTTGCTACAACCGATAAAAAATGTTTATTATGTATGTATCTGTTAAACTACAATATCTTTGACACACACGATGAGCGACAAAAACAAGATACACCAACTAAATAATCAAGGGGAAGATTGATAAAAGATATAGTGAAGCAATAGGCCGCACTTAATAATTTTGAAACGTCCTTAATATATAGCTGGATCGATGGGCACAATTTTGTGCGTTCATTTTATAAAGTGACAGATAATTATCCATCACCTAGTCAAGTCTGTATCATTGGCCTTCAACCAATACAGATATTATATGCAATGCAGTGAAAGCTCAAATGCCGCCGTTATAAGGTCACTGCGATCTAGGCCTTGCTAAAGGGCTCTGTGCAATAATACACAACGTCACCAAATAATGCATTATGCAAGTTACAAGGCCGACTAGTTGTGAGTATTAAAACTTTAGTATAATAATTGATTATATTGTTCCAGAATTGAATCTTAAAAGGTCAATATAAATATTGTTGAAATATATCCGCGCCCCTGAGGTATTTTTTAACAAAAACGACGGTATACGAATTACCCTTAATAAACTTCCCACAAAACTTGCCAACATACAGAACCTAGCAGAGTTCAAACGAGTCTTAAAAACCAAATTGTTTAAAAATCCTACATACAAAACGTAACTTATCAAAATTTAATTTCTTTAAAAACGTCCCTAATTTGCTTTGTTTCGGTTTTCTCCTTACTTCTATCATTATAATTCAAAATCCTCACTATCTACTGAAAACCATATACCCACTGTCATAAAATATTTATTTTTCTTTTGTTACCTGTTATATTTACACTGTTTGAATCTTTAGTTTGAATTTTGATTTGACAAATATGTTAATATGAATTCATATGTTTCATCTGAATTTTTATGCCCTTAGCTTCTGGTAAATTGTATTTTCAATCTGTTGATGTACACATATACTGTTATACCCATATCTGAACCTTTTTCCATCATGATTTATGGTAACGGTCATGATTTTAGATAGTTTTAATTTGTATACATATCATGTACTATTTTCTCCTTGTTAGTTAATCTTATTAGCATAATTAATGTAGTATGAAGTGCACTTGAGGTTAAATATCACAAAACTGCGGTATATAAGTTCACTGTTATTATTATTATTACCTAAGTAATATAATTTTATTATCAGAAATAAATGAGGCTTGTAGAAACAAACACGGCAAAGTCCACCAATAATGGAAAATGAGTTAAATATGAGGTTCGAAAGAGTAAACAAAATGCTTCATGATGCAATGTTGCTTTCCTAACAAATACGGCTCAAAACTTGAAAAAAAACAAAAATTGAAGTCCATAACAAACTCGGCAAAGTCCACTTCTTTCCAAATCAAAGACGGCAGTTTTCAAACGGACCAATAGGAGCGTTGTAAACAGCTGTTTTCAAGATGGCCGCTCTTTATGTTTCATACAACATTACAACCGGATTGTCTTCTCAGCTGCTTAGTTTATAGGTGTTTTTTACTATATTTTCGTATTTTTTTTTATTTTTATGCATAGTTTATAAAAACGGAATGAGCCCCCAACGAAGTAGTACAAGAATCGGCGAGGAAACGCATAAAACAGCCCCCAAAATTGAAGGTGAACATTGCTAAAAAACAGAAGTTATTACCACTTTGTTTTTGTAAAGTTGAGATATTGACAATTTCGCAAATTACCGAAAATGTCCGCTGACGTGCATAATGAAGTTTTGTTTCTTGTTATTTTTTTATGGACATTATTTTTTGACTTACTAAACAGCATAGTGGTAAAATAAATGAGTTTTTACTTACGATTTAGAGTTTTATTGAATAATATGATTACTTTATTAGTAGTTATTGTTCCGTCATTAATATTGTAGAAATCATTGCTGTATGAAAAATGTATCAATGATAATTCCAAGCCACATGGAACCCGGAAAAGTTGTTTTGAAATCGTTAAAAGTGAGAGATGTCAACTATGTTTTGATCAAGCATTTCGGTGATAACTGGAGAAATCTTCCTGCTCTTGAATATTATTCCGCATTCATATCTTATTAAACCTTTAAAACAAATTTATATAAAAAATACCAGAATAATAGTTATTATTCTTTTCTGATTTTTTTTCTCGATTTTTTCGTTTTTTTTTTAAAATTATTAATTAGGTCATCATAACTTACAAACTTTTTCAAAATATTTTGTAAGATATTATTGTTTTGTATTTCTATCAAAATAAATACTTTTTTAAATATAAAACTATTTTGTTACTGACTTTGACTGCAACCTTACGAAAAAACGTGTCCATTTCAAAACTGGCCAAGTCCAGTTGTGTTGAAAACAAAAGCGGCAGTTGTCAAATGTGAACAACAAACACGGCAAAGTCCACTATTAATTTGAATATATTTTTTGTTTTGCACCAGTTAAACTAATGTATCAAGAAGAAAATTAATGTTTTTAGTAAGTACTAATTGTCGAATTTATTTTAGTGACAGTATCACAAGTAATTTTTAAATTAAACGTTTTTTGTTCTTCCTTGAAAACTGTAGTCAATGGACTTAGCCGTGTTTGTTTCTACAGGCCTCAAATGTATTTGGAATAGCAGAGACTCAGGGAAGGATAGTGTATTGTTAGAAAATCGAGTTGTTTCAAAACGGAGTGGTATATACTCTCAGTGTCGCCCCGGTAACCATAAAGAACCGCAACTTTGCTTGAAATGGCATTAGCCATAGATACTCTCAGAATCGTCCTGGTGAAAGACAATCATTGAGAATCGATAAGTTCCTTGAAATAGAATTATCCGTATTTGATGACTAGATCTGAATAGTCAGATACTTCCCAGCCTTCCTCTTTCACATCTCCTTCCCTTAACCACTTCCTTAAGCCTCACGGCTTACCCCAATGGGGGTGGAATAGTCCCACTGGCTCCGGACAGTTGGGACTCTTGGGCGTTATTCACATAAAAAGTCGTATTTGGTAACTAGATCTGATTAGTCAGGTAATTCCAAACCTTCCTCATTCCCATCTTCTTCCCTTTACACTCTTCTGCCTTAAAACGTACTCCGGTTAAGAATGCCATAGTCCCACTAGTCTCGGGAAGTTGAGACTCTTGTGCGGTGTACACATAAAAAAAAACCGTATTTGGTATCTAGATTTGATTATCCAGGTACTTACAAACCTTCCTCTTTCCCATCACTTTCCCTTCACACTCCCTTCATCCTTAAAACGTACTTCGATTAAAGATGCCATAGTCCCACTGGCCTCATGCAGTTGAGACTCTTGTGCGGTGTTCACATAAAAATATTATAAAAGCTTATGCTCTTGAAAAATATTTTAAAAGATGCCATGAATTTGTTTAAAATACCACAGGTAATAATAATAATAATTGACTGATTTATATACGATTTATTAAATATGATTTATATGCGCCGTTCTCGTGACAGAAATATCACATCAATCTTATCTAGCTCTTTCATCTCCTTCCCATCCCTACTTCTGTTAACCTCTCAACACAAATCTGGGATGCCTTAGTCCCACTGGCTCCAGTCAGTCGGGACTTTTGTGCGGTTACATAACAAAACGCATATCTGATAATAATACTTGGCTAATTTATCTAGCGTCATTTTTGTGAAATATCACCTCAAGGGCGCTTGATGATGTTCGAATTACCTGTACATCCTTAAAATATATTTTTTTAAAGTAGCAATAATTCATCAAATAATCCGAATATTCTTTATAATAAAAATTCTCATTCATTCCAAAGCGAAACACATTCCTTGAAAATGACACGTAATAAACATAACGTCTCGAATTGCGGGAGAGAAAATTCTTTTTATTTTAGTTATTATGATTAAAACACACCTCCACCCAAAAACCGGATATTCACGTAATTTTAACGAAGTAATAACCAAATTTGAGTTCTGATCTGTTCCTTGACCTTTATCGGTTAAGATGATTATCTCTATTGGAATTTACACTAAATGTAAAATGTTGCGGAATTTTGTAATTGTACAGGATGTTGCAGAACGTATCCAATAAACTTCGATTAACTTAAATTATTAAACTTTGATTTTTTTACCAATGATTCTGAGCTTATTTAAAGTAAAAAAAACATGGATAGAATTTTAATCTTCGGGGACATTAGAAAAAAAATGAAAAAAATCTAAAATATAATTCTGTCACATGTCGCCACTGACCCGACCCGTACTGTGCAGTGATGTGTGTACCATGTAGTACACACGGCATTGTGTACAATCCCCATTTATAGCACGTGGTATACACAGTGTTGTGTACAATCCCCATTTGTACCACGTGGAACGCACAGTGTTGTGTAAAATCCCCATTTTTACCACATGGTATACATCATTTTATACAATCCCCATTTGTACCACGTGGTATTCAAAGCATTATTTATAATCCCCATTCGAACCACGGGGTACACACATCATTGTGTTAAATCCCCATTTGTACCATATGGTACACACATCAATGTGTACAATCCCCATTTGTACCACGTACACCCATCATTATTTATAATCCCCATTTGAACCACGCAGTACACACAGTATTGTGTACAATCCTCATTTGTACCACATGGTACACACATCATTGTATACAATCCCCATTTGTACCACGTGGTACACATGATTGTGTACAATCCCTATTTATACCACGTGGTACACACAGCGTTGCGCAGCATTGGACAGTAAGGGCCGGGGCGTGAGGCGGACGCTATTTCGACCATATATATATATATTGTTTTTATTTGAAAAACATTGACAGCTAAGATCAAAATGCTATCTACATTGTTAACTCCACATTAACTCGGAAATCTGTGACTAAAGTCTATCGGGCACATCCTGCAACACCCTGTTTATCACACGATGTGCTAAATATAAGGTGTGTCAATTATATTTTTAAAAAAGTTTGACTATATTGGTATTAACTATTTTACTAATATTGGTCATAAGATAAGTGTAATATTTCTTGACTTCGTGTTCACTCAATTGTTTCTTTTAAATGTTGTCATTGTAAAAGCGAGAATAATAATTATCTCCACTTAATTAAACTATTTACGAATTCACTTTTCTTTCGTGATGCGAATATTTTATAGGTACCAAGTAGATTATCATTATAATTAAAATGTAATTAGAATCTTTTCTCCGCGTAGATGGCGTTCAATACAGTGCCAATTATAACATCTCATTAAATTCAAAGCGTTCAAATGTTATATACTTGTGTATATCCCTTATGACGGCGAGCGTACGCAGCGATACTGGAATAACCTCGGAGCAATAATATATAAGAGAGAGCGCTGCTGTAGTCAGCTTTTATGAGGTTTGCCGGACTCGGCTAGACCTGGACGTGGCTAGGGTTTTTATACATCCATTCATAGCACATGTCGACATAATGTTTTTGTTTATTCGTATAACCACTTTTTCACAGTATTATTATAAACGAAAATATAGCATGTAACCTAATAAACCGTTGAGTTATGTTAATTTATTTCGAGTATCAAAACGTGTGGGCGGAGTCAACGGAAACGCGGGACGCGAAGAACATTCTAACAATACTTTAAAGCGGTGTGATAATATGTGGAATTTTGTTGTCTCTTTCTTTCTCATGGGGTACGACGTAAAAACCCGGAGAAGCGATTTGTCCCAAATCTGTATAGGTTGGGTAAAAAGAATTAGCTCTCTCTCCATATATTGTTGCTTCAAGGGAATAACACTCGCCAAGCGAGTACAAATGTTCAGCAGCATTCGAACCAGCCAGCGTTTGATTTAAAATTAATGACCCTAGTTTTTATTAATTAACCGAAAGTTACTTTACCCTGATTTTAATCCTTTTTAATTGCTTATTTTCGTTTCAAACAATTGTAAAATGTGGCATAAACAATATCGTCGCTGGAAAAGCAAAAGGGCTTAAGCGACACTGGTCAAAAATGAGTTAAATATGCAGTTTTCATCGAATGCTCGGACTCTCGTTTGATTCTGAAGAATTTTGTTGCCTTTCGGCCACCTAAAATACGACCCAAGTTTTTGAGTTTTTTTTTTAGCTTTTTTCGCATCAGGTAACTCAGTGAAAGCATTGAGTTACCCGAGTTAACTATCTCTTTCAAAATCCAACCAGGTTCTGAAGAATTTTGAAGTTTATTGTAAAACAAAAAAAAACTATAAAGTGCTCAGGTGTAAACTTCTCAAAATGGCACTTCAGCCCTTTTGTCTTTCCGACGACGATGTATCTTATGTTTCATAGTTAAATAAGTATTTTAAAGCTCCATAGCTACTGATATAAAATAACAAACACCTAAATTAGTTTTCCTAAAAATTTCAGATAAAACATATTTGTAAATGTCATGACACCGGAGCTCGCTTTTCGGGAGGTTTTCGCGGAATATACAAACGAATTTTCTGCTTCATGAGATATTTATGGATGTCGAGGTCCAGAATATAGTTTAATATTACCCTTGCGAAAGACCACCATTTAGGATTAAAATGTTCATTAAAATAGCTTTTGTTGTATTTAATTGCTTATTCCTGAAAGTAGGTTTTCCCAAGCCACCAATGTTCATCCCCTTTCTCCTCACATTGCAGCCCGCCCTCAATATTAAATTAGCCTTGGCTCCACTGGTTCCGGGCAATCAACACTCTTGTGGTTTCACAAAAAAAATGTACACCGGATTATAATGTAAGATGAATACTTCGCTACCAAATAAAATATTTAAACTGTCCCCAAACATCTATTTTTGAATACATACGATACGCTTTACTTCAGCTATACAAACGTTTCTAACGAGGACAAGCCAACGTTATACTACTACTACAATGTGTTCTTCTTAACTGGCTAGCAACCCAATGTCACATTATTTAAAATATAATGTAAAAGAAAGCTTCACGTAGAACATTTGTAATTTTTTTGCGACTTCAGTTTTTATCGCTTCATAATTAATTATCTGCACAACATGTTTTGATGCGAAATTCCAAAACATCATTTGAAAGTAAATTCAAGAGGTATTGTCGAATGGTCACGGATTTCGAATATCGTGGGCAGACTTTTTTATGTTTCTCTATCGATTTCATTACTTAGAAGAGTCGTATTTGCTGCTTTAAGATTGTATTCAAAACACGAATTATTCGATGAATAGCTATGAAATTCCACAAATAACATTCTATTGGCGCTAACAATGCAATAAACTGTATCCAAAATAACTTTTTTATGTCACCGTTGTAAATTTGGTTCGTAGAACGAAGGTGTATTTTATATCCAAACCCTTTTTAACTGTTATGGAAAATTACATGTAAATTTGTTCACGTACTGCATAATATTTTTATTGTTCAAAAGCTTAATAATAAGGAAGTCAACACATTTATAAATCCGCTACGTGAATGTAATTTTCTGGAGAGTTAAAACGCGTTTTTGTGAAATTTAAAGAGTATTGTTGAGTATTTAATTTTCTAAAATTTCACAGTAAATTATTGTGCTTATATACAGATATGTACAAACGAAATTCATTGTTGAACTAACACAAAACTTAGTCTGTCGAATTTTCAACTAAATTTTATTTTCCTTAATACTAATAGTGGAAATTGCTGTTTTGCCAAAGTCTCTATCTAGTTTGTTTGACTTAACAAGAATGCTTTAAATAGCGGAATTCCTTTGTTCCCTTTTTAATTTAGTATTATTAATATTGTTTCATATTCTTATTGCCTTTTCCCATTGAAACCAACACAATTTAAATAATACGTTTAATTAGATTTTTATTAAAAATTCCCCCGGCTTGCCTTGACCCATAAACCAACTTAATTATTTTAACGAAGACTTTAATTTCCCCGGAGATTCGCTCTTTGGTGGTCCGTGAAACTAGTTTTTGTAAATCTCCAATATTTTGAAGCTACGGCTTTCTACTCGGTCTTTAATCAGTGTTAAATAACCTGTTTTCGCTGTAGTTTCAACGAAGTTATTTTGGAACATGCATTTTTATGTTTATTCTGGAATTTAGATCAACGTAGTTTATGACTAAACGATGGTTAGATACTAACAATAATAACGGTTAACTACAAGGGTCACCTCAAGTAGTATAAACATATAACGATCTGAGATATTACGTTAAATAGTTGACAACCAATTAATTAAATTCATCTACCATAAGTTTTAGAAAAGGGATTATTTAATAAAAAATAGCGGTAGACAAGCAGCCATTATCATCCATAAACACAAACACCAATAAGACCGGGTACCAAAAGTAAATTAAGTTGTGTTATTACGTGTTTTAACAAAATTTTGGGGTTTTAGTTTTTTTAACTGTTTTAATCCTGATTTAAGTTTCTCCTGTTCACACATTATTTTATTTAACATTTCCTTTCATTGTTTATTTAAATACTTTTTCACATAAGAAAAAAAAGTGTCCTACTTGGGTGAACACGGAAGAAAAAATAATCAAAAATAACCAAGTTTTTATTTATACACAGGTTTTAAAGTAATGATAATAAAACACTTTTAAAACTTGCTTTCGTCCGAATTCTTAGTTCTTTTTTTTAATGATCAGAAGATGACTCCCACTGATTGATGAATCAACTTCATCCTTACTTTATTAACGGCCATGATGTCAAAAAAATTACGCCACCCAATTAGGAAAGGCTTAAAGACTATTAACTTTCATTAATTATTATAATAAATATTGATGAACAAGGATCAAACGGAATTAATTTTCTTATGTTATTCACAATCAATGCCTTTAAAATCGTTATGAAAATCAAAAGCGTTAAAATGCATTTTTAGAGTTACGATATTACAATAAAAAGCGTATTATAATCGATTAAAAGTATATAATGAATCCGGAAGATTTTAACAAATATCATATACTATTTAGTTGTTCCGTGAGTTATGTAATACGTATTACAGACAGATAGAAAGTTTGATCAATGTAAGTTAACAGTACAAACGTATTATGGATATGATACATGGTCACTTAATACAAGAGACGTGCACACATTGTAAGAACCGTACTGTGGGAAGAATTAGTTTCTGCCCGAATAGATAATAAAATAAAAACAATATGATATAGAAGTACGAACAACGTCGGAAACAGAGTCAAGAGGGCTTCGAAGAGTTCAACTGGTGAAGAAATCTCGTCCATTGGTACCCAAGGGAACTAGGAGATAGTTCAAGGTCTGTAGATCAGAAATATAAACAATTTCATTGGAAACACGCTGCAACATAAAGTATTGAACCGAAAAGAGTGAAAGCATACTGGGCAAGTCTTCATCCAGTAGAATAGATGGATAGTGGCCATTGATGTTGATGATTACCTTCTAGACAGAGCGGAAAACCTCTGCGACTCTGAACCCAGAGATCGCAGGCTCATAACAACACAAAAAATCTTTATTAATTGTTAATTTATACGCATATTTTACACCTCTAGACAATGACATTTGAGATAAACGACTATCAAGTTTTAAATGGAATTAGAAACTCAAGCATGCCTATGCTGTAACATAATATAATACTTTTCCTTTCCTTTATTTGAACAATATTACATTAATGTAGATACAATTTGTTAGGTTTTAAAGTTCGCAATAATGCTTTTTTTTTTTTTTGAAATCGCATCTTAAGACTAATTTGACTTTCAGAGTGGACCACTATTTAGATTAAAAAAAACTTAGCTTTAGCAGTGCTTTGTGAACAAGTAATTCCAAACCTTCCTCTTACTCATCTTCTTCCCTATCTTCTTCCCCTTCCTTCACTATTAAACTAATTCCCAAGTCGAGGATACCATAGTTACACGGTTAGAACACCTACGCTGTATCACATAACATAAGGACATAGCTGTATCGAACCTTCCATCAAAACTTATACATTTCACCTGGCTTGTCGTGATGAATTTATTTGCGAAAAGTAACACTTATAATTGCGTACGGCCGTTCGCCCACCACGACTGCTCGCGAGAGAAACGGCCGGATAATGGCCCGCCAAGATATCGCGGTAAATAAGAAAAGAGGAAGCGATAAAACTGCCGTATCCGGGAATCGAACCAGCGCACCGGCCGAGTGAAAGGAGGAGGCGTTGGCCACCGGGCCTCGCCTCGATTAAGGTCAATCAGCCTTACCGAAGTTTTACGATTAGGCCGCAATTAATTTCGTGAAGCCCCTTAAATAATTACACGAACGACTTTGTTTTATATTGCTGCGCTTATTTAATAGCAGTTTTACTAGCATGTTGTTGTTTTGGAATTTTAACGTTTTGGAACAAATAATCGTTTTAGCTTCAGTTAAATTGATTTTTACAGCCTGCCGTTCAAGTATTCCAATTTTAAATCCTTCAACTACAGAACGAAAATTTATGTCCACGAAGCAGCAAAAACCATTGAAAAACGGATTGTAATTATGACATTGGCATTCTATTTTTATATAAGCAGAATTTTTTTTTGGAAGATAATTAAAATAATACACAAACGTGCGTGCACACTTAGTCGTACAATATTTTACTTAGTTTCAGGTTTAAAAAAAGATTTTATCCTTTAAGTACTTACCGAAAATAATCACATAATATTATGAATGATTAAATCTAGATATGTATTATGTATGTTTGAAGCGGCAGTGTACTCTAACTAACTAACCATCAGAGAGGACGGACCACCATACAAATCTGTCTTGGCAATCTCTTGCTTCGTTCACATTCATACATCGTCTCATACATACTTTTCTGTTATTCTGCATCTTCACATGGCCTGACTCGAGTATTTGGTTCACTTGATCATGTCTTCCTCGGGCGTCCTCGACTTCTTCCATTCAATTTCGAGTCATGTTCTTTTTTACAGTCTTTTCTTCGTTCATTCGCTCTACATGCCCAAAGCATCTAAGCGTCCCTTCTTAATCCTATTCATTACGATTACATCAACCTTGCATTCTTTACGGATATTCACTTTTGAACACGGTCATACATAGTTTTGCAGCACATATGCCTCAGGAATCTCATATCTACAGCATTTAGTGTACTTTTATCCTTTTATCTGTCAGTTCCATGCTTCACTGCCATACATCAGGGTTGGTTTATACCAGGTGCCAAGTGCTTATGCACTCCACTGTAGACTGCTAGCTACGCTTCTTTGGACATTTTTTTAATTTGCGCTGAAGCATAAAAAATGCACAACCGTTTTTCATTTGTTATTTCTAGATCAATGCAAACTGTGTTCACCTTTTGATGGCATTTATATCATGAGCTATGAAGCTTTAAACCATCCATTCAATTGAACAAAATAAAATGATTTGTTGGATAGCAAAAAGGGTTTCGGAAGGGGTGCTAAAACTGCTGCTCAGTTATAAAAATACAATTGTATTACTGTGTGAATACGTTTGTATTTATTACCCGTGGTAGTTTGTAATTTGCAAGGGTAGCGGTTGTTAACTTATAGGGTAATTAGGTTGAGTTGTTGCAACGATTACCGACAAGGATTTAATGTCGGTTGAATTGAAAGTGGTACCTGCGTAAAACAAATCGGGTTTATTTTTATTTTTTGCTGTTGTAAAAAACGTATTTGAACATCATTTTATAAAATCTTACAAATAAAAGGCATTTTCTTCAAAACGCTTTCGTATTTATGGCGATGAAAACATAATTAAAAAAGTATTCATTATTAAGATAATAAAATTAAAATAATATTTCTCATTTTTGACATTCATGAAAGCAATCTGTTTCATTATTATTTTCTACTTCTTGCCGTTGATAGGAATTCATTGGATATTAAATTCAAAATAGGGACGAGAAATTACAATTTGTTTAACCGGAAACCTCTGTGTTCTCGAAAGTCCGGAAATTAAACGTCTTATTATTACTAAAATGAAATAGAATTACCTAATGGATAAACAGTGGAAATAATTATTTTTTTTCAGAACGTAATAATCGCTTTTAAATTTATCAATGTAATTATTATCGAACGTGTAATAATGTACGGCCTTCTCTGAACAACTCACTTCGTGACATGTTGTCGACTCATCACACCACTACCATAAAGTTATACGAGTTTTCGATGGATATTCGCGGCGGTGTTGTTCTGCAAATTTAAAAAACGGACTACCGCGGGGATCTCGCCTAGACGGGAGGTGGCGGGAGCGCGCGACGACCTCTGCATCGGAAGAATTTACTGTGGCTGAACAAAATGGCCCAAAAACACGCTATACCAAACAAAATGACCGTTAGGATCCCCCCACAAGCCAGGTGCGCCAACTTCGAAAAAAATCATTTCCCCCGGCCTCAACAGCCCTTGTAACTTTGCTTTCTGGATGACATTCGTATGTCTTATCGTAACTTTAACTAGTAAATATTGCGGGTATTTTTATAATTCGCACTATTTTAAAAAATAATCAGATTTTCTTTCTTCTGTAAAGTTGTCGAAATGGATATTTAGATTTAATAATCAAAAAGAGACGATATGTGAAGGGGTATTCAAAATATGTTTGTAATGATAACTAATCTCAATTATTTTGATATATTTTCAATCATCGCTCTTCTTACTATGGGTATCATTCTCCACTGTCTAGAATGTCGAGAATTGTTAACTCAAGCCATGGTCTTGAAATTTTTGTCACTCTTTACGACTCTACCAAAACCTTGTTCAAGCTCTGACTTGGAACGTTCTTTCAAATGTATATTTTGTCCTATTTTTGTCATTGCTTCTTTATAATATTAAGTGTGTGCTGTTCTTTCTTTGTTGCTATTTTTTCCAATTTCGTGTTATATATTTTTTTTATAATTGGACAATTAAACAGTTCATTAGTTTATAAATAAATAAGTTTTTATCTACCTACTAGCGTGTCAGGTAATGATTTATTTTCCAATCTAAACTCCAATGACGAAGTTTTGTAGGTTTTCACAGAGCACGCAGTTGCCTCGAATCTGTTAAATTCAAAATAAATACAGCGAATAGTGCATTGTTATCCAAGAAATCATAGAAATTATGTTTACGTTGGAAACTTCAATTTGCAAGCATTAGTTAAGCTTTGTAGTTTAGCTGGAAGCTTCCTGGAGGTATTAGGAGCGAGTTAGTATGTAGTTATGGCCGAGGTTTATAAAAGCACGGCTCGAGGGGGATTCTTAGCGCAAGTAAAGCTGTAAACAAAACTTCACTTAAACTTTCAAGCACCCGTGATGCCGCCGCGGAAAATTCTCGAGAAATAATCATTTTGTTTAATAAAAACACGAGCTTGTGATACTTTTAGCGCAGCGTTCATCGTCCGCGAATTGAGCAAAGTGCATTTCTTGTAAAAGGTATTATGCAAGCGTATTAATATAATACCGTGGATCTGTTTCAAACAAAAATTTCATGTAATCGACAGATCTATACGGACTTAAATAATTAACGACTTTCATACATAATTTGTATAAACATGAATTGAAGCACGTTAATTCCTTCTGCATATATTTTCTTGAGTTTGTATAATTAAATTGATGATAGCTCTTTTTCCGTTTATGTGGAAATTGATCGCAAAACGAAAAAAATCTCTGATCTTATGATGGTTTTTAAAAAAATAGTCTATTTAGTTATAATAGTATATTTGCGGCACGTTCCAGAGGGTATCGTGTGAGTATCGCCCTGGTGAAAGACCACCATTCAGAATCGAAACGTTGCTTGAAATGATTTAAGCCATGTTTGGTGACCAGCTTTGAACAGCCAGGTACTTCCCAACCTTCCTCTTCCCCACTACCTTCAGACTCCCAACAAACCCCAACTGGTGATGGCATAGTCTCACTGTCTCTAGACGGTTGGGAGCAGTTGGAACTCTTGTGCGGTATTAACTATAAAAATACAAATAAAATAGTTGCGGAAGATTTTTTTAAATCAGCACGGAAAAGTATGTTATGACAAGACATCGCGGATAAAAATGCTTACAGTTTTATTTACAACTTCCACATCTGCAATAAAATAATGTCATTCTTTCTACATATTATTATATATTGCAACTAAATAAACACATGCTCAAAGCTTAAATTCTTTGAAAAACCTTAACAATTTAAAAAAAAAAAACGTTTTTATCAATTACGAAAGCTTTCGTTTATTTTAATAAGGTCTAAGGTGTAATAAACTTCTGTTTTTTAGTCTCAGTTAACCGCTGATTCCTGGCCCATTTCAGCCTATGAACAAATTATGATCAGCTGACAAGCATAACGGTTATGGTGTTTGTACTGTTCAAAATTTGTTCGGAAGCTGAAATGGGTTGAAAATCGATGTTTAACGTGGGACATTAAATTACGAAAAAAAAAACAAAATAACGCTAACCGTTAAATTGCGACGATGTCAAATGTGACAAAAGTTTGAAATACCCCAATATAAGAGATAAAAGTGAAATCTCTCTACGCTTCGGCCCAAGTTTTGTCCATTACAAGGCAGTTTACGACGTAAATTTCTTCATTAAGTTTGTCCGTGAAAGTTTCTCTCATCGGTTTATAGTGAATCCCCTGGGAAATGGTTATTAAATGTCCTTTTAATATTGAATTCTACTTCCAGAGTTATAAATTGCAACGGGAAGAAACGAGCGATGATGTGACTAATGGAGTGCTATAAATTATAGCTTTTTGGTAATTTTATCAGTCGCTTTACGTCGTCTAAGTTGTCGCTTGTAAAACAATAATAAAACTCAAACTTTAAATAATAGGATTTATTACGCCTTCGCTGCTTGTTATCTACTGATGCTTTTTAAATGGCTGATTTTATAAAGAATGGCAGAATATTATTATTTTAAAACCTACGCGACTGGTTTGAGTTTAGTTCCGATGGGTTGTACCTACCGGGACGTAAGGTTAGGATAGATAACCTCCGATAAGAGATCGTATTAGAAGAATGTGATTTCTTTAATGATTACAATTATTAAATCTAATAGTGGGGATTATAATAAAAATACTTTGTGTAATTCACGTTTTCTTTTTAATAAAAAATAAACGATTGGTAACTACTCGAAGTTTTGTCAACATCGTCAAATATTTAGGGGGCACTTTTCAAGTCCTTCACGTTCAAGTCTGAGGCAAGTAAAAGGCTGTTTAATATGTCTTTTCGTTTAATTAATAAACCCTTAAATCAAACAGTTGGTTTTAATTATAATAATAATTTGAATATGTACAAAGAACGAATAATCTAGTAATTATGGTTCATTTCGTTGACTTACCTAACATATCCTAACGATCTTACTTAATCTATTTTTATCTAACCTAACCTAACCCAGCATATCCTGAACTAACCTTTTACAATAAATAGAGATGAATAATACGTTCCATAAGAAGAAAAAAATCATAAAAAAATATTTTGATAAGATTTCTCTATAAAAAAAAAAACTCCTAACATATTTGAATAAACTAAAACAGATAATTTTTCAAGATAAAAAGCAGGCACTATGTTTAAACTTCTCCCATTTTTTTTCATTCACTTGATTTTTTAAAGTGAATTATGATTTATTTAAAATGGCGGGTCTTCTTTAATGCAAGAACTACTTACACCATTATTTTATCAATTACGCCGATCGTGTCTGTTTTAAGTATGCCAAATATGTCGTGGGCATCAAAACCGCAATATGAGGAATACCTAAATATCAACTTAGGACTTCCGCTCACATGGGAATCGACAATCTACGAACATCGTTAGACGGTGACCCAAAAATTTTCAATTCGCAGCGTATTCCAAGTATTTTTATTGACTGGAATATTTTTAATGGGACAGAACGCTAAGGGGTTAACAAGGGAGAGTTTGCGAATTTTCTCTAGTCGTTTTCGTGATGAGTGGCCCAAGACAGCGGTAATTTTTTTTTACAAAAGATATTTAAAAAAACGAGAGAGAACTACAAAATATGTATGTACCATAGTAACTAACCGTCACGCCATTTCTCCGCAGGGGTAGGCAGAGAGGACGGACCGCCAAACAACTCTGTCTTGGCACACACTACTTGCTTCATTCACCTTCATACATCGACTCATTTAATTTATTTTATTATTATGTATTTTTTTTGGAAAACAAACAGTTTATATATACATATTTTGAACATATTTATAAGTATGTTGCATTCACCAGTGAAGTTTCCGCTAATAACACTCTTCTCACACATACTCTTACATACGCTCATACATACTCTTCTGTTATTCCGACTTTTCACATGGCCCGACTCAAGTATTTGATTCACTTGGTCGTGCCATGTCTTCGTCGGGCGTCCCCGACTTCTTCTTACATTCACTTTCGCATCATATATTCTTTTCACACTCCTTTCTTGGTTCATTCGCTCTACATGCCCAAACCAACTAAGCGTCTCTTTCTTGATTATATTTATCACGCTTTAATTCTTGCATTCTTTTCAGATATTTACATTTTTAACACGGTCATACATGGTTTTACTGCACATACGATTTAGGGAGCTCATTTCTACAGCATTCAGTGTATGTTTACTCGCTTACTAATTCATCAAAAAATTACTGCATTTACGTATTTGGAAAATGTTTGGTTACGTTTTCTGCAATTTGACCGCAATTTAGTCTGCAGTTTTGTATCTTTTACTAACAACTTTTCACAGTTAACGTTATTCACCGTTTTTGCAACGGTAAGTAATATTTGATAAGTGAACCAATTTTGTGAAACATCTCTTGCGGAAGAAAATTGTGATAATTCCGCACCATCGACCGGTAGTTTCTGTTAATGTCATAACGCAGTTTTGGTAAAACGTGATATTTTTTTTTGCTGAAACATTTGTTAAATAAAGAACGATTCAATTTCAACAGAGGTTTGAAAAAAAACTTTAAAAATTCATTGGGATGAATATCTGACCAGATCTTAATATCCAGGTATCTCAAAACAAATCAGGGATGCCATAGTCCCACTGACTCCGGATAGTTAGAAGGAGTTGGGACTCTTGTGTGGTATAAGCATAATGTTTTATAAATCGATTCCTACCTCGAATAATCGAATGACCCTTTTGTTATTGTCAACTCTTACAGAAAATTATTTTTTGTTGTCCTGTCATGCTCGCGCACTTAATTTGTAACACCATTTGATTATTGTAAAATCAAATATTTCAGCTATCATGCCTCAATAATACTCATTGTTAAATAGTCGGCAATCGCCTTAGCACGACCAAAAGAAATTCAGTAATATTTGATGTGTATGTATATAAAATATGTATATAAAACAAAGTGTATGTGTTCTATTTATAAAAGAAATTCAATTCATATTTGGCGTTAGTATCATTATATTTGTTAATTATGTGCATGTTGATTTAGCTAATGGACAATTAAAAGAGTGGCGCTTAACACATATTGCCGGCGCTACGACATCGTTAAATTTAATGATTATTTTTCATAACGCATTTGGCTATCTAAGGGAACACTTAAAAGTTACAATTTCAATTATTTTCACGTTTGACATTGGAAAGTCTTTATACGTCATTTGGACCTTAACGCCTAAGCATGTATTGTTTATTTCAACTCTTGTCTCGTTACTTATACTTACATCAAAACGGAGATGACATAGTCCTACTGGTTCTAGGTAGTCGAGAATATTGTGCGACAGTCAAATAAAAAGTCAGTATGCCAGATGTGTTGGATTTGAAATGGACAGGAGGCAGAATTTGACTGTGATGTTCAATTATGTGATAATTGTTATTATTTAATAGTTTAAAAAATCAGAAGAATTAAAGAAAATATCGAAGAACATTTTTATTTTAAAGATTTAAATTTTTGTTATAATTTAAATGTTATTATTTTGTTTTGTTCTGTTATTTCATTTTAATTTTTTATCCCCCTCTGTATGTATATATAACCGCACAAGTTGATTTTTTTGTTTAGTTTAATTTTGTACCCTGTTGATGCTTAGGCTAAGCAAAACCAGTCGGTCATAAAAAATAAAATAATATCCGTAGTTTTTTATAAAGTTATTTTTTCATTTATTTAAATAAGTTACACCACAAAGTGATTGATTTCTAGGAAAATATATTTTTATTTAATTTACATTAGTACAATCTTTTTGTTCAATGGAAATACATAAAAAAAGGTTTAAGTTTGATTTGGGAAGATGTTCTGTTAGAAGTATTTAAGACATCTCTCATGAAGCTGACTATAAATTCTAAATATAGACTTCCCTGATACAATCGGGAAGGATGTGTGTAACACATTCAAACCCGGCGGTTGTTTATAAGGTTTTTTAAACATTTTGTATCGAATTCAGGTTGCGTGCCGCCATAATTAGTGCTTTCAAAACTAATAACCTGATAATATATGCGAACTAATGCCGATGAGTTCCGATCATAATCACGATTAGTATTTCTTAATTAGGTACTTCCTCTTTGATAGAAATATTATGTTGATTTTTATTTTATTTATTGATCGATAACGATAAATAACAGTTTTAAAATGATAAAAGTGGGCAAATGAGTTTTTAAATAACGTCGTTGACGTTATTTTATTCATATTTTAAAATCAGTTAAAAACGCTACAATTATTATATTTTTTAATAAACCATAGTAATTTTAATACCAGATAAAATAAAAATAGGTACTTACTCGCAGTATCACCGCTATTTTGAGACCTGAATTTAAAATCATAGGCTGAGTGTATATGGATGTAATTTGACATTAAATTACGAGAGGTTAAATTTTTTTTATATAATACTGCACAAGATTTCGAGCTGCCCATAGCCAGGGGGGACTAATGCATCCATAATATTAAAGGCAATTTTAAGAAGCTGATAGTAGAGTGGGGAAAAATAAAGTTCTAATTAAGATATATCTGCCGACATCCGGTCACAAACATAACTAAAGATATTACATTACATGCCTCATTGAGTGACCTTAAAATTTGTACAGAACATTAAAGTGACATGTTTGAAAGAATTACTAAAATTATTGACCATCACAAGTAGAGGTATTCTCTACTTTCGTATGTAAATGAGTGTAAATGTAAACGCCGCGGATGTGTAATATGTAAACTATGTAAATACATACAAATTCACCTCGCTTCGTGGATCACAGCATAAAGGGAATAGCATTTTACATAGGGTTTATAACACCGTGGAGATCGCTGTTATCGAATTCTAGCTTTGATTCCACATCGTCCCAAACGACACGCATTGTGACGTAGTCAAGAAACTATCTAATTTCGAATTGTCCAATTTTTTGTCTGGTTGTTTGATCGGTAGTCAAAAATAACGGTCATCAAAATTAAAATAAAAAACTGATGGGCCGAGAAACTGTGATAAACAGGCTATGAAATAGTACATCTAAAACAAACAAATGCATTTTTGTTAATGGCTGATTTGATGGCAATATCGAATATGGCGAAGGTTTAAACAACTAGGTCTAATGAGAGCCCTCATTGATAATTATTTTTCTGGTGTACCATCTCATTGGAGGTTAGCTATCATCCGGGTCAACTTAGTGTAGCGTTTTCCTTAATCACCTCTTACGTCAATTTCTCCCCGGATCGTCTCTCACGATGTTATTTAGATACTGGAGATTTCTAGAGTTTTTTTGTTAACCATTGAAAAATTACGCTAAACGTCACTTAGTAGGATTCTAATACAAGCAATACTACAAATGATGTATCTGTTCATTCTATACAGGTGGTTAGAAAAATGTCTAAGGTTTACTGTGCATAAAGTTCTTAAGCTTTAATCTTTAAAAATCTATAAAATACGTACATACTAAAATGTTTGTAATAGGTACAGTTTGAAACCCAACGAAGGTGCTTTTGAACGGTTTACCTCATATTCTAGTATGAATTTTATATTGAATTGAAAAAAATACAGTTTAACATTTATTATTTCTAATTTTGAAACTGTTAATTCGTTTCAAACAAAAAACATTTTTTTAAACATTGTTTAACATTTTTTTTCACTGGAAACCTTAGATATGTTCCTAACTACTTGTATATAATAATTAACACGTAAATCATTTAAAGTATTTATTGTATTTGAATCCTACATAGTGTGTGTTTTTTAATGCTAACCCTTAAGGGTCAGCACCCAAAAATACACACTTTTTGGCTTTCTAGTACAAGAAAAACCACACATTATTTATATTTAAATTCAACATTGGTAGTTTTAGAAAAATATCTATGGTTTCCAGTGAATACAATTCTTAAACAGCAATATTTTAAATTCTTTCTGAAATGTGTACTGGAATTTTAGGTTAAATGATCAATAATGCCTTTGCTGGTTTTCAAACTGAACTTTTTACTGGTATTTTAGTATGTTTTTCATAGAATTTAAGAAGGATTACATTTAAAGACATTTTTCTAAGTACCCATAGAAAATTTCCAGTAAAATTATTTGTAGTATTGCTTGTATTAGAATGCTACAGAGTGACGTTTAGCGTCATTCTTGAGTGCTGACTCTTAATGGTCGAGATATAGTGAAACCCCTGAACAAACTTTGAAGGAATCCACTATTCTCACATCTCTGTAACACACTCGTAAATATTCATTACAGTTACATATTTTGTAAGGCCGACCATGAATATATTTGCCAGCCTAACAGGTACCATGGAACGCGCCTCTCAAAGACACGACCATAGACCGTTTTACCAACTAATTTCAAATGCGGAATAGAAAGCGACTGTGAGCGCACTTTGTGAGTCATGAGCTTTTGATTTATGGGAGAAGAGTATGATGTTAAAAATGAGGTAGTCTGATAAGCGGTTAGTATGGGTATTAAAATAATATGTATGTTCCTTGTTCCGGTACTGAATGACTATACATAACATTTTAGATTTTAAGAAGAAACATGAAAAAACGAGTGTTATCGTCTTATGCACAGTAAAACGATTTACTTTACCACGTTATACGTTTACCTTCAGGCTTGCCTAGTGAGGCAGATTACCAAGAAAACAAAAGTAATAACTGTATTCAAATATACAAAAAACTAAGTTTATATGTATTAAGCAAGTACGGATAATGGTCTATAATTCTATTTAATTAATGTTTCTGTAATATATATATATATATATATACTGTTTACAATGTATAGATCTCTTGCTAAAATATATAAATGTACCTACACCTTTATACACCCTATGTATTTTATATGATTATTCTGCTTTTATTTTTCATTATTTTGCTGTTATTACTGTATTTAAATAAAAAAGATTTATTATTATTATTATTATCTACAAGTTTTTCTTTTCTTTTCATACAATATTTTTGAACCTGTTATTTATTAAATATTATTAGTTCTTTTCATCAACAATATTTTTGTATCTGTTATTCAATATTCTTTTTTATTCTATTTTACCATATTTTTTTGCACTTATGCAATGGCATGATGCACAGGTTATTGTTAAAAAAAATTGTTAACGTTTATGTTAAAGCCTATAACGGGCGTATATAAATAAATAAAAGTACCAATAATATAAAGGTAGAGTTGCAGAGCATACTACTTACCTGACCGATTCTAGTCTGATGTAACCTAATCTAACTTAAATTGAACTAACCTTGCCCAACTAACCTAATAAAACGAAACAAAACCATACGAAAACTAACCCAACTAAACCTTACTTAACATAGCCTAATCTTAGCTGACCTAACCTAACCTAACCTCGGTTAGAAAATGATAAATATAATTAACATTGTCATTCATATAGCTCAAATTAAAACGGTGTTAAATTTCTATCCGACATATACATTCAAAACACCGATACTTCCTACCCTGCTAAGCATTTTAATTTCTAAATTATCAGAAAGTATTAGAAAGTAGAAAAGAGTAATTTATTAAAAAAACCGCTTCAAATTGCACTGTAAAATGATTGGACCTAAGTAGAAAGATAACAAGTCAAGCATAGATCCACGCATCCATCACTCAAGGCTTAATTGCATGAGCGATAATCACCATTGTACTGTTCTTATAACAACAAAAAAAAACTAATTTAGCATGCCCAAGCTTAATAAACAAATTAGTATTTGATAGAGAGTTTTGTTGTTCACATATCACGTCTCAGATTTAATCGCCCGACCCATAGAGAAAACGAAAAAATCTGCCTTTCAAACTTTTCATAATAACTATTAGCCTGCGTTAATTTCACATGGTGTCAACGAGCGGACACCATTTCGGGTTCGCGGATAAAATATGGTTTTAGTTTAGAAATTATAATTGTTGCAACACAATGGTGAACCCCGCCCCCCTATCGAAAGTATTTTAATGGGAACGATTCATCTTAGTTCATGAAATAGTTTCACTTATTGAGTTATGTGAATTGTGATCTTAAGATGTGATACAGTGTTCACCAAAATAAATATGTTAGTATTCGTCCACATATCTCCGTAGTTTATTTGTTATAATAATATTATTGTAACCCCTTGTTGGGAATTGCGTGAGGTGAAAATAATGGATAGAGAGTTTTGAAAGAACATGACTAACAAAATAACTCATCATCACGTCGTTTCTCCCGCATGAGGGGTAGGCAGAGATGGACCGCTACAAATCTGTCTTGGAACACACTCCTTGCTTCTTTCTCATACACACTGTTCTGTTATTCTGACTCTTGACATGGCCCGACTCAAGTATTTGATTCACTTGATCGGGTCATATCTTCCTCTGGCGTCTCACACTCCTTTTTCCTCGTTCATCCGATCTACATGTCCAAACCAAGCGTCCCTGTCTTGATTCTATTCATTACGCTTACATCTATATTTTTAGTATGTTCATATATGGTTTTACATGTTACACGCGTGTTCATAATCGATACGTTCTTTGAAAGGCTGCTAAGTTTGATAACTGGCAGAGGCGTGCACTCCATGAAGGCACATAAGCACTGCCTACCCTGCCATACTTGCATACAAAATTATGTATAGTATTGGATTAAATTATTGCAAAAAATAAATGTACACTTTAAAAAATATGCGCGAAGTTAAGCTAATCGCCCCGCCGCGAGCGCCCAACCGACCGTCCTACTACAACGTGTCAAAAGCAGTTACTACATATGCTCAAACGCCGCCAACGTAGTAGATTATTCTATGTTCACTAGAACACACTTAATGTGTATGCTTTGAGCAATGCGCGCGTTCAAATGGCTAGTTTGTTTTAAGTATCTTTGTTAGCGTCTAAGCGATGCTTTTACAGAACAAATCCAATAGCAATCAGTGACAACTTGTAGATACCTATTTCTATTTTCTATTAATCCGCCGTTTTTCCTACTGCCCACCATGATTTCTTTGCACGCTACTGGTGACCAGATCTGAATATCCAGGTACTTCTCAATTTTTTCCAATCTCTTTTCCTTCTCTTTCCTGTCCCCACTACCTTCAGCCTCCCAACATACCCCAACTGGAGATACCTATCATAGTCCCACTGGCTTGAGACGGTTGCGAGCAGTTGGGATTCTTATGCGGTTTTCGCATTTAAAAAATGTGATTAAAAATATTTTAAGACTTATTTTCGTTTTTTATATTTATTTTTGACCAGACCGGTTTCACCTTAAAACGGGCATCTTAAATTTTATCATTCTGAAGATGTCCGCTATTATCTATCATAAATTAATGTTATGATTAAATTCCACTACATCAGTTACAGAATTAGAAATAATAAATCGAATGTGTTTTATAAACGACTGGTCATTATACAATATATAGATAAATCTATAGATAAATTACATTTGTTTGCTCTACTAGAATTTAACACATCATGGGATACTTACAAATAACATTAGCATATCTTTATTTCGATCTTAACACGATGTATTTTTTTAAATGACACTTAAATGCATGTGCAATAAACCAATGCTTAGAAAAAAATTAATGTGGGTTTCTTTTTGAATATATTCATGGGTATTAAATGACTGGCGCTGGTAACAATATACGTAAAAAAAATCTGCACTTTACAGCTGATTTTATACAAGGCAAGGCAAATGGGAAAAATAAAAACCAAACGGTATCACCCATTAAGAATGAAGTAAAAAACGAGTTTAACCCGTGTCATAAACCTCAAAAAGATCAGGCGCCTTTTATAATATGCTTTCAAAACAAGTACAAGAAGCAGACATGGCCCGATCAAGCCAATTAATTAAACGAGGGTCCTTAGTACAGATGGAAGAAGTCAGAGACGCCTGATGAAGACATATCACGATCAAGCGAATCAAATACTTGAGTCGGGTCATGTCAAGAGAGAATAAAAATAATGTAACATATGCGAAATCGTATGAATGTGAATGAAGCAAGGAGTGTGTGCCAATACAGAGTTGTGTGGCGGTCCATCCTCTCGCATGATGGATAATTAGTTAGCTGGGAGGGCTATTGACAAGCTTTCAGAATCTAACTCGTTAGTGAATAAATCAATTACATAATTCAAATGCTTAACGACGATTGATGTGGCGGCTTTCGCCAATCAATCCGTGGAATGGCTGCTTTAATTAACATAATATATTTGTATGGATTAACCTTCACTAAGTGTTGAACTGTCAAGTTGAAGTTTGCATTGTTTTTCATGTGCAAAACTCTTATTTTTGTTTACAAATGTAAAATATATGTGTTGCGCGAGTGCTTAATAAAAACATAATGGTGAAATGGATTTGACTTATTCGCCTTAGTTCTTCTAAGATATCATTTTAGCATAGCTTTTAAACAGTGTTCACACAGTTATGATTTTTTAAATTAACCTTTAATCTATTTTCTCAAACCTTTACCCGGTTAAACAGCAAACTTAAATATATATTTTACGGATTAAACGATTCTTAATTTTTCATATTGAAAAAGACTGTTTCAATTGTTAACAATTGCAGTGCCACAACGATTGCATTTCTGCAACAGAGAGATCTCTCGATTTTCAGTCCCTTAAAGGCATTAAAATAAAAAAATAAAAACAAATTTACTTGGATTCTTCAACATACATTAAGTTGAGGGTTTGCTACAACAATGCCTATAGGCAACTTCTGATACTTCCAAGATTCTGCAGTGCCTCTACAATGCTCACCGAAGGGAGGGTGCACTCATTCCCCGCCTTACTTCGCCACCGACTAGCCAGCTTCTGGGGGAGGTCACGGAATGCAAACAATATCATTGTCGTGGCTGCATCTGAATGGCTCAGCGCTCTCCTTTCAACGAGCGATAGATGCAGATGATGCGGAGACCACTCTGAAGCATGCTCGATTAAAACGATATTCACTATTTTATTAATTTTTTCTTACGAATTTATGTTTTTTTTAATGTATATTTTTTATTCTTATTTTTGGGTGTATCTCAACTTGTATTTTATTATTATTGTAACTATTTATTATTATCAATTGTGGAAGGTATTGCATTGCACCACTCCTGCATACCTTCTGGAATAAAATTTTATTATTATTATTATTACATCATACGAAAAGATGTGTCGTTAATAATAAACTGTTCAAAAGTAAATAGGTTAAAATAGCACAATGTTTCAATGTCAAAATGGTACATGATCTAATGTAAAACGAGTATAGGAACTACATTTCAATAAATTAATTCAAAATTACAATATTTTAAAATGACACAATAACATCATATTGAAATAAGTTATTTCTCAGTTCAAGAAACTCGCTTTAATTTATCGTCCGGTTGGACTTCCGCCCACCTCTTGCGCCACTTGTACAGGGAAATAACATCGCTGTTCGCCTTGATCTTGCCAGGTCTGACATTCCACGTGCCTAATGTATACATTATTATAACTAGTCCATTTATAAGCGCTCGTTAAAATGACGACACAAAGTTGTTTTGAATTGATGGCCGAAAATGGTAGGAAATTAAGAATTTTAAACACCGTCTGCGATACATGGAAATACTCAAATGATAGACGACGATATACGATAAACACGACGCGTTGTAATATATTACATTAAATAATGTTTTATAAGACATTATTTGATCAAATAATAGGATTTATCGTTCAATGGTCGATGTAATCATTTAGCTTTGAAAATAAATGGCATTTTATGAGCAAACTTTCATAACACTTGAAAATACGGCATTTTTATTACATATTATAACACATGGAACATTACAGTATAATGCTACAAAAGTAGTTTTCAAGTTTTAGCTTTTATGCGGATACTTGTTTTTAAGTCACTTAGATTATTTTCTAATGTTTGTTTGATAAACGATTAATTTATGATTAACTATAAATAATTTCCTTAGTATATCCGTACG
>JAGWCC010001433.1:0-27269 GCA_022651775.1 Drusus annulatus | reverse complement strand
AAAATGGTGGCAAGGGAGAAAGGGTAAGTAATTAAAACTATCCCACAAAATTGCCAGCTGGCCGGGAAGAGAGGGAAAGAGGGAGCAAAATTCTCCATACAAAGCTCCCTCACCCCGACCTCGTCTCCCGAGCCAATGAAATATTGCGTAAAAACGGGAGAAAAGGCAGATCACCAGCATCCTCCGCCAATACTTCGCAGCTTAACTTCTCTTCGCTCTCAAAATTGCCTTCAACTTGACTCCTGTTTTCATTGACCATCGCCTGTCCCCCTGGACCACCTGACTACCCCTCTCTCTCTGGACCAGACCCACAGCATCTTCACTTGGAAGCCGAGACTTGCAGTCAACCCCGTCATCTTGCATACAACGAGACTGACCACTTGGAGCACTTACTTTGTAGATTGGGACCGCTATCTATACAGTTTACTTGTGCGCCCTGTTACGTCGGGTACACCCTATTTTGTTATAACTAAACTGCAAAAAAGTGGTAATACAAATAAACAAAACATCATGTCAACACGTGCTATGAATGTATTGAGAAATGCCCTGGCATTAGCCCTAGCCACGCCCGAATCAGTAAAAAATCAACGATCCTGACTACACAAGCGCTCCCTCCTAATTTATTATTGCTCTGAGGCTTGAAACAATGATGCCTATACAAAAAGCGATTTTTAAGTTAATGACGTAGAACATCACCACAACGTGTTTCTAAAAATATATATGATAACCAAAAAATGCAATAATTCGAACTCAATAACATTTTCTTTATGTTTTAAAAACAAATGTGTCAAAATAAGAAAAATAAAATGAACGTATGTTAATATCTACGCATTGACACAATAGAAATATAATGTACTCATAATTTTTTTAGGTGTTGTCTAAAATAGGGGTATAAAATGCCATTACATCTTAACCAAAAACTTATAATGGTATAAATGTATTTTATATATATTCCATTCTTCTAGCCTATTTTGTTCTTTACGTTGATTTTTAAAAACACAGTTTTATTTCAATTTGTCTAAGAAATAGTCAACCATATAATTTAAACTCTTTATACTCGTACATGATTTTATATGAGTTTTTCGCAAAATAAATCAATACCTCTTTTTTTTTTCGCTTTTGGTTCACAAATCTAGATGTTAATGGTGTATAAACCTTCCGTTACTTCAGACTAGAACCAAGACACATTTTATTTGATAAAAACGTATCCTTTTCATTTGTTATTGGCTCATTTTATTTCTGTAATTCTAAATATAAAAAATCGTTACCGTATTTTTTCTTACTGCGTGTACTTCAAAATGGCCCATGGCTGAACCGTGATTCTCAATAAATAAATAAATAAGGCCGGAATCCAGAAAAACGCGCAGGTTTGTTTTATAAACAAGAACAAAATCGCAAAAACGGAATTTCTTTATTCTGAAACAAGGCAAAAATATTCCAAAATCGTTCTCCTTTGATTTAAATAATCGACTTTACGTATTTTGAATTATTAATTTGGGTCATACAGGCCGAAAGCGGAGCCATTTTAATATTGGCACACTGAGAGGGAGCGGGCCGTCACATCAGAGCGGGCTGCGGGCTGCGGCCGGCGCGGGCGGGAGCGAGAGCGGCTCCGCAAGAATTGAATTATAAATCGCACCGGACGCCAACAGGCGAGGGGCCGGGCCTGGGCTCTGAGCCCTGGGCCCTGGGCTCTGGGCCAAAACACCGGACCAGAAACTAGTCGTATCAGATCATAGCGGCCGGGACGGAATCCAACATTCCTACATCCAACAAATTGATTTTAAAACGCAGCCCTATCTATAGGCGCGCGGAGAGTGGCGCTAGCGAGAACTGCCTCAGTCAAACATCGATGTTATTATTGATCCTGCACCCCGATGGAAAACGGTTTTTTTCCATTACTCATTAAAAACTAATTCAACCGTTTTGTATGGACAAAAAATAATATAATCTTAGTATGAGACCACAAATTTTATTTTAATTTTTATGTCCGACTGGTTTCGCTTAGCCTAAGCATCATCAGGATACAAATTAAACTAACCAAAAATACAAAGAGTGTGGTTATATATATACATACAGAGAGAGAACACAATATAAAATGATATAAGAGAACAGCGAGAAAACAGTAGAATAACATTTAAATTGTAACAAAGGAACAGAAAGATAGAGACAGACAATATGACTTGCTTCTCGTACAACTCATATTAATATAGTATAACAATAGATAATAATCAACTGCGAGAAGACTGAAGGCATAATCTCCAATTACATCACCTTAACGGCGCCAGAAGAATATACGATGCCCAAGTGGATGGAGGAAGTAGTCAAAAATGTCTCGGAAAGACATCGCACGATCAGTGAGAATCAATGATATCAAGGCTTGGAATAACAGGGGGTGTGTCTGAGAATATATTATTACTATGAATATTATATGCATGTGAATAGAGTTCGTGTCAGAACAGTGTTGTGTGTGGCTTTATTATCATTGTTCACCCATGCGGGAAATGACGATATGTTTACTTAGCGACAAATTCGATTACATGTTTGCATTTATTGTTTGTTGGTTGAAATATGTTAGTTGCGTTTAATTCAAAAATATATAAAAAATGTTTTAAAAACTGTCCAATGAATTTGAAAAACTATAAAATAGAAACGTGTATTATATCCTTTCTCCCATTTGATAACCGTAGCAAGTTTTGTGAGATATATATAAATATTGACATATTGTTGTTCGTTTGGGTATTTACAAACTTTTTTTAAAAACAAAACTTTATGTTTATGGTGAATACCGCACAAAAGTCCCAACTGCTCCTAACCGTCTAGAGCCAGTGAGACTATGACATCCCCAATCGAGGTATTTTGTGAGGCGGAAGGTAGTGGGGAGCCATTTTAAGCAAAATTTCCATTCTGAATGGTGATCTTTCACCAGGGCGATACTTAGGGTATCTACCACTTTGAAACGTGTCGCAAATATACTTTTATTGTTTTATTTGAATTAAATGTCTTATGCCACACATTAATTTAATAAAAGTTATTGGCGCACGCCGAGTTTGAACCGACGACCTTTGTATTCGTAGTCGAGCTTCTTACCACTCGACAATGGAGGCCGTCAAGCTACCAAACTACCCAACTTAGGAGAGAAATCAATTCTCGTGTTGGAGTTATCTTGAGAATTTTTTGTCTGATTTTAAAATACGCCACGTAAACTGCACTAAGCGACCTTAGATGTTCAGTTTTCCTAGGAAATTAAATGATCTTGGAATCAGTAAATTAAAAAGATTTTGCTAATGTGCCTTTGTACAATCATTAAAATCTTGTAGTGAAATAAATTTAACACAGTTTATCTGTGTCTTATTTTCAATTGGCTCACTTTCAGCAAATCTCTCCTCTTTCGAAATGAATATCAGAAGCGATTTTTTCCCGATGCGGTATTAGGTAGCTGCTAGGTATAAACGAAACAGAAATAGGAACTTAACACCCCCAAATGGAGGCCAGTGCAATACGCAGGCCCCATAACGCTGTGCACGCTGCTAACTAACTGACCTACTTCGGCTAATTATTCCCATCTTAAATACGTAACCGCTAGCCGCTTCGTGGAGCACCAGTAAACCCAGCGTGCCAGCGTTCCCCGTATATATCCAGCGTGCCCAATATGCCAAGCGTGCCCAGTATGCCTAGTGTGCCCGATCGGACACATTCACCCACCCTGCTAATAGTAAGTAGAAGTCAATAACAGTTATTATAATAAGTGACCAGAGAAAAGAAAATCTCGTGCTATTATTATTATTATTAGTCGCCATTAAGATACTGCGATTAAAAGAACGCGGGGAAAAGCGATAACCGTTTATCTTTACCAACATTATATAATCATAATTTTATTTTACTCCGCCTCCGTTTCGCGTGACCGGCGATCACATCCCTCACAACCTCCCATCAATATATAAAGGATTCATAAAAAATCAATCTGATAAATTGAGATACTTCAATTCCCGCTACTATCCACTAGACATCGTAAAGAAGTGTAAAAAATATATTTATACCGATGTGAAGGCAGTGATTCGCCTTTCGGCAAAACGGGCGAGTAAACAGCACACGGATTTATACTTTATGAGGAAAAACTGCCATAAAATATCTGAATAATCTGCCCTATCAGCGCCGCCCTATAGCGCTGCGGAGCCAGGGGCAGCCATCCTTCGCTGCGTCAATAGGCGATACATGCTCGTAGGTACGTGGTTCTATTATCAATATATATATTATACCGATGCAATCCATTTTACTCAGGGATTATTCCATCGAACGTTTTATGTGCATGATTATAACGGCTTTGCTTTTGTTTCACCTGTTATCATCTATTTCTCCGTTAAACAAACACGTAACTATAATTCGGATATAAAACAGGGATTTTATTAAAACCTAAATGCAGAAGCAAAAATCAAACAAAAAATATATATTTGAAGTGCGGCCATAATGATAACCTAAGCTCATTCCGTGGAAAAATCTCATCCAAACATACGTTGAATATTGCGAAAGATTGGAGACTGCCTTCCAAGTAGGTTACTACTTTTATGCGGTCGGGAAAATGAAATGTTGCCTCATTTTGCGTCCCGTACAAACTTAAAATAACTTTCTAATGAACTCGTCTACATACATTAACTATTAATGCAAAATACGACTGAAAGATGGCTCAGGGCAGTGTTATTCTTCCAAGATTTTTTTCCGACTTTTCGTCCTTACTTCTCAAATTTCAAATAATTTCCCAAACCCTGAGTAAAAACACCCAACTCCTAATACAAACCCGTACTCCTTAGTTCTTTGAAATTGACTCGTCCCTTTTTGCGGCGTGTGCAGCAATTTGTACGGCTATTTAAAACAGTGTATGGGGTTGAATGTGCCTTAGGCGACTCGGTAAGACGGTGGCCTGACGTAAAACTTGATAAAAAATTCTAGCGAGGAAACTTTTAATATTGCCCATGATGCCTGTAGTCGCTGCGCTGCTTGTGGGAGAGCTTCGAATGTTGTGAACATTGTGATCGAATATTATCATTTTTAATTTACACTAACGAGAAATATATTAGGAATCAAGTAGATACCTTTTTTTATAATCTTTGTAGATGTGGGGAAGAGAAAGGCTGGAAAGTACCTGGCTATTCAAGCAACGTTTCAATTCTAAGTGGTGGTCCTTTACCAGGGCAATACTTAGAGACACACATCAAAAATGTAATCAATGTAACCATCAAAAAGTAAACCCACTTAAACTTAACAATGTCTCACGTGTTTATGAATTCATTCCTCGAATAAAATCAATTTTAAGGAATATTAAGAATCTTCTATAATATATGTAATATATTCAAAATGAAAAACTACTTTAATATTCCGTTGCCTAAATAAAATCTAACTGGAAATAAGGTGTGGAAAGTGGGTGCCCACTTACTTACTCTAGCAGAATGGAAAGTAATTGTTCGAAGAAATACATGTTAATATCAAACTTCTTTCATTATAATGGAACAATTTAAATTGATCATGAAAACCATTTTATTTCTGTGGTATAATTTTTGCTAGAAAGTGTTTTTAATAAAAACATAATTAACAGCATCGACCTCCAATTTGTTTACCGTTCCCAGGGAAAATAATAGAATTTAATAAATTCTAGATATGCGTAAAAACTTCAAATTCTTCCATTAAATTACCCTACCCTTAATATTTTTAACCGATTTTCGTGGAACTTTACACTGTTAAAACACGGTTCAAAACTTCCGTAAACTACATCTAAGAACATCGTTGTAAATGTAACATAAAAATCAGATTTGACGTGTATACACATTTAAAAGTCATAAATATATTTTTTTAACCAAAGCACTACACTGTACCTACTACATCTCTTTATTTTGAAAATATACTAATTGCACGTGAAAGCCTTTCCACCTTTCGGAAGCATTGTCAGTAAGTACTTGTTTCTATGGCCATTATTTTGGCAGCAAATATTTGCTTCGAGAACCCTAGTAAGTTAAAATTTTCCCCCAGAAACGGCAGGTAGGTATATTGCTTAAATAACTAAAACCACATCTATAAGAGAGGTAGATACTCTTAGTATGGTTCTGGTGAAAGACTACTATTGATAATCGAAACGTTGCTTGAAATGGCTTTAGTCATGTTTGGTGACCAAAACTGAATAGCCAGGTACTTTCCAACCTTCCTCTTCCCATCTCTTTATCCTTTCCACTAATTTCAACCTCACTACATTCCCCAACTAAAGGTTCCATAGTCCCACTTCCTCCAGACTCTAGTACGGAATTCTCTTTAAAAATAAAAATAAAAATAAAACTTACATATTTTTTAATAAAATATGATTGAAAATGTAACTATAAATGTATTATCAAAACAACACGTTCATAGGAGAAAGATCAGCTGTAGGATTTTATCAAGCACACCATCACTTTTTAAATTTATGCAGGACAAAGTTCACTTTATTTGTGTGATAATTTGATGCATTTTCTGCTCGTTGTTTACAGTGACAGCATTCGCCTAAGAACCGGCCAGAACTTCATTATTAGTTTTACGGCTTTCACATTTTCCGTCGCTGACTCGCGCCGGTTCCGCCTCTCAAAGAAACTTTACCGGCGACGTCCCATCGAAATGATATTGCTCCCGTTAGTACGCGGGCTTAAACTTAATTTTTTTAAACTTTTTGATTGAATCTCCCCAATGAAGAGAGTAGTGTTTGCTAATTGCGTAGGTATATTTTGAATACTAGTACACTATTAAATATTATTAATCAACTACATATATTAAATATCGCCTAGTGGGGAATCGAAAGAGTTTTAATGATAAAATATAAATATAATCAATAAACAGATAGATGTAAGTTATTTCAAATTCATGGTAATCAAGCGAGATATACGAGCACACGCTGTGAAATATTATAGTTTTGAACGATGAATCATTTGGGGAAACGTACTTAGAAGACATGTTCGCGAGAGACTGATATGATGAAAAAGGTAATGATAGCTGACAGCAGGCAATTTAATTAATGGAGGTCTGAATGCAATAGTCAGTAATAAAACGTTATCAAAGGAATCGAGGTTAGCAGTGGACAATAAATTTCTTATAACTAGTATGCTCTATTGTTTATCGTTCATGGACGAAATTATATGCAATTCGGAATAAAAGAGATGACAAAATTCATTACCATGAGAATAACGCTTAAAGAGTTTGGACATAGAGCAAGAAAAATCCACAAAATATGTACAGAAAAATGCACGATCAAGCTAACAAAACTTTTGAGTCGGGTCATTTCAAGAGACGTATTAAACTATTACGATAGCAAAAAAGTCTATTAAAATATGTATGAATCAAACAGTTTGTTCCGGGACATAATTCTGTTGATTTCCTTATTTTATAGTATTGAACCGAACAGAAAATAATAGAAATGTTTATGTAAGGGTCTATCCTCAAAATTTCCTAACCGAGTTAATGGACCAATAGCGATAGGCTATTCTAAATTATGGGACAAGTCCAGTCTCGTGTCTGAAATAAATTGAGGGGAAGAAGTGGTTCGATCGAAAGAATATCCGATTGAGGAACCTTAGACAATAAACCGGGCTCTGTTCCGCGCCACGGACCGCACGAGGAGCCCAGGCGTAATCTGGTGCTGTTGGCCGCCTACTATTAGACAGTCAACCAACGGTGGATCCTTCGGGGAAAGCTACAGGTGCATTTTGTAATAAAGGTTTTTATTTGTTATTAGCAGAAGATAATTTAAATTAACTGATTCTAAATCAAGTTTACCTCTCACGTAGTCAATCATCTATATTTGTACTCTAGTCTTCTTCTGGAGACCTTTTCTAACAGAAGTTGGCAATCTTTACTTTTCAAAACAGTAACCCAGAACATCCCGTACCAGTGATATTATATCCGAAGCCACGAAGTTCTTTTTTATAATACACAAAATAAAGTCAACAAAGAGATCCTATTGCAAACTTCCAAGATTGAGTAAACGTAAATATTTCTGAAGCGATTCCGAACAAGTTCCGTTTGGCCCTGATTCTGATAAAGGAGTTGCACGAGCATGAATAACTTGATTCACTTTATCTGCAATAATATGCATGCACTCTGGATAATGTGTACCTTTTCTAGTGAGCTGTATAAACAGGGAATATAGATTTTCTATTGAGAATGCATCGAAAACTCACAATCTGCATACTAAAAATGTGATAAAGTAAATCCTAGATTACATTATTCTGTAAAGTGAATCTACATTATAAATCCAAGTGAATAACAAATTATTTTGATAAAAATCAACATTATAAAACAGGTACCAACCAATTTTTAAAACAGAGGAATTTCGAAGAAAAAATAATCATTTTGTGAAATACGTGGAAAGGTTTTTAGAGGTAATTTTTAAAAAAAAATTTTTAATTACAGACAAATAACGTTTACATTAACAATAACAACCCGGGTTTGTCCAAGTCATAAAATTATTCTTTATATGAAATATTTGGATAATATGGAATAAACACGACAACTTAATCGTCGATGAATAGATTTTGCACAGCCCCATAACCATCATGCAGACGTCGTTGTAAACGTCAAATAGTTTAATTGAACCAAAATTTACGATTTAGATATTTAAAAAGTGTAAATTTCATCATAGGACACGAACAGTTTATATGCCGAATCACATGTTAAATTAAATTAATATTAAACTGTTCAATTAATTAAACAAGTCATGCTACGAATGAATAATATTTGAATTGTAAGATGTTAAACCACATTCAAAACATGAAATGTGTTGAAAATATTTTCTCCTTATTTGATGTATGTAATGAAAATATAGTTATATTTTTTAAACTGTTACATATATCATAAACAATAGAAAACTTCATTAAATTTACTCATTTCCTAACAAAACATCGTTTTGCTCATAGAAATCAGTAAATATATAATAATATGTTTAAGGAGATCACTTAATAAAATATTTATCGCGAAAAACTTGCCAAAAGCGGCGAGTTTTGGGATCTCGAACCAAACTAATAATTCGACAACATAAAACAAAGTTCTCAAATCCCAAAGCAGTTTGAACATGGCTAGAATATTTAAATTTCAGTTTAAATAGATGATAAAAATCACCTTGGCAAATTTGCGTAGGCTTTCCAATAATAGTATTTAAATCACTCTTGGCAGACAAACTGTTTTCAAGGGAGCCAATATAAAATAAAAATTTTATGTTTTTGTGAAACTCGTCACAGAAACCCAATCGATATTCCCTATAAGTAAAAATATAATAGCGGAGTCGATCTGAATTTCAGCAATAAATTTAATATAAGGGGCATTTCTTAACTGGATTAAATTTAAAACAAACGGAGCGCCAGAGAAGGGCACTGAGCCTGCCAACCAACATGCTCGCCCGGAGATTTAACACTCGGCCTCCCTTGGCGATGCAGCACCTCGCAGATGTTCGCAGAGGGATGGGTTCGTTGCTTTGGTGTCCCACAAAGTGTTCGGAACGAATCAGCGCCACCGAAAATCTTGCCCAGTGATACAACCTCAACAAGCCACCGTAATACAAGTGCTAAACGTAAATATATCCGTATAAATATATTTATTTTTAAATAAGTTTTTTTTTTACAATAATATTTGAGGTAATTGTTACATTTTTTGCAGTGTTTTTCAAAATAAGTATATAAGCTGTATAGCTATATCTACTCATAAATTTTATTCCTATTGTCATTTTTATGTTATCATGTTTGTTTTATGTCATTTCTTTATTTTCGGATTATTCTAATGTATTTATTATTATGATTTTATAACGATTTCTTGAAAGTATTTTACTAGTAAACTCCTAAATTCATAAGCAACCTACTTCTTATCGTAAAACTTTTACATAATCCTCTTTTAAAACAATGGAAAATATATGAGCACACCTTGTTTTTTGTGTTAAATGTGTTATTTTTCATAGTATATGAAAAAAATATATGTAAAAGACACCGACATAGCAAAATCCCGTCGGTAACCAACTATTCAAATGTATAGATGATTTTGATTCCTATAACAATTCAAACTGACAATTTGATAAATGATAATAAGTGCATTCGACAATATATAATGTAAACATATTTTATTTATTTTCTGCATAAAATAATAAAACTATTTAAAACAAAAAAACAAAAAAAAAATAAAGATATATGTAAGAGTCAGCTTAATTTTAAGTTATTATGATATGGTGATTGCGTCCTGGCAGAAGTGACCTGCCGGGTAAATATGTTGCCGTATATTTATAGAAACTAAGAATTAATATTAAGTAGAAATTAAGATTTGTACAGCGCCCTTGAGGTGATTTTTCACAAAAACGGCGCTATACAAATTATCCAAATATTATTATTTTTATTACCTTACACATTCCACCTTAATTAAGTTGTTGAAAAGGGATTAATTTCAATATGGAAATCTTGTAATGTTGTAATCAATGTACTATGGGGGCTGTTTAATTGTAAGAAAGACACGAAAATACAAAAATATTAGCTTTAGAAATTTTATTTAAAAAAATTACTGATCCCCTTTGGTCTCTTGTCAAGATTTTGATTTTTAAACACATATTCATGTATATATATATAAAATATAAATACATAACAATACGGTTACATTATTTGCCCTCCTACCGAGTCCCGTTTCTATGAAGTAAACCATAGAACGAAGGGTATTTAGTAATTCTTCTATACAAATCATAGTTCATCCTTTTTTTGTTTTTGCGAGGTTTATCGGGTAAACTATCTACCGAGAGAGATACATTATTTACATAATTAACTGTGCGCATGGCTTGGTGTAGAAAACACGTTGCAAGAACAAAGGATACGGGGAGGATTAGAATCAGGAGGTGGGAAATAATCTTCTGCATAATTACAAAAACAAGCTTTAAACGTATGAAAAGCCGAAGGGGGGTAACAGGTACCCACTTAGCCACTCTCTGAGTTAACAAGCAGTTTTTTTTTGCAAGAAATTAAATTGTGCGGCTATTTAAGGTTTTTGGCAAATTTCGTTGATTTTTTCATTCGATAAGGATAATTTTTTTATATCTTTGAAAGTCTGTTTTTGACTCAAAAAATCTTAACTCACTGATGATGATTTCAATAAAAACTGTAACTTTAGAATTACTATTATGGAAATGGTGTAATGCTGTAGAAAGTGAGGTAAGAGTGGGGGAAGTTAGAGGTTTGAAAGTACCTGGCAATTCAAGTCTCGTCACTAAACATAACTGAGGTCACCAAACTTAATGTACTAAAAGCCTCAACCATACATCCTTGCAACAATGAGTTTCAGGACGCTATGTGGTTTGCATAATCGTTAAACAATATAATTTCCTTATGCGTACGTACTATTGTGACATTTTCCAAATTGTTAAAAATGAATGGGTCAAGAAAATTAACAAATTATTCAAAGAAAGAAGTTAAGAAGTTAAAGTACCTACCTAATATATATATATTTTCACAAACAATTATTTTCGGTCTATATTTAAAATTTGCGTCCATATAGCTTACTTTTACATTCAAGGTACAATCCCATGGTTTTAGACGGGTAACAACCAGTGGCGGCTCGTAACTTTTTAGTGTGCTAGAGAGGTAATATTGAAAATAAACCTCATTATTGATGTCGTAGCCGAAATCATTTTTATTTCAAAAATTGAATTTTTGAATGATGATTTTTCAGAAATCCGATCAGTGCACCACCAAAATTGAAAAATCATGAAAATCTTCATACAAAAAAAAAATCCTTGAAAAAAAATCATTATTATTTTCCACTTCACTAACAATGTCGTATTTTTCAATCTTAGAATTCTAGCAGACTAAAAACTCACGAGCCGCCACTGGTAACAACTAGTAATAATAATTATATTGCGTTTCTTTATTGCAGCTTTATGATATTTCACCCCAAGTGCGTTTTACTATAATAAACTTATAAACATCAATTCTATATCCTACTTTTGGGATCATGTTTTTTAAATTACTCCTATAGTGTTTCTTACGTGGTTTATAAAATGAAATTAAAAAATCTTAACAAACAGCTGAAATTTTAATCCTAATCTAATCATACAATATAAATTGAAGTTTTAGATTAGATATTTTTAATACACGGAGTAGGTAAAAGGGTAACACATATACGTATGCATATAAACGTCATCATTTGAAAATGTGAATAAAAGATATTACATTAACGCTTGTATATTAATGTTCCCTTGCATCTTGACCCCGATGGTCAGCTATACAAATGAGTTCGTAACCCGTTGACGCCCCGCCGCCCCCCCCTAACTTGTGTTGTCCGCCTCACCTGGTCGCCTCAGGGTCTCCTTCTCGATCTCCCGCATGGTCTCCCTCTCGGTCCGATTCTCCAAGCCGTGGGTGTTTTTAAGCGCCTGCCACACACTCCTCATTCCTCACTTTACACTTAAAGGGATCCTAAAATATCATCACAGAAATGAGCTGAAAAGGGTTGCGGTGGGTCATCATAAATAATCATATTTTATTTATAATAATATTATGCTAGCATATTTTCATACTGTATATACTTATCAAGAAAGCGTTTAATTCACCCCCGTGTGTATATAAGTCTTTAATAATTTGATTAGAGCGAAAGAGTCCTAACTAGCCGGAGCCAGTGTGACGCCGGAACGCGCTGGGAACCTTGAAAGGTGGAAGAAAAGATTCTGATTTAAATTTCCAAAATCAAATATTATAAGGTTACACAATTGTGAAATAAGATATTTAAATAGAATAAGTTTTTCACTTATTAAAACAATTGAATCACAGAACTGCCTAATAGAGGACTGAAAATTGATGATGTGATGCCTAAAAGCGTGACAAGTGAAGGAGGAATGAGTATTTAAATTATTATTTATTTGCTTACTATAAAAATATCGTTTCAGAAAAATGATAATCATGCAAATATTACACAAATATTATAATATTGTTTGTATACCATTTTAACACGAACTTACGCAATAAATAATAAATTATATGTGCCGTTCTAATAATTAATTCAGTCAATTGAACTATATGGTGTTGTTAAATATTTTACATATTTAACAACACCAGTTCTCCAAATAAAAACATGCGAATAAAAAATATATTACATTTTGTTGAAGGCTATTAGAGTTTTCAGAAATTCAATTTTCAAAACAATTCCTTAATAATTTGGTCCATTTGTAGATAATTATGTATTTTAATATTCTGATAAAGTTTACACTTTTTCTGAACATATTAACACTGTAGTTTGTGATTTATTACAATTTCTCACAATAATAATCTGAACAACATGACACAAACAAAATGGCATCTTCTAGTAAAAAAAGGTTCAAACCTCCACAACTCATGATAGAAATTACAAAAAAAAATTGTGTAATTTTCAGGACGTCAGAACTACCTGTTTAAGAGTTTTTAGTGGTGCCCAAAACCAAATTTTCTACTATGTAGCTAAGATTAATGTGTTAATTGTCACACTTAACTGGCAACATAAATTACATCGCTTGGCGTGGCCTATTACGTAGATCCTCGACGCGCTTCCGCCCACCTTGGCTCGGCGAAGTTCGATCTAGGAATATAATAGCAATGGTTGGGTTCCCTCATCGAAGTGTTAAGTGACACCTCTGTTGGCTTTTGGCTTGATTACAACGGAGCTATCTGCAGTACGTGCTTATACCAGTACTTTCTAGCTGCTCAAAAGGCGAGTGTAAATTCTTTTTTCCAAAATTCAATGAGATCTCAAATACAATAGACTTCACAAGCGGACATAGGTACATTTTTATTTATAATTTGATTCCAATTCAAAAATAAAATCATGTACGGCAGGCGTTCTTACTCCCAATCACCATTTAAACATTCATTTTATGAATATTAATAAAACATTTTTGAATTCTTATAAATTTGTATAATTGACTCATCTTCTTTGTTGCAACACATCCGTTCAACATTTAAAATTCCTTGCCGTAGACTCAAAAACAATGAATTTCTGTTCCTCAATCGTCACTCTACTAATTATGGGTATCATTCTCCACTGTCCACAATGTCGAGACGTGTTAACTCAATCTATGGTCTTGAAATTTTTGGTACCAGTCTAAATGATTTCTGTCATTCTTTACGACTATACCAAAACTTTGACTTGACCTTGGCTTTGATTTGAATGTTTTTTATTATGTATATGTTGTCCTGTTTTATCATTGCATCATTACAATATAACGTATGTGCTGTTCTTTCTCTGTTGTTTTATTTCCCATTTCGTTCTTTGTATTTTTTTTTTGTAATTGAACAATAGTCCGTTAGTTTATAAATAAATTTAATATTTAAAAATACATCTTCTTTCTAATATACAAACACTATATTTTTTCAGGAGCAGTCCATCGCTCATCGGGGTTGAAAATATATCCTACAAGTCACATAAATTCCGTACAAATGGCAAATGTGTTCATTTGGTCCATCACTTCTTCAAACATTATATTTTTTACAGATATGACTGACGCCCTAAAAAAGGTTATTGACATTCTAGAGCTTTAAAGATTACGAAAAGTATATAAATTATTGCACCCAATTGATAATGCAAGTACTATAAAATCGCGCTACTTCTCTTCCAAATAGGCAAAGAGGATGAAGAGTCATATAATGATTAATTCGCAATGAAATAAACTTTTTCTGTAAAATCGACTCAGAACACGACGCTTTAGAACGCTTGGCTACTAACCAACCATTTAATTATATACGTTTTATTTTACATCGGTTTGCACTATTTTTGAATAAACCATATGCATAAAAAGTTATAAAAAGATCACAAAAGTAATTACATAAATGTGTTTTACTTAGGAAAATATTTTTCATGTATAATGATGTGAGTTTCTACAATGTGCTTTAACGTGATATCACATTGCGCGTCTCTTATAACAGACAATGCATAAAAAACAATCAAGCTCAATGATATTTTCGTAAGTACTCGTACTTACACATATACATACATATAGGTACCCTAAAAAAGGTATATTTGTGTTTTTTAGTTTTTTTTAACAAAACCGTTTCATAGTGACCATGGATCCTCATTTACTACACCATCGCCGTGGAGGAACTAAGGATCGCCAGGCCGACGGTAAATACGTGTTGTACTCCAGTGGATAGGTTTGAAAATACACAAAAGTTTTTTAATTAAGAAATTCACGACGCTTTTGGCGAAGAAGGCCGCGTCTCAATGCGGTTCACTACCCCAGCACTCCTTTGGTGGTTGTCTGCTGTTGTCTTTGTTATTTCTTCGGTGAATAGGCGCCCGTTTGTTTTATTAACATTCGAAGGTACGTACTTGAAATTTTCCTAGCAGTGGATACTTTCATTCTAATTACACTGAAGTTTGAAATCCGTCGAGAATATTATTTGTCCGCAAGTTGGTGCGTATTATATACCTAAATGTGTTGAACTCATTTTGAGACTGTATTAATAAAATGTTCTGTAGGATCGGCCTCACGTCTATAGTGAACCTTTCGCTTTTAACATTTTCCACAAAAGCTTTTTTTAACGTGAATACCGCGCACAAGAAACTCAACTGCTCCCGACTATCCGTAGTCAGAAGGACTATGGCATTTCCAATTAAGATATTTTGCGAGGTTTAAGGGAGCGAGGAAGGGAAGGAGATGGGGAAAATGAAGGTTGGGATGGTTGGAAAGTGCCTGACTAAAACAAACTCGAAGTTGTTTCGAGCAAGGTTTTGCTTCTGAAAGGTGGTCTTTTCCTAGAGCGATACTGATAGTAACTATCACTCTAGAACGTGCCGCAAATATATTATATGGTATGTTATTTTAATTTACGGAAAATAACACTTGTCAATAAAATAAAAATTATTTGCACTCGCCCGGGTTCAAAACCGTGACCTCCAGATTCGTAGCCGAGGATCTTAACCGCTCGTCCACAGAGATCGTCAAAGACAGACTGACAGAGTATATTTCAGGAGCAATCATCTAATTTCTAACAAAACTTTATGGAGTCAGATAACAAATTAAAGGAAAAACCACATTGTTATTTCGTCCAACGCTCTCCGACTGCAGAGCTGGCGTTTTAAGGCTTCCACGTAGCAAACAACGTCACCAGCCAATACGTTAAAACCAAACCAGTACCGTTCCATTTAATCATGCGTGTTCTTGGTGATATCAATAATCAGATGGAGGGTGATGTAGCGCCTCCATTGAAATGTTCCACAAACTGCACAGCGCCACTCCACTGCATTTCCCGCTTTTAACCACTACTTTAAACCGCTTTTAACGGCTTTTCCGGAATATTGCGATGTAAAGGATTGTGTTTCTATGCAATCACATTCAATAAATTTATTGATTCTTTTTGAACAATATTATTTAACTTAAATTTAAAATACAGAGACCGTGTGCGTTTGGACATTTCTGTTCAACAGTGTGGCGAAATTGTGGCAGAAATCGGTTTTCGGTTTGATTACGTATTCAAAAAAATACCTCAGTTCGGTCAACAAAATTTGCGTGTTTTTCATCTATATTACTTTATGCATTATAATTCAATAACATTTTTTGTTAGAATCTCACATTATTTGTTGAATGCATTCATACTTACTGAGTTATCAAAGAAAGAAAATTTGATGAAATAATTTTTTTAGCTCATGAAAGAAAAATATAAACACACGAAAAAAATAACAATAGATAAGTCGAGAAAAACGGTGAATTAAAACTTAATAGCTTGAAACAAGTTTATTGTTTGAATGGCTAAATTGGCATTTTAAATGTTCTAAGGAAAAACTACATAAATACTTGCATACATGTTCAGGAATCGTATTTAGGTAATCTGTCTTATTACATATTACTTTTTTATCTCATATTTTTCAACCCGTCATTATAAAACATTTTAAAAGATATTTCGTTCATTTTTAACGATGTTTCATATCATTATTCACACATAATTCTGAATATTTTACTAAAAAAACATGCTATTTTTTAAATATCCCTCTCAGCTTCCTAAATAAAGAAACTTTCACACAAAACAACATGTATTTTGAAAAAGAAATGACGTACGTACAAATCTGCAAATGAGAAATATTTTTTTTATATTTGATTCAAACCAACAAGATAGGGTGTGAAAAACTTTGTTTCTTCTACAAAATGTCCAATAAAGCCGCATTCCCTTTTTCGTAGCGAGGCGTGCAGCAGCCTTGCTCGACGCTGTTCGCGGCCGAGGGGTTGCGGCTGCATTGATAAATTCAGCCAGAGGTCTTCAACACACCCCGTCCCCTCCTCACCTCCCTCACCACCTCGGACCGAATATTAAACACAACGGGAAATTAAAAACAGAATCACGGGGAAGTGAGGCCATTAAAATGGCCCTTAAAAAACAAGTCTTGATTATAAATTAGGGGGCCTTGTATCTAGGTGAATAATTAAATATTTGTTAATGTTAAAACGCTAATATTGGGATTTGAATTTTTAAATGCGCGTTTTTTATTGTGACTTCGTTAATTTAAGGTTACATTCTTAAGCAAATTTTGTCGAAAAATGTTCTCTTAAGATGATGAGAAAAAATAGTATGTGTTCCATAAATATGCAATTACGACTGTGATGTACGTTGCTTAAACATCGAGCTCATTACCAATAAATATTTTCTTTGTGCGAAAACCAAACTCTGAGTTATGACAGCTCGGAACAAAAATCCAGAAAATATTTTACTAACGTCGTATTTAAAAAGGTAAAAATATTGTTTTTCAATATAACGCTATTAGAAGAGAACTCAAAAATTGTAAGGTTAGGTTAGGCGTATTGGTTTGCCCTGTCAACTTATTGTTTCTATTTTTTATAATATAATGGAGTCAGATTTTTAAGATTTCGACTTCTATTTAGTTGAAATTCAGGATAATGACCCAAATCCATTCATTGTTCGCATAGCAATGTAAATCATGCTATCAACAATTATTCATAATATTTACTTTCGATCACTGGTAAATAATATTAATATTAAACGATTTAAAGGGGTTTTGCCTTTATTAAGCTAAAAATTAATATAAAAATAATCTTTAAGTATTACAATTGTGAAGCCACTCACAAAACACAATGCCTTTGTAAGAGAAAAGAACCTGCTGAACGGTTTGGCCCGATTTGAATAAAGAATGGTTTTCTACCCCTTGATTAAACTTTGTTCGATGGCGCCTATCGTGCGGATATCGCCATTTTCCTGCGCAACTTCCGGGAAATAGAACACAATGCAAACTTTACAATGTATAGTAGACCGAAAATATTTTTTGAAAATATTGTTACAAACATCGGAAGAATAGATGATAAAGCGTCATAATATTTTTCAACCAATAGGAGGCAACAAATTATCTGTAAGAAGTTGCCGAGAAACCAAACTCGTAAGCCTATTGAGAAGGTATCAACTTCTTAGGAGGAGACAAACTTTATAATTTGATTTTGATAATAGGAGGATAAAAATAAGTTGCCCATTATTTTTTATGTCAACCAAAATAGGTATGATTTTTGGAAGGTTTATTATTTTTAACATGACGGACTTCAGGGTGAAGTGATTAATATGCTCAACTGCGAATCCAGAGGTCGCAAGTTCGAATCCTGGCTAAATTTGATTGAATTAATATGTGTTATTTCGCATTCAATTTACGTAAAAAATATACAGTATATTTGCGTTACGTTCCAGAATAATAGATTCTTTGGGTATCGCCCTGGTGAAAGACCACTATTCAGAATGGAAACTCTGCTTAAATGGGTTAGGCCGTATTTGGTAACCAGATCTAAATAGCAAGGAACTTCCCAACCTTCTTCTTCCCATCTTCTTCCCCTCTCCACTATCTTCAGTCTCACAATATACCCAATTAGGAATGCCAAAATCCCACTGACTCCAGACGGTTGGAAGCAGTTGAGACTCTTGTTCGATATTCGCTATAAAAATAAAAATAAATTAAAACATCAATAAAAAATTCAACTGAATTGAACAGTACTTTTATTATTGTCAAATTTATTTTTTTAAATTAGCCGGACTGGTTTCATGGTGCTTGTTTTTTCTTTAAAAGGGTTAATTACTTTACTTCCTTGTGTTAAGATGTTTACAAAATTCGTAGTGTGTTATAATCATCCAAGTATATACACTTAGATGCTTGCAGATGTCTACAGCAAGAGAGAACTATAAAATACACTAATTTTCAGATTCCTACATATAGCAGGATCAACATTTTGAACATGTTATAAATATTTTCTGGAGACGTCTGTACCAGAATGCACATTTATAGTTTTAAAAACCCAGTTAAGTTACCAGTTTAAAGATTCCTTTGAATGGATTCAACCGGTGCGAATAAAATAAATTTTGACATGAAGCACTCACTTTGTGGAAAGACATAATTAAATTTTAAATAAAAGTAACTTTGTTTTGACACCACTTTATTGGATACATATATACATAAACCAACCGGTTTCGGCTCTACCTGAACCTTCTTCAGGGCTGAACAAATATGTATTAAATCAAAACAGAATTATAATGCTTGGGAAAAGCATAAATGGGCACATCAACTTAGGTGGGGTGATGTGCCCATTTATGTTTTCCCCAAGCATTATAATTCTGTTTTGATTTAATCATTATATTTGTTCAGCCCTGAAGAAGGTTCAGGTAGAGCCGAAACCGGTTGGTTTATGTATATATGTATCCAATAAAGTGGTGTCAAAACAAAGTTACTTTTATTTAAAATTTAATAAAATAAATACCAGTAAAAAAGGTTTTTTTTTACCAAAATTTGAAATTAACAGGTTGTTTATTGATTTAAACTAAGTAATTCTTAAAAATTCAAATTGGTTTTTGTAAAAATGTTTCGCCTAGTAAATTGAAGTTTAATTTTCATTTTACCTAAATAAAACGAATTGCGTGGTTGACCAAACAGTTCGATTTCCTCGCTCGCCCTGCCCGGATAAGGTTCCCCCTCCGCGGCCGATCTCAGTGGCGGGATTGATCACTGTCTTACACATATTGCATACTATCCAACAAAGTCGTAAGCTCAGGGAATTTTTACGAAATATTGCTACAAATAACCTCTTCAACTTTTGGTGTTTTCAATCATGTTCATTAGTACGTTGATAAAAATAAAACTCTGATAGTGGTAAACATTTTTCTAATGAATATTTAAGTATTCACGATATAAATATTATGTTTTACAACGTTAATAATGACACATGAAAACAGTGACGGCCTCCGTAGTCGAGTGGTTAAGACGCTCGACTACGAATCCAGACGTCGCGAGTTAAAATCCCGCATTGCGTGCGCAAATATGTTTTTTTTAATTAATGTGTCATATCACATTTAATTCATAATAACATATAGTATGTTTTCAGCACGTTGCAGAGTGGCAGATACTCAAAATATCGCCCTGATGAAAGACCACCATTCAGAATTGTAATGTTGATTAGTTTGGCGTTGGCGTAGCGTTGGCGTGGCGATGGCGTGGCGATGGCGTGGCGTTGGCGTAGCGTTGGCGTAGCGTTGGCGTAGCGTTGGCGTAGCGTTGGCGTAGCGTTGGCGTAGCGTTGGCTTAGCGTTGGCGTAGCGTTGGCGTAGCGTTGGCGTAGCGTTGGCGTAGCGTTGGCGTAGCGTTGGCGTAGCGTTGGCGTAGCGTTGGCGTAGCGTTGGCGTAGCGTTAGCGTTGGCGTAGCGTTGGCGTAGCGTTGGCGTAGCGTTGGCGTAGCGTTGGCGTAGCGTTGGCGTAGCGTTGGCGTAGCGTTGGCGTAGCGTTGGCGTAGCGTTGGCGTAGCGTTGGCGTAGCGTTGGCGTAGCGTTGGCGTAGCGTTGGCGTAGCGTTGGCGTAGCGTTGGCGTAGCGTTGGCGTAGCGTTGGCGTAGCGTTGGCGTGTAGCGTTGGCGTAGCGTTGGCGTAGCGTTGGCGTAGCGTTGGCGTAGCGTTGGCGTAGCGTTGGCGTAGCGTTGGCGTAGCGTTGGCGTAGCGTTGGCGTAGCGTTGGCGTAGCGTTGGCGTAGCGTTGGCGTAGCGTTGGCGTAGCGTTGGCGTAGCGTAGACGTTGCTTTGCTGGAGCCGTAGCTTTTGCATTCGTGGCAAAGTAAGAACTGTTACCTTAAGATAAAATTAAAGAATGCAATAAAAAATTAACAACTGTTATACGAGTATATAGCGGACAAAAATAAGTATTACATTTAAAAAAAAAACACGGATTAATCCAACTCTTCACCACGTAATCCATCTCCTAGAAGATTATAAACCCACCCAAAGGCATTTACAAATGTAATTGTAAAGCCGATCCTATCAGCAATCAACCAAAATACTACGTCACAAATGTTTAATTGTATGTGACGCCAATGCTTTCATTCCATAAATATTATTTATTTTTATTTATTTTATTTTATTTTATTTGTTTGGGAGACCAACAGTTTACATACAGACTAGGTAAAATATTATATAAGTAGTATTAATATGACCATTTATAGGTTTCCACTTAAGTGTTTGTATATACAGGTGAACTGATACTGTAAGTGAATCTAATTTTAAAAATTAAATAAGAAATTAAGATATAAATTAAAAGACATACAAATCAAATAAAAATAAAAAATAAATAAGAAACATAATTTTAAAAACTTATTTGTACTTACATATAGTATTTACATTAAATTTTACCAATCAAGATGCATGTTGCTAGCTGAAACCGGTCCGCTCGGAAGCAAATAAGGAGGAATAAGTTACAATTTTTTCACAAATTTATATTATATTATAAATAAAAGTGTTTTAAATATTTACTGAATGAAACCTATAAAAATACTTACTTTCGATCACCTTTTTAGGGATGTATTTTTTACAGAAGACTCCTCCGACTGTGTTTGCTAGTATAGTGACCAAATGAAATAACAAACATAATTTCAAAATAAAGCACTCTTAAACAAAATACAAACATCTTGCAACCTTACCATATTAATCATATTATAAATGTTTAGTATAAAATCCATTCCCCATCACGAGAAATCCCAGTCACGAAAATATGAAAATAATATTCGGAATGTTATTTAAATCAAAAATAATAATAATTATGAGTATCACCAGAGCAATATATGTATTTAAATCCTATTATTATACTTCCAAAAATAACAATATTATTAGTCATTGATGAACGTCATAATTATTTACAGAAACCTACAAATTTTCTTAGCAAATCTTTCATATGGTCAAACCAAAAACAAAACGATGTTTAAGAAGAATGAGAAACACTTTATTGAGGCATAATTTTTTCAATTTCCTCAAAAGCACATCGCGTTTGGTTTGCGTTTTAAAATAGCCAACCGATCACATGACATATCGTGCATAACGTATGAGCATGACGTACACAGGTACCCATCACGCATTATAGACATGTTTTTGTACATATCGTACACCGATAAGTCAAAAAAAATGACATAATGTTTTAATTCCACAAACATATTTTTACAATAAGAATTAGTAAAAGCACAGCAAAGAAAAAATATTTGTGGGCGGCCGGGCTTACACTCTGAACTTTCCGCTTACCGAGTGGGTGCCTTTACCAGTTCGACAACCGAAACCTCTTTTTTCATAAAAACAATAATTGCGTTGAGAGTACCACTTTCAAAATATAACTAGTATTTAGAATCAAAGAACTCAAATGCTGGTTGGTGGTTGGGCAGTTGTGGGTTGGTCCCGAGAACGGGCAAAGTTTAAATCAAGCGACAGTGGCTCGGTTACTCCGTAATGATAATGGCAGGGAAAGGAGATTGGATATAAGTGATATTCCATTCGCCATGGCCGAGGCTTTAAATCAGTTCCCAGGAAGTAGTTAGACGGAGACAGTTTAATCTCCTCCCGAAAAGAATGGAATATCGATCTTCGGATTGATTTAAGCGCATTTTTCCACCTTGACGTCCAATTTCCGGTCTCGTATCAATGGCGCAGCGTCCCGTCCAATTTTCGCTACTTGGGAAAATGAGGCGTCCGCCAACATCCGGTCTGGGCAAGAGGGAGCCGAAGCATTTGAATCCTTTTCGGGACCATTTCCGACCATTTTTTTAGTATTTTCCCAGGAACCCCTGCATCGTTAATACGAAAATGTGAAAGACAGGAAGAGACGTTTCCCTTGCTGAATCATCGAATTCCTTTTGAAGATATTTTTATGGATTGCTCAACAAATATCGGGACCATAAATAATATTTCACTCTAAAAATAGACTTTATTGGTTACAAAAGATCGATCCGAACGTGTATGCTTTTTTTAAATCTCATAACTTAAAAAGCTAGAAACAGTTATACAAATTCTTCAATTATACTGTAAACCTTTATAACCTTAATTTCGAAAATTTAAATTTAAGGATTCAACGGCAAACGTTCGGTAAATGCCTAGTCCAGTACTAAATAATTATATTAAATACTCAAAAGAGGAATCATACAAGGCGAAAGCCTTTTTAAAAAATAGGAATGCCTTTAAAAGGTAGTAAATTTTATTCTACTTTGCTAAAAACTGTTTTTATAAAATATAATAATTTTTATGAACAAACAGTTTTTTGTAATATTACTAATGATAATTTTTCATATCAAATGCACTGTACTGTCTTCAAAATCTGCAGCCCCAAGTTCAGAAGTATAATACGTCGGAACAATATTAGATGGCATTTTTTTAATATTATTAATGGTTTGCAATATTTTAAACACTCTTCAGCTTCTTTATGGTAGGTTTCATTATTTTTTTTATGAACTGATAGAAAAAATTATTATAGATTTAAACAAGCCACAACATAAAACAGTTTTATAGAAAATCGTGTATTTATTTGAATAACAAGGATTGATAGTTTTTAGGAAAATAATAATATATACGCGTATATAGTTACTAGAGAAGTTCTATTTTATAGACGGATTGGATTTATAGATCGGAGAATTCCTTCATCAGAGAATCCCGTTTCAGCCCAGATCCTACTTCCAAGAACATTGGAATGAGATCTCATTACAATCCCCAATCGAATAATCTTGAATTTGTACTTTTGAAGTTGAACCTTTTCCTATTTAAAGAATCATTATATAGTTGATTGAAAACAAATTACTTTTACATTATTTTTATAGGTGTACTATATGCTTTTTAAAATGTTTGGCATTTCACTACCCTTCCCACGTAACTGAAAAAAAAATTATTGTCATTTGTATTTTATTATAATTTATCTGTTTTGTTTTTATATATATTCATTGTCAGTTTGTGGCCTTCCGAATAGTGGAAAATAAAGTATACAACCCACAGCAAAACACCAAACACTTGAGTTATCCTACACAAAATTAAAATCACTAACACAATTTTTAATTTTTTTTAAATTACACAAAACCTTTTAAAAATGCTTATTACAATCTCAAAAATAAGACGTATACTATTTATCGTACGATTTATTTTATTTTATGGTACTTATTTGTTTTAATTTTACATTTGTTTATAAGAGTCTAATAGAAGATTTTATTGTCATTTTTCTTTATTTAATGCAAGGAACTTTCATATTATATCATTGATTTATTTAACTCAACCCGCGTTAAAAATATGTATTAAATTAAAGCAATGTTTTTAGTGAAATAACTTTTCAGATTATCTGTAAGAAACAGGACAATCATGCGAACCGAATCCTTCGTTAATAATATTATTATGTTATTGTGTTTTTAATTTGTAATCTGCACTTTTTAATCTGTGGCATTCTTTGTAATTTGTTACAAAGCTCATATAAATTGAATTATATCATTACGATGAAAATAGCTTCGCAGCTATTTGATATTGGCTGAACACCCGCTGATCGCCATGCCCATACTCTTCAAGTGGGAATGATAGAAACTTATTTCCGCACAAATCAGCGCAGACCCTTCGGTCGCGATAAGAGCCATTCATACGGGAAGATGAGCGATTACCTCCACCATCGGATCCATCTCAAAGGAGATTACACGCTTGTTCAGGTGTGTATATCTCCATTAGTTAATTATTATTCCACGCGCGTGACGTGACTTGGGGCAACTTTTTGGCTGCTTAACCTGCGATAATTGTCGAAGTTTGCCGAGCGTATCTGTAACTATGCCGGGTAACATGCGACGCTTTACTTTACTTATATTCACAAATTCCCCATAGGTAGTGGAACAGCCGTGGAGCTCTGATAAAGCCGGGCTTGCGCCTGTTTTAAAGCCGAGGAGGCTGATCCACTAAATCAATTAGGACTAACCTTACAACCATCGTATGTGTATTTTTTATCGTGTATTTTTTTTTGCTTTAAAAAGTGAATTAACCCTTTGCACTACATTTTTGTTTAATATGGTATACCGGATATTAGAGTGTTACGTAAAAATATGAAGAAAAATTACAATATTTTTTTAAAAAATTGAAAAATTTATTTTTTGGTAAGGCAGTAAAATAAAAAGATGTAGTTATGTTAAGAAATATATAAGATTGCTAATAAAAGAAAAAGTTGAATATTCTAATCTTTATGATTTGTTAACCTGTTGTATTTTAGAAAGCAGTCGTCCAAATGCATACGTGTCACAGTACTCGCTGGTCAACCGTATGTCACCTTTTTCTGCCCTTTTCGAGTAGACCACACAGTCCCTCTTGGGACCTTTTCTCAAAGTATGGAGTTTTCCATTGAGCTTGGTCTCTGATGGAGTGGAAGTAATATGGTCTACTTCGAGCCTTTTTGTACTCACCCACTAATTGATCTACTAAAATTTTGATAAAATTCAAATGACTCAATGGTTTTTCGTTTTTTTTATGGATTTGTATAGAATGCATGAGTTAATGTAACATATCATATGTAGTTTATCTACGAACAAAATACTTGAACTGCTACTGATATCCTATGAAATCTCTCTCACTGCTTGAACTTATAATATCATTATTACTATCTATTGAATTTTCATCGGAAAAGTCACATTTCACTTCGAAAACTAACTCATCTTCACTACCACTGAATTCTAAGTTCTCCTTCATTTTTATTACATAGTAAAAAATATTCAAATAAAATCAATGCGTAGTTATTCTTATTGTTATTGTATATGAACAAAAAAACAGAGAAAGATACACAACCTATCGCCAGTGGATACTGTATACAATTGAATAGAACATGTGTTTACCTGTAAAAGGACCGTTTTATTTTTTAAACAATAAAATATATACCTATTGCTTATGTCGCCATCGGAGTTGTTAGAATGTTTTCTATGTCACCGCGGCGGCGACAACGGAATCCAAAGGGTTAGGAGTGTGTCCTGAAATAAAATTATATTATATATCATTTCTATAAAATGCCTTTATAACTGTATACAACTATACAACGGGACCTCAGCATGAGATTGACGTGATTTATTACTTATATGAACTAAAAAAAATAGAATAAAATGTGGTCTCTCTTAGCACAAGACCTCCTAGTAAGGACAGAAAAATAATAAAAAAATATCGTATTGCAAGTTTACTGTTTATGCTATTTCAATACTTCTTCAAGTTTATAAAAATACTCTGCTAATGCTTCCAATTATTGATAATTAATCTTTTTTCAGAAAATGTACGTTTAAAAAAAAAGTTACAGATATAAAAGGTGGTTTAGTAAAATTAAATAAAATGTGTGTTACGTTAGATACGTATGTTATCTGGTGTTTGGAGAGCTGAGGGTTAACTTTATGAGGGAAAATATTATCTCCGGTTACGATTTCAATTTCCTTGATTCGTCTTTAAGTATCTGGAAAATAGTATGAAATGTGTTCTTCAGGAACAACAATTAACTATATCGTTGATGGTAACATTTAGAAAAAAAATCTTCCACACTTGGGATTCACCTGTGTTCTAAAGGATATATTTTCTTTTTTGTAACTGTTTTATTTTCGTACATTTTTCGCTGGATTGGAAAAGTGTTGCACATCGCGCAGAAATATCAGTTGATGACTTTGAGTAGTTCTGTTAAGTTCCTTCGCCGTCCGCAGGCTCGGCTGGCAGCAGGAAGCGGGCAAGATAAAGCAATGTTGTTTACTCTCGCTCCCGGCCGGGAGCGCGGGAGGGCTCGCGGGGGAGGCGCGTGCGCAGCGCCTCATCTGGGGGCGGAATCCGGAGGCTGAGAGGCGATCAGTCGACGTCGACTTGCCTCGCTCCTCGCCGGTTCCGCGCCGAGCCTCCGCCGCCGCGGACTTCGCAACTTCCCCGCGCCGCGCTGCAGGCCTCCGACCAACACTCCAAACATGTAGCGGCCGCGCACCCGGTGCCGGATTTTGTTGACTTTCGTGTGGCCCGAACTAGAAACAAA
>JAGWCC010001432.1:0-26416 GCA_022651775.1 Drusus annulatus | reverse complement strand
ATCGGTTCGCATTTAACTCCATCAATTTCCTAAATATAAATTTTGGTTGCCCTACTTGCAATTCGTATCCTTCACGACGCATTGTTTCGATCAAAACGCTGATGTGCAATACACCACGTCCGTACACAATGTGCGAATCGGCAGTTTCACCTGGCTCAACCCGTAAAGCTAAATTCTTTTCAAGTTCTTTTCCTAAACGATCTTTCAGATGCCTCGAGGTTACAAATTTACCATCACGACCATAAAAAGGCGAATCGTTTATGGTAAACAACATACTCATTGTAGGCTCGTCTACTTGAATTGGCTCTAGTGGTTCAGGATTTTCGAAATCGCAAATAGTATCTCCAATATCAAAACCTTCAATGCCTGTAATAGCGCAAATGTCACCACATTCTACTTCGGTGGCTTTGGCTTTTTCCATGCCTTCGAAAGTCAATAATTCTTTTATTTTCGATTTTACCAATATCTCATCGCGTTTGGCAAGCATCACATTCATTCCGGCTTTCACAGTTCCACGAACTACACGACCAATTGCTATCCGACCTAAATATTTTGAATATTCGAGCGAAGTGATCAACATTTGAACAGTACCTTCTACTATTTTAGGCGCAGGTATTTCCGACAGGATACACTCAAAAAGCGGACTAATATCTGCTGCAGGTTTTGTCCAGTCTTCTGACATCCAGCCTTGTTTAGCACTACCATAAATGGTTTTAAAGTCCAATTGATTTTCGGTAGCATTTAAGCTAAACATCAAATCAAATACATCTTCATTAATTTCTTCTGGTTTACAATTTGGTTTGTCGACCTTGTTAATCACCACGATGGGTTTTTGCCTAAAGCCAATGCTTTTTTGCAACACAAACCGCGTTTGTGGCATTGTGCCTTCAAAGGCATCAACCAGTAGCAATACGCCATCAGCCATATTCAACACGCTCCACTTCGCCACCAAAAATCAGCATGGCTCTGGAGTATCAATGATATTGATTTTGTACCCTTTGTAATTTACCGGAAACATTTTTTCGCAAGTATTGTGATTCCACGTTCACGTTCAATGTCGTTATTGTCCATAATGAGGTCGCCTGCTTGCTCAGCAGTCCTAAAAAGCTTTCCCCATCATAATCATTTTGTCCACCAAAGTCGTTTTTCCATGGTCAACGTGGGCAATAATGGCGATGTTTCTTATTTTTTGCATTTATAAAATTTTAGAGTGCAAAGATACAAAACAATTACGAATAACTAAATGATTTACGGAATAACGGAATAACGGAATACATTAGGCACTCGCTTTGCTCGTTTAGGGTAGGTATCACTAGGACACTAGGCACTCGCTTTGCTCGTTTAGGACAGGTAGCACTAGGACACTAGGCACTCGCTTTGCTCGTTTAGGACAGGTAGCACTAAGGACACGAAGGGCACAAAGAGACACGAAGGCAGGTGAGAAGCGTAGAAGGCAGGTTCGAAAAACAAAAGACATCTCAAATAGATGCTAATGAATCCTTTTACGCTTCGAACCTGCCTTTGTGCCCTTGTCCTTTTGTGTCCTTTGTGTCCTTTGTGTCCTTAGTGCTACCTGTCCTAAACGAGCAAAGCGAGTGCCTAGTGTCCTAGTGCATAAATCAGTTATTCAATAAAAAAGGGCATCATTACTGATGCCCTTTTTGTAGAGCCATAAACGAATTAGTTTAGAATAAACATTCTTTAAACTTATTTCTTTTTCCCTTTTGCTGGAGCTGCTGCTGTAGCAGCCTCACGTGTAGCACGTGTAGCTTTAATACGACACACAGTAGCCGAAGATGGTGAAAGCAGCGTTAAATTAGGATAACTAAGATGTTTTACGAAAATAGTTTTACCTAAATCTAAGTGACTTACATCTACAATTAAACTATCTGGAAGATGTTCAATTAAACCTAATGTTTTAATTTTACGGGCTAACACTTGCAGTTTACCCCCTGCTTTAACCCCAATTGAGTTTCCTTTTATTTCCACAGGAATATCAATAGTTACAGGTTGGTTTGGATCGATATTGCGGAAAGTCAATATGAATCGGAGCATCTGAAGTTGGATGAAATTGCATTTCTCCCAAAACACCTTTATAAACCTTACCATCTAAATCAATATCTACCAAGTAGGCATGTGGGTGTACAAAAGAGGTTTCAATTCGCGTAAAGAAATTGTAAATGTACGTTTTCTGTTTTGTTACCATACATTACACATGGTACCAATTCCTCATTCCGAATTTGTTTGGTGATCTTTTTGCCAAGAGCTGTTCGTAAAGAACCTTTTAATGCAATAATTTTCATTTCTTAAAAATTTGTTTGTGTTACTCAATTCCATTCATTTTGAAGGAATCCCATTACACCTCCAACCATCTTATTTATTTTGTTGGGGCGCACAAAGGTACTAAAATAATTAAGACTTGCGAATTTGAATTGCAAATTACTGTCAGCGATGTAGCGTGTAATTCCCAAATCCCAATTAATTAATCAAATCTTGAATTACAAAGCCATGTACGTTGCCCGAATAATCTGCCACAAAGACCATCTTTCCAGCCACAGCTACCGATGATAACACGGGTGCACCTAAATTAATCTTCCAAAGCGTTGCTCCAGTATCAACATCAACGCCATAAAAGAAACCGTCCGAAGCGCCAAAATACAGATGACGTCCGTATAAGATGGGTGATGCCGGAGTCGCGCGTCTGTGTCTGTCTTCCCAAATTAGTTCTTCTTCCCATTTTGGAAGAAACGAATCTTGATGAAATGCCATCATCCCATTATAGATAGTCCCCGCAATCAGTGCATCCTCAAAAACCAAAGGTGTAGAGGTATGAGTGAATTGTATACTTGTTTTTCGTAAATGTTCGACATCACCCGAAACAGGATTGATCACCAATAAACGATCTCCGAAAGCGATATAGAATTTGCTTTCATGATAGCTGGCCGTACCTTCTTTAAAGTACAAGTCTTTGCCTTTTTGGTGCCATAGCAAATCGCCTGTTTGTGCATTGTATCCATAAAACCCGCTTTCTGCATAGCTTAATAATACATTATTCCCCAAACAAAGTATCGCACTTTCATCCTTGTCGTGCCATGTACTGTCGTGCCAAAGCATTTTGCCATCACTAACTTGCATGGCACACAAACCTTTTCTTGATTGGGTAAATACAGTTGCTCCATCTGTCAACATTCCTGTTGTTATATGTATCGGAAGATCGTCACATAGTAGACAATCGTTCCAGATTAATTCTCCTGAATTGGCATCCATGGCATACACAATTCCTGCTGAGTCAGTCACAAAAACTTTCCCATTAGCATATACAATTGTGTTTCTAACAGCGTTACGTGTGTTGCATTTCCATATTACTTTCCCTGTAGTGGCATCTAAGGCATGTATGGTATAAGCGCCAAAGCTTGGCTTTTGTTTATTTCGTTTCGACTCATCAACAGAGGCAATAAACACCTTGCCCTCTGCCACAATGGGCGCTGTATACCAAATGTTGGCACCCATATTCGCGATCCATACATGCCGCAAAGCTGGTGCTGCTTGGTAAGTAATTACGCTGTCGTGGGCAGCATTGCCTCGCAAATTAGCCCATGTACCTGTAGGCGGAAAGGGATAGGGGGTGCGTAAACTGTGTTTAAATGAACTAGTTTTGCTATACGTTGCTCCATCTTTTAGGGTAACCTTTACAGTTAATTCCAAATTCTGCTCATGTAGCGAAGTGAGGATAGTCGCAGTAGCACGCCAATTCCAACTACTGTTTTGTGTCAATGGCTTCCAATTGTGTTTTATATCACCTTCTTTTACAAGGCTATATTCCAGTGTCACTATGGGCGAAGCGGAGCAGTTATTGGCATTCGCTACAATCGGGAATTCGTTACCCAAAGCCCAGCCCTCTGCAGCATTAGGATATACAATCGCCAAATGTTTTTCGATTTGCAGATTGCTTCTCACCTCGGTAGCAACATGTAAATTCATCACCTTTTTCCCATTGCGCCATAGCCAAAGATGCGCTGAAGCATAATAAACCCGTCACTACAAAAATAAATGGTGTTATTGTTTTCCGAAGACTACGCAAGGTGTATATTGATACAGTCATAATTTCTTACGCATTTTAATAGCCGACAGTAAGATATACCATAAAATAGCAAGAGCCAAGCCCCCAAAATCAAAGGCTATAATGAATAGCAAACTACTCACCACAAGGATAATTTGGTAAGCGTAGACACGTATAAACTGCGGTGTTTTCTTTACTTTTAATGAAAACATGGGGATTTCCGCAATTAACAGATACGACAATACCACGATACCAAGTAGTATCCCGTAGAGGGGCAACACCACACTATCAGCTTCGCGATATAAAAAAACAGAAGCAATCAATATGGCACATGATGGGGTGGGCAAACCGATGAATGATTCGCTTTGTCGGGTGTCGATATTGAATTTAGCAAGACGCAATGCCGAGAAAATAGCGATCAAAAAGGCACAATAAGGCACATAAGGACAAGGAAGTGTCTCGGCACCGAGTCCACTGAGGTAATAATAGAGGATAGCCGAGGGGGCAAAACCAAAGCTCACCATGTCGGCCATCGAGTCCAATTGTAGTCCAATATCCGAATGTGCTTTGAGTAATCGGGCTACAAAGCCATCAAAAAAGTCGAAGATGGCGGCTAAAAAGATGCAATAAGCGGCTAAAGTGAATTGTGATTGTACCGCAAAAGTAACTGCTATACAACCTGATAACAGATTGAGGCAGGTAATAAAATTGGGAATGTGTTTAGAGATCTTCAAAATCGTTTTATTTCTTGTATTTTTGACAATGTTTTATTGTCACAAAAATAGCTAAAATGTTAAGACTAATTTCACTTTGCGCACTTTTTCTTTTATTAAACTGTAAAGACCAAGCTAAAACGCCTCGCACAGAGGGCGAACCATCAAAATCGAGTTCAACAACAACGTCATTGTTTGCCCTCGCCACACCCGAAAATGGCAGTGTGTTAAGTGTTGACACCTTGTTGTCGCCATTGGTGGATGTGTGTTTTCAGAAACAAAATCCAGACAGCAAATATACTTCGTGTAAGTTATTTGTAGATGGAATTGAAAATGCTGCGCAGGTAGTAAATAGTGATAAAGGAGGTTGTTTTGCACTCAATATCCGACAATTGCGGGTAGGTATCCGACAATTGAGCATTCGCTTTTACCAAGATGCCAATATGGTGGAACAACTCAATTTTGCGTATAAAGTGGAGTGGCCACTGGCTCCTATCTATGCGTGTCAGGTGATCAATACTTATCCCCACAGCGTGGAAGCTTATACGCAAGGTTTGTTTATACACAAGGGTTGGCTATACGAAGGAACGGGACAATATGGACAATCGAGTTTACGGAAACTGGATCTTAAAACAGGGAAGGTGTTGCTTCAAACCGATTTGGATAAAAGTTATTTTGGCGAAGGGATTTGCTTATTCAAACAGCAAATTATCCAGTTGACTTGGCAAAACAAGATGGGTTTTGTGTATGGTATCGACCAATTAAATAAGGTGTCGGAATTTAATTATCCTACTGAAGGTTGGGGAATTACCACCGATCAAACTAACAATTTGGATGAGTGATGGTACTTCGTCGCTCTATACTTTAGATCCATCTACGTTTCAAATTACAGGACATTTCCAAGTGTTGAATAAAAACAAACCAGTATCGGAACTCAATGAATTAGAGTTTATTAATGGCGAAATATGGTCCAATGTGTATGGTGCCGATTATATTGTGGTGATTGATCCGCACACAGGGGCTGTAAAGAAAAAGATTGACTGCAGTGGTTTGTTGAAACCCTCGTTAATTACCGCGCAAACAGATGTGTTAAATGGAATTGCGTTTGATGCCGACAAAGGCAAAATCTACATAACAGGTAAGAATTGGTCACAGTTATTTGAAATACAGATTAAGAATTAACTGATTGACTGATTCAGTTAATCAGTCAATTCAGTAAGGCATATAAACAAAAACGCTGTAAATCATTTGGACTTACAGCGTTTTGCATTTACACTAGTCGGTTTTCGAGACTTGGCATAGTGCAAACAAGTTTACTTTTACTTTCGCTACTTAAAACGTTCTTATTTTACATCCCACGTCAATTCATTATTTTCATCTTTGCCTACAATCAACTTATTGCCATGCACCAGTTTGTTCCCCACAATCAACCTTGATATTGGTCGTCGAAGGTATGTTCTGATTGTACCTGCCACCTGACGTGCACCATATTTCGGTGTAAAACCCCGTTCGGCAAGCATTTTGCGTGTGTCTTCTCCAATTTCGAGTTCGATACCCTGTTTACTTAAAGCTTCAATCAATCCTTTGAGCTGGATATTAAATATTTTCAAGAGCATCGTTTCATTGATGGGCGAAAAAGGTACAATCTCGGACAACCTCGCCAAGAACTCGGGACGAAAATATTGCCCCATCACTTCCATCAGTTGCGTAGTGGTAGGTATAACACCTTGCGCCAACTGGTTGGTCAGCCATTCACTACCTACATTGGAGGTAAACAGCACAATAGCATTCGAGAAGTCGCCTTCTTTACCCAAACGGTCGTGAAGTTTGCCTTCATCCATGATTTGTAGGAATATATCATACACTGATGGATGGGCTTTTTCAATCTCATCGAAGAGAACAACGGCATAAGGCTGCTGACGTATTTTGTTGACTAAAAGTCCTCCTTCTTCATACCCTACATATCCCGGAGGTGCTCCATAGAGTAAGGCTGCCGAATGTTCTTCCTTAAACTCGGACATATCGAAACGAATCATGGCTTTTTCGTCATTGAATAGCACTTCTGCCAACGATTTGGCTAGTTCTGTCTTACCTGTTCCGGTAGGTACTAGCAGGAAGAAAGAGCCGATTGGCTGTCCTGCCTTATTGAGCCCACTGCGTGATTCGAGGATAGCATCGACAAGCGATTTGAGGGCACTGTCTTGTCCTACAACTCGTCTTCTGAGCAGATCTTCCATATTCAGCAGGCGTTCTTTTTCTTGTGCCTGTACTTTGCCGATGGGGATTCCTGTTTTGCTGGATATAATGGCTGCTACTTCGTGTATCTCGATGGTTGTTATCTTTTCTTTAACGAACTCGGACAAGGTGTCTAATACCTTGTTGATATAGTCGAAGAGTTGCTCATTGTCTTCTATTTCTTTTACATCGGTCTCATCGGTTATTATGCCCAACAAAACGGGGCTTAGCCTGTTTTGCATTGAGAAATATAAGAAACGCAGGTCTTCGAGTTTTTCTTCGGTTGTTTTTTCTACGGCTGCTTCTAAAGTAGCCAGTTCTTGTGTAAAATAGAGAATATCTTTTTGTGCTGTTTCGTTGACCATCTTGGTTGCCGACATGGTTCTGTCCATCAAGTCGATAGCGGCATCAGGCAAACGGCGGTCTTTGACGTAACGTTTTGCTAACTTTACGCATTCTTCTACTGCAGAGTGTGCGATGTGCAGTTTATGAAATTCGGTATAACGAGGTACTACCGAATGCATCATCAGGATAGCGGAAGCGATATCGGGTTCGTTGATTTGCAATACTTCGAATCGGCGACTGAATGCGTGGTCGGGTTCAATCAACTTGCGGTATTCATCAACCGTGGTGGCTCCGATAACGGTCAGTTCGCCTTTTGATAGTTCGGGTTTGAGAATGTTGGCTGCTCCTGCATTGCCTTGTTTGGGATCGAGTAACACATGTATTTCGTCAATAAAGAGAATGGCATTGTCGATGTTGCGAATTTCTTTGATGATGTTTTTCAATCGGTCTTCGATCTCGCCTTTGTAAGTAGCTCCGGCTATTAATGCTCCAGTATCGAGTTCGTAGATAATAGTACCATCGAGGTAAGAGGGTACGTTTTTGTTGACAATATCGTGTGCCAGTCCATCTACCAAGGCGGTTTTACCAACACCTGAATCGCCGATAATCAGCACATTGGGTTTGCTATGGCGACCGAGGATTTCCATCATCATGCGGGTTTCTTTTTCGCGGCTGACGATGTTGTGTATTTTCAGCTCGTCTGCCAAGGCGGTTTTATCCACACAGTATTTCATCAGGTTGACCATGGGTACGGCTCCGTTTTCTTCGGAAGTTATAAAGGAGGCATTGACTCCAATGGATCGCTGGGATTCTTTACTGCTTACATAGAGCTCGAAGATTTCATTTTCACGCAAAGGGAAAGATTTGAGCTGATCTGCGGAAAATCCTACATTTGGTTTTGCCAGTGCTGCCAATACGCAGATGGGATTGATTTCGAGTAATCCGAGTTTGAGGCGAACATTATCGGCTTCTTCAAAGATTAGGGGAATTTTATCGTCGGGTTGTATGTCGGCTACGAGTCCTGACTTGGGGAAGTCATCGATACGCATTTCTGCCCATTCCTCGAAGTAGGCGGTATCTTTATCCATGCTTTCGATAAAGCTGCGGATGCCTATTTCTTTATGCAGAAGGGCTTTCAGTAGGTGGGCTGCCGAATAGTTGGTATTGTAGTATTCGCGGGCAATGGATTGAGCGATGCGAATGGCGGTCTTGACTGATTCGTTTAAGTTGATGAAGTCCATATTGTTCATTTTTTCTTTTTCTAATGAAGTAAATTGATTTGTTCGCTCGATGGTTCGATAATTTTGAAGGTGTAGTTATAATTATCAGGCGAACGTCTTTTCAGGCGTATGCGCAAGTCTTTTAGTACATCTTTGGCATGGATGTGTTCTTTGTATTTATCCTTTGGAGTTATCTGTATTTCCATGACATTAATAATGCCCTGCTTAGCTTTGGGGCTGATTTGGGCTTTATGCACTACATCGATTTCTTGGATGTATTTCCCTATTTCCATCCGGCAAAAACTCAGAATATTGTGTGTTTGGTGGAAATGCGGTCTTTGGAGGTCAAAAAATACCGATTGATGGCTTTCAAACTTTCGATGTCGTAAAAACTTCTTCCTCCTCTAACTGGTGTCAGTAGTATGGCATCGGATTTGTTGAGTTCCGGCACTTTTCCTGCTGATAGGCTTGTCTTTGAAGGCAAGCTATTGACGTGCTCTACATGGGTAGTCCAGTATGAAGTGTCCAAATAAATTATCCCTTTATGGAGATTTACATTGAGCCTGCCCACTTGTGCATAATCATTCAGTCGATTAAGCTCTATCCGATGAGTATCCTCATCTTGTATAGCTGATATAGAATTGATTACTTCCATAATTTGTTCTTGATCTATTTCGGGAAAGGTAGATCTTTCTTCTTGAATAACATCCACCAATTTATTGAGATAGTCGACTACTCGGGGATCTTCTACATTCTTCTTCCTTATAGATGCCACACTATAGACTCCTTTTCGGTTGGTTTGAGTTTCATCCAAAGCATATTGATTGCCCGAAGAATCAATGATCGTATCCATTGCTAAAAACTCTTCTGCTATCCCCGATGACAATGAAATCACATTTGTGAGATTCTGTCCTTCATTCCGACCTTCGCTGTATCTGCGGTTTAATATGGGTAGCGCATTGATAAGAATAAGCATCTTATCGATGTCATCTGAACTGAAAAGAGCGGGAAAAGACAAACCGAACCAATAACCAGGGACAATGGCTCGAACAACATCTTCGGACATAATCCCTACTAGCTCTACTGGGAGTTTTTCCTTCGATATTCTATCTAAATCAATCGGTTCTTGTATGGTTTGATAATGGTCTTTGTAGAAATCTAAGATATCTCGCTCAACCATGTCTACCTGAATATTTTCTATAAGGGGTATACCTTGTTTGATTTTCAAATCCCTGCCTGCAATTGACCATTTAACAGTCGGTAATACATCATAATAACTGTGACTATCATTCAGATGGGGAAAATCAAGATAGAAAAATATATCTTTTAGAGTGTTCACTTCTGGGGCGATTTTCAGTTTTATCCAGAGTGTATTCTGACTTGTTTGTTTGAGTGAAGTGCTTACTACAGATTTGTTGCCTAAATGGTCTGTTGCCCATAACGTTCGATTGTAAAAAACATTTGTTATGCTTGCATTGATTAATTTCAGATCGGTTACAGGTGTAAAACAAACCGAAGAGATATTTTTACTTTTGAGTTCTGCCGGAATACCTTTTAATGAGAACTCGGTTTTCTTACTCAAGTAGTAATTCGACACATCGGGTTTAACATACAAGATGGTGTGTGCCGGACGAATATAACTGAAAAGAGCAGGTGCCAACCTGGTTGCCAATTCTTCAAGAATTGTCGCATCAATATCGTTGAGTTTATTATCAAGCAAATACAATTCCTGGCATACTTCCTCTACCATTAGGTGTACCAACGGATTTAGATTATTGATATTATTAACACCCCATGTCAGGTTCGCATAATGAATAATCTTCTTTCGTATAGCTTCTTTACTTTTCATCGGTTTTCTTTTTTTTTTTACTTTCTTCTTTTTCTTTCTTTGAACTAAACTCTAAAATCTCAGGGTAAATCTTTTCTATCGAGCCAGTGATAAGCTTGTCCGTTGGATTCAAACTTCTCGGCCTTTTCTAAGTCTTCTTTCTTTTGTTTGAAGTAGTTGACCAGTTCGTCAAGTTGCTTGTCAGAAAATATCTTCTTGTTCTTGATGTCTTTTATTCGCAGCTTATTCAACTGCTGGTTCGAAGTGGGGCTGCCTGTAATTCGATACTGTGCCTGTGCAAAGGTCATTGACTTAAGGATGCTGCCTTTCTCTTTACAAAGCTTGCAGTATTTGATGGTTCTTAGATACTGTTTGTAGATATTAACCCGCACTTTGTTTGTATTGGCATATTCGCTAGGTAAACTGTCATTTTGGGCTTGTTGAAGCTCCAATTCGGCAAAGAGGTCATCATCGGGACAATTACAGACCTTGCGTTTAGCTTTTTTCTTGGCCTCGGCTCGGTATTTAAGATCCACTTCTTTGGAGGACAAAGCGGTGACGAATTCTTTAAGTTCGCTCATTTCCAATTCGGAGAGCAGTATGCGGTAGTCTACCGTGTTGTTTACTGAATCGCTCAAGACTAGCGTTTTGGATGGGAGGTACCAACCAGGGCTTTCGGTCTTGAAAGAGGCAAGTAATTTTTTGGCAGGTATCCTTGCAGAATCCAGACTAAAGTGCTGAACAAAAAGGCTATCGAAGCGCGTGCGGTTGTTGCCTGCCGAAGCGAAAGCTTTGGTCATGTGGGCAGTTATTTGCGTGTTGTCGAACCTAACTTGTTGGATAAGTGTATCAATATTGTTAGAGAGTATATCCAAGGGCAGTGATTCGCCTTTTTGCGGGAAAAGAATTGCTCCTTGACTTATACTGTGTTTGGGAAAATCTAGTCTGAAGCCATTTTTTATTTCTGCAACTTCGGTATATAAGTTTTCGCGTCTTACTTGCTCGGGAGAGACTAAGATACCTCCTCTAGTCTTAAGCATGCCATCCGCATAGGAGTTAATCATGTTTTCGATGTCGAGGACAAAATTATTGTAGACATTCTCTTCTCCAGCATGTACTTGAAATCCGAGGATGCGGCAATTATTTTGCAGAAGTTTGGTGGTTATAGTTGCATTCAAATTGTCGTTCACATAGCCTGTTTCGCCCATTAGGATGATTAGGTTAGTGGCATCTTTTACCTCATCGAAAGCATCGATGGTAGCGCGTAGCCCCGACCAAGTGCGAGTCAATTTCAGGGGTTTAAGCTTGTCTTTGTTGTTGGCTTTGTCCGATAGGTAGTTGATGGTGCGGGCGTAATCTGCATCAAGTTCTGTCCCTACAGGTCGGAGCGTTTTGTTGGAATCGTCGAAGGTCATCACACAGCTAAAGCGATAGGAAAAAGGATCACCAGCTTGCTCAAAAATGGGTTGCAAGTTTTGAAGGGCATTCACCAATTGAGGGAATTGGGCAATGGTTTGCTCCCTGCCTTCAAAGACAAAAGTGATATTTATTTTCTGAAGTGCTTTGGCAATACTTCTGTATTTTTTGTAAGAGATTTGCCCTCCATTGACGTTGAAGATATAGTTGTTACTATTGTCGAACAGTGGTAGTGCCAGTCGTGTTTTGTAAGCAACCAACGTATCTTTGGTGCTGTAAAAAGACACAGGATTGTATTTGAGTGTCTTATATTGACCTGCCAAGAAGTTGTTTTGTTCCAGCAAATCTTGACTTAATGCCTTGGTGTCACCTTTTTTTGTTGTCAGTTCAATGGTCTGTTTGGTTTGAGTAGGAAGTGAGTTAAGGTTCACGTGCAGCCCTGTACCAATGTCTTGCAGCAGGGTATTATCGACCCAACCCAAGACTTCTTGTTGGATGTCATCGGCTTTTAGGTAAGGTTTTTTTGCAATAAAGCTTTGTGTGCCGTTGTCGGATTGCTTCAAACGGTAGACCAGACTGTAGGGCGAAAAAGCACCACTTACAGATTCATTTTTAAAATCTTTATAGGCTTTTACAGAATCGGTGGCGAAGTATTTCTTAGCTTCGTTGATGGCGAGTGTGTCTCCAAAGAGGCTTAATGTTTTGTTTTTCTTGCCACTGGCAATGTCGGTTACGGATTGCTGACTGAGCAGTAATTTCGATTTGTGCATCCAGCCATAATACTCGGCTTTTTTGTGGTCGAGTTTGCCATTTTTGAGTATCTCAGGGGTGTACTTGATGAGTTTAAGATATTCTCCTTTTTTACCAATCACCAGAAAGGGAGCAAGAAAGTCCACATCTTTGGCTTTGACTTTACCACCAGCATTGTTGTAAGTGGTATTCTTTTCGGTGTCGGAAAAGACAATCCATGGCTCTTTGTTCAAGTCGGTGCGAGGGGCTTTGAGTTCGCCACCGCAGTAATTGAGGGAGTATTCCCTAGGAATTTTCTTAGTACGAGTAAAACGGTGCACAGGGCTACAAGAGCTAACTGCCAACAAAAGAGCTAAAAAGAGCAGGGGGTATGTATATTGTTTATTCATCATTACTTTCAATCAAAATAGGGAAATAGGCTTAATTAGTGTCTGTTTGGATGACAATCATTTTTTTGACACAGGTCTCTTTTTCGAGGTCTAATTCGACAAGGACGTTTTCGATGAACGTTTTCTTACGTCCTATGATTTTTAAACCCTGACAATAGGAATAAAAGTCGTTTCTCTTGGTATTGTTGATAATAACCAGCGTATTGGAGTTCTTACACAAGTAAGTGTCCATAATGTAGTTATAATTGGTATTGAAGGGTTTTTGATCGACAATGGCTTGCAACTTGAGTTTGATGTCATTACCAATCATGGTTTCTACATCGGTGGAGTCGGCATCGGAATACTGGGGGGCGATTTCGATGGTGTGCCGGATGGGATATTTGGTATCTTCGGTACTCAAAAGCACTTCGTAAGTGCCAGGCTCGGTGTATCGGTAGATAGTGGTTTTTTCTTTGGCATCTACAGCGCCTGTTTCTCCGAATTCCCAACGCCATTCTTTAGAAGAGCCTTCGCCACGAAAGATGACGTATTCGTCTTGCAAGGGCGTGGTGGGGCCTTCTATCTTGATCAGTTGTTCTGCTCCATCTTCTTTCTTGGCACGCACGTTGACTATGAATTTTTTCTCGGGATTGCCATCAACTGTTAGCCGGATTTGGTACCTGCCAGTTTGAGTATAGGTGTATTCGCCTTTTTGAGAGGGTGAGGAGTCGCCATTGCCAAACTCCCAGTTCCATGTATCGGCTCCGCGGGTACTGTCGGCGTATGCAATAGGGCTACCTACCTCTACATGCAGGGAGCTAATGGTGGCATTTACTTCTTTTTTAGAGAAATAGCTACGCAAAACGAGGGCTGTGAGGATACAGATTGTAATAGCGCCTACAATAATATAGGTCTTGTTATTTAATAATTTACTCATCACTTGTTATTTCCGAGTGGTTTTTAGTTCGTCTTTTTTCTTCTGAAGACCAATTTCACAGGCTTCGAGGTTTTTGGTAAACACCGTTATGTTTTGTTGTTTGGTCCAAATCTCTTTTTTGTCGGCAAACCACATATTGTAGAAGCTAGAGACTTGAGCAAATATTTTATAACGGCTGTCATAGCTATTTTTATCGTAAATATCTTTGATATCATTCATATAAAATTTGATATCGTTTTCTTCGTAACTGGCACTGATGCCCGGGTTGAAGAGTCTGATTTTGTTGTAGATAGAGTCTACAATGATCATTTCATCACTCTGCAAGGTCTGAAAAGCACGGATGCGTTCCATCTTGGTGATGGCAAATTCTTTTTGAGATTGGGTTTTATCGCCAAGGCTGTAGTAAAACAGGCACAGGCAACAGATGGCTGTGGTTACGATAAACAACAGGCTGACATAAACGAAGCCGATGGTGCGTTCTTTTTGGTTCTGGGTTTGTTTGGGTGTATTGGCTGCCGATGGTGATTTTTCGGGAGAGTTGTTTGTTTTCGGTCATACATTTTTTCAGGTCGGTACGCAAGAGGTCTTCTTGGGTGGTGAGCTGACGGATAGAGTCTTTGACACTCAAGAAAGAGTTGACCTGACTCATCAGGCGTTGATAGAGCTTGATGTCGCGCCCGTTCATGTCTTCCATCGTGGTGAGAATTTCTTGCTTGCGCTTGCTGACAGCATTTTGCAAAGCAACATCGTTCTTGTCGGTGTTGAACAGCTGCATGTACTGATACAGGGTGTCTATTCGCCCCACAAGTTCGGTCTGCTGGACGTAGATGCGGTCGTATTCTTCGGTTTTGTCGACTATACGGCTAACTTCGGTTTTGCTGGTTTGCAGGTAGAAACCATAGGTACTTACGCCTAGCACCACGCAGGCGGCTAGAAAGAGAGAAAATTTCCAATAACCTTGGGTTATCTGAGTGTGATTTTGGGATTGCATGTTAGCGTTGTTTATAAGATTCTACGTAATTAATTACTCATTAGGTAATATAAAGTTTTAAGGCATCATGAAATGTTAAACTAAATATCGTCACATACTTAATTATTTAATAAATGTGTATAATAGGTGTAAACTTTGCCTTTGCCTTTTTTCGCATCGACCAATAAACAATCATCCGAAATATTAGATAGATCGAGTAATTCCAATTTCTGATTTAAGGCTACATTCTGGCGGAATACATAACAAGCTTTACAGATACCTACTAGTACAATCGATTCTTCTTTTACGCTTGCTTGGCTCGTTTTTACTATTTCCTTATACACCAAATTATAAGCAGAAAGCACTGACATTTTCAATGACCATTGATGTATTTTGAACTCCTCCGTTGCATAGAGGTAACCATAACGGTCATCGGTAATAGTTACTAGCGATGGGTATTTGGGTGCAGGAAAACCTTCGAGCTGCCTACGTTTAAAATCCTGTTTGCGGTAAGGATCAAGCAATGTTCCATGTGGCAAAGGACGGTTTTTGTCCATATACCAGGTATAGAAACTCCACCAATCGCTGTTCATACGTCCAGGGATGGTTTCGGCAGTCCATGTGAAGGTATTGATTATACCCATTATTTTTTCTTGAAGTCTAAATACATTGCCTTGTATAACTTTCTCGAAAGGTACTTTTTGGGATGGGAAGACAAATAACCCAGGAATGGTGACCAAGCCGGTCATACGATCAAAAACGACCAGCTTATCGGGATAAAAAAGATTGTAAGGCAGATAAAGCATAAAGACAAAGGAGAGAGCTAACCAAAAAGCAGGCATTCCATCTCCAGTATCCACGAGTCCATATATCCCCATGAATGCGGTAACAATAATTGCCACAATAAGTGCTATGATGTATGTTTTACGGTCTCTGTAGCGAATTACGAGTTGTTTGTCGTCGGCAGAATAAAAATAGGAACCAGCAACACTGTCGGGCTTCAGATATTCATTATCCACTTTTTTATCAGTTGATGTAATGATAGCGGAAAATTGTTGTTTACAGATTCCCGAGATTCGGGTACTGATAGACAAAATAAAGATTGTAGAAAAGGGAAAGATTATAAACAGAAGTAAAAAAGGGAGGTCAGCTAATATCCCTTCTATACCAAAAATTTCCATCTCGAAATAAGAACTTTCTCTAAAACAGATCAAGCATGCTGCAAAAATGCTAGTTTTTATTAGCAACCCTAATATCAGACAAAGTGCAAAAAGAATGTACCTATATGGTTCTACGTAATTACTCATAAATTTTAATTTAATTATTTTTCTAATCCTTCGTCCCAACTCCCTTAACGGGTATTATACGTTGAATATCATTAGGTAATATAAAGTTTTAAGGCGTCATGAAATGTCAAACTAAATATCGTCACATACTTAGTTATTTAATAAATGTGTATAATAGGTGTAAACTTTGCCTTTGCCTTTTTTCGCATCGACCAATAAACAATCATCCGAAATATTAGATAGATCGAGTAATTCCAATTTCTGATTTAAGGCTATATTCTGGCGGAATACATAACAAGTTTTACAGATACCTACTAGTACAATCGATTCTTCTTTTACGCTTGCTTGGCTCGTTTTTACTATTTCCTTATACACCAAATTATAAGCAGAAAGCACTGACATTCTCAATGACCATTGATGTATTTTGAACTCCTCCGTTGCATAGAGGTAACCATAACGGTCATCGGTAATAGTTACTAGCGATGGGTATTTGGGTGCAGGAAAACCTTCAGTATACCTACGTTTAAAATCCTGTTTGCGGTAAGGATCAAGCAATGTTCCATGTGGCAAAGGACGGTTTTTGTCCATATACCAAGTATAGAAACTCCACCAATCGCTGTTCATACGTCCAGGGATAGTTTCGGCAGTCCATGTGAAGGTATTGATTATGCCCATTATTTTTTCTTGAAGTCTAAATACATTGCCTTGTATAACTTTCTCGAAAGGTACTTTTTGGGATGGGAAGACAAATAACCCAGGAATGGTAACCAAGCCAGTCATACGATCAAAAACGACCAGCTTAGCGGGATAAAAAAGATTGTAAGGCAGATAAAGCATAAAGACAAAGGAGAGAGCTAACCAATAAGCATATATTCCATCTCCAGTATCCACGAGTCCATCTATTCCTATGAATGCTGTAACAATAATTGCCACAATAAGTGCTATGATGTATGTTTTACGGTCTCTGTAGCGAATTACGAGTTGTTTGTCGTCGGCAGAATAAAAATAGGAGCCCGCAACACTGTCAGGCCTCAGATATTCATTATCCACTTTTTTATCAGTTGATGTAATGATAGCGGGAAATTGTTGTTTACAGATTCCCGAGATTCGGGTACTGATAGACAAAATAAAAATTATAAAAAAAGGAAAGATTATAAAAAAAAGTATTTGGCTTACAAATGTACCTAAAATATTTTCTATATCGAAAATTACAAAATTGAAATAATCGTCTATTTTATCCGAAAAAAAGAATGAAACAACAAGAACAGTAGATCCTAGTGCCATTCCGGTTAATAAGCAGAAAACAAAAATGACGTATTGATAAGGTTTTACGTAATCATTCATAAATTTTATTTATTTTTAATCCTTCGTCCAACTTCCTTAACGGGTATTATACGTTGAATATGGGTAATATAAAGATTTAAGGAGTATACCTGGGATATGACAATCCATTTTGTAAATCTATACAAGATCTTTCATCAGAAATTTCGCCTTTCATTCTTATATTTATAAATCCATCACTATCAATAATATTATCTATTTCTTGTTGAACAGTATATTCCACTCCATCTGTATCGAAAACAAAAGGGACAGAAATCATATTTAAAAAAGAGTAGTTTGACCCATAAGTTTGATGTATTTTATTGAAATAGGTGTGTAAGAACCAATCATTTTGCAGGCTTCTGAATAAGCGATCTTCATTTTCCAAGACTCCATCATTTAAGGCTAAATATTTCTCCAACGTTTCTCCTTCGTTATAATCTTTTATTTTTTGTCTTATGTGTTGCCAACGTTTCTGTATCTCGGCAAAATTATTTATTCCAATTATACCTTCTTTTTGTGTTACAATCAATTCCAAAGGGTAAATTGCCTGTGATACTTTCACTGCGAGCTCATCTGCCACTAAATCTGGTTCTTTATCATTTATGTATATATTAGACCCTTTATTTATCTCAATTATATGGTTTATATCCTCCCGTCCTAACCATTTGATGTACATCTGATATTTTATTGTATTTATCGTCTGTGCTTTTTCAAAGGTTAACACGACGTTATAAGCAATCGTATATTCATATTTTCTCATTGGCAGTGTATTATCATAGCCAAACAGTACTTTTTGATTTGCTTTTTTCTCTAACAATTCTTTCGGACTAGGCATCGATCTGAAATCGTCTTCCTTATCCCATAATTCGGGCAACAGGTATATCTCTGTCAGATTTTCGGGAATATCCTTTCTGATGATTTCATCTAAACGGCACATAGTATTGTGATACCTTACCCAAATCTCTTGGTCAAAGTCAAATAGCTTAGAGATGGTTTGCAAATTATCTCCTTGCTTTATCTTATATTTTGGATGCGTTTTTTTCATTCTATATATTCGATAACATAAATTTCATTTCCATTGTGCATTGTCGGGATATTACTGTCGCTGGAATTATTTTTCGCAATCCGACTTTTCAACAAGCAAAACAAAAAATGAGAAAAATCTAGTTATTATCTTCTTTTTTAACAGGTATATCGTGAATTCAATGCATAAATGCCCCCCAAATATAGACAAATTTTCGCACTTGTAAATTTAATTTTTACAATATTTCTGCTGGGGATAAAAAAACTAGACATTTTCGAGGTCGTGAGTTGATTTTTTTTCGGTAGTATCTTGCAAATAACGCAAATCACAACCAATGAAATTACTATTCTTTGGGTAGTATTGTCTTATCAATCCGTTTGTATTCTCGTTAGCGCAGCCTTGGTGCATATTGTTTTAGCTGCATGCAGTATAGGTTGTCATCAAGCACAACATTGCAAAGCTGCTTATTAGTTTTTTTTCATTTGATTTTTCAAGATTTGAACAGCACAAATGTATCACTTTTAAACGAGAAAAGGTCTTCCTCCACATATATAACTGTAGGGTCGTCCAACTTGGCGTCACTTCCACCTGCTACTTCCCTCTTCTTCGCTTCTTTTTTATTTCACATAAAATTCAATGGCTATTTTTGTATTTACCACTTCGAACCAAGCTATCACATTGTCGTCATCGGGTTCTACATTAAACCTTACAGCAACACCACCCATCTCCTTGCCCGACGACCCACTCTAGCACCTTGGTTTGCTATAGAAGTGGCATAAAGTTGCGCAAATATTTCCAAGCGACCTTCTATACGTATTCTGAAATTTTTTCGTCCGAAGCAGCATTATAAGCACCAGCCAAATAAGCTGTTATTTCGCCCGATATAACCAAATCGAAATGAATTTCTAGATCAAGTACATTTGTAGCAACATTTCTCTTAGCTCAAAGTCTAATATTTTTATCATCTGTGCGTCATCGGTATCTATGCTAGGTAAGGTGAATTTCTTGCTTGCGTTTACTGACAGCAATGTGCGACACCTTGCACTAACATCTTTGTTCTCCATTTATTTTGATTCTTCGTTTAGTTTAGTGCGGTTTATCTTGTTTTAAAACCAGATTTAACTTCATTGTTTCTGTAAAAGATCTTCAACTTTTCCCCAAAAGATCTTCAACTTTTCCCCAAAAGATCTTCAGCTTTTCGGTAAAGGTAATCACTATATGACTTTGGATAAAACGCATTGGCAATAAAATAAAATCTTAAAATATCCCCCAATGTTTCCGTTGCGTCAGCAACTACACCTTAGGTTGATTTCTTTTCATCTGGTTTATTTTTATTTATTTTAGTTTAGTTTCCTTTCTTTTCTTTTCTTTTCTTTTGCGAATTAATGTCAACACTTAGTACATCAACACGAACGTGTGGTACTTCAATATGAACGTGTGGCGAATTAATGTCAACACTTGGTACATCAACATGAACGTTTGGCGAATTAATGTCAACACAATGTTAATCAATCAATGTTCTCATTTATATTATCTAATGCAATGATAAATAATGAATTACAAAACTATAAAAATGTACAGATAAGGCATCGTGCCTCTACATAGACGCTTTGTGTTTATTGGTGTAGAGACATGATATCTCTTCCCAGTCATAATACTAACAAATTAATTATTTGTCTACCTTATTCTCAATACAATCTTTACAATAACTTATTCTATTTACTATTGAATCTATTTTGTCAATAGGTCATTTTCGGCGTAATAGACATTTCGAATGGTAAAAACTCTGTAACTACCTGTTTTAATTTCCTTTTGCAGAAACGAAAGGCTTTGAATAAAAAAAATGCATTTATTGTGGTAAGGGATTTACCGAAAAATACGGAGCAATTTAGAGGTGGTGAAAGATTTAATGGTAATCTTTGGAAAGAGTATGTAGAAGGAAAGCAAACCTACAAACAATTAGCTGTCAAATATGGTTATTCCATTAGGCAGATCCAGCGAAGAATCGACGCTTACACAATCAGTCACGAGGCCCCATTAAGTAGAGAAATAATAGTTTTGATGGATACTACTTATTGGGGAAGGGGATTTGGGGTCATGTTATTCAAGGATGCCAAGACTAACGAAAATCTTTTTAAAATATTACGTAAAAACTGAAACAAACATACGTTATGTAGAGGGAGTCAATAAATTAAAAGAAAAAGGCTTTGTCATTTAGGCATTGTGTGTGATGATACCGTTGAGTAATCGATAAGTAAAATCCTGTTCCCCACTTTTCAAAATTTCCGAATTCAAAATAAAGGGGCTAGACCAGCGAACACCTTCATAATTTAGTTGTTCGGGCATATCATTTACCAATATTTCATATCCGCAATTATGGTTGTCTACTTTTACATAGTATACGGGTTCTTGATCGTAGTTGCATTCTTTTGCCACTTTCATCATGGTTTCTATATAGTTGTCTTTGGTGATATGCGGATAACTTGTATCGGTGCTTAACAATGTGTTGTATTTTTCATTCATAATCTGTTCTTTTTCTTGTTTGTTTAATCTTTCATTGTGTTGACTGTTACAGGAAAGAACAAAAGAGAAAAAACAGATTATAAGTATTACTTTTTTCATATTATATTATCGAATAAGTATAAAATTATCAGCTTTTAACTCTCTTCCTTCGGGGAGATAGAGGTAAAGAGTTATAAATAATTTCCCCTCTTTTTGCCCTCTTTTATAATCAAAATAAAGAGGACTTTCTCCATTCATATCAGGATTGGTATGATTTAATAATAAACTAATAACTCTACCATCTCCATAGAACTTCATATCATAATTATCCAATGGATACATCTTCAAAATCTCAGAATTACTCCTTCTATCCAAAAGCTCTTCGTGAACTTGTTTGAAATAATTCTCATCTTTATGATAGTACGATGCTACAATATCAAGTTCTGACGGATATTTGTAAGAGTACCACGCCTCGATATCTTTATTTTTCGCGATTAACCATTGTTTGTGATAGAAACGAAATACCTCTTCCTCTAATTTTTTCTGATTCAGCTTTGTCAAGTCCTGGTCATCTGTCCAACCTTTTAATTCGTAAGGGACTTCTGCATTAAATGTAATGGTGTTTTCATAATAGTTTTGACCAATAGCAGGGAATACCAATTTTCCGTCTTGACGTATTTGAGCTTTGTGTTCTAAAATTAACTGTTCATCCCTAAACCCTGTTTGGTTATCTCTTTTATAAATTCTTATCTCGAATGATGCGTCTTCTCCAAATACGGTAGAGTCGCCCATAGTTTCATGCAAAGGATACAACCGATAGGTGAAGGTTTGCTTGCCACTTTTGAGGATTTCCGAGTTCAAAATAAAAGGACTTGAATACCTAATGCCTTCATAGTTTAGTTGTTCAGGTATATCGTTTGCTAAAATTTCATATCCGCAATTATGGTTATCTACTTTTACGTAATAGGCTGGTTCTTGATCGTACTTACTCTCTTTTGCTATGTCCATCATAGTTTGCACGTAATTGTCTTTCGTGATATGTGGATAGCTTGTATCGATGCTTAATAATGTATTGTATGTTTCATTCATGATTTGTTCTTTTTCCTGTTTATTTAATCTTTCGTTTTGTTGGTCTGTACAGGAAAGAACAAAAGAGAAAGAACAGATTACAAGTATTATTTTTTTCATATTTTATTAACGAATAATAATAAAATTATCGGCTTTTAACGCTCTTCCTTCGGGGATATATATATATATATTAATATAGAGTGTACCTTCTCGTTGTCCTCTAGTATAATCAAAAAAAAGAGCCCCTCTTCCATTTCGATGTGGATCTAAATCATTTAAACGCAGACTAACAACCTTTCCATTTCCATATAATTTCATCACATAATTATTAAAAGAAGAAATTAATATAATCTTAGAAGATATTCTTTTTTTTAAAAGTTCTTCTTGAACTCGCTTAAAATAATCTTCTTCTTTAAGGTAAGCTGATCTCGTTACTTCTGATTTGGAGGGGTATTGATAGGAATACCATGCATCTATATCCTTGTTTTTAGCAATAAACCATTGTTTGTGATAGAAACGAAGCACTTCTTCTTCCAATTTTTTCTGATTTAGTTTTGTCAAATTCTGCCCATCACTCCAACCTCTCAACTCGTAAGGTACTTCTGCATTAAATGAAATGGTATTTTCATAATAATTTTTGCCAATAGCAGGGAATACCCATTTGCCATCCTGACGTATTTGTGCTTTGTGCTCGAGTATTAATTGTTCATCTCTGAACCCTGTTCTGTTATCTCTTTTATAGATTCTTATTTCGAATGATGCGTCTTCTCCAAATACTGCTGAATCGTCCATTGTTTCATGCAAAGGATACAACCGATAGGTAAAAGTTTGCATGCCACTTTTGAGGATTTCTGGATTTAGGATAAAAGGACTTGAATACCTAATGCCTTCATAGTTTAGTTGTTCAGGTATATCGTTTGCTAAAATTTCATATCCGCAATTATGGTTATCTACTTTTACGTAATAGACTGGTTCTTGATCGTACTTACTCTCTTTTGCTATGTCCATCATAGTTTGCACATAATTGTCTTTCGTGATATGTGGATAGCTTGTATCAGTGCTTAACAATGTGTTGTATGTTTCGTTCATAATCTGTTCTTTTGCTTGTTTGTTTAATCTTTCTTTTTGTTGGCTGTTACAGGAAAGGACAAAAGAGAAAGAACAGATTATAAGTATTATTTTTTTCATATTATATTATCGAATAAGTATAAAATTATCAGCTTTTAACTCTCTTCCTTCGGGGATATATATATATATATCTATATATATATATCCGGTTTCTTCATCATCACGATAATAAAAATACAAGGCACTTTCTCCATTTTTTTCTATATTTATATCTTTTAATTTAAGACTCACTACTTTTCCATTTCCATAGAATTTCATCTCATAATTTTCGATAGGGTATATTTGAGAAATTTCTAAATTCAATCGATTATTTAATAATTGTTCTTGGATTAGGTTGAAATAATTTTCATCTTTATAATAATAAGATTTTGTTACTTCTGACTTTGACGGATATTGATACGAATACCACGCATCTATATCTTTATTTTTAGTAATTAACCATTGTTTGTGATAGAAACGAAATACCTCTTCCTCTAATTTTTTCTGATTCAGCTTTGTCAAGTCCTTACCATCTGTCCAACCTTTTAATTCGTAAGGGACTTCTGCATTAAATGTAATGGTCTTTTCATAATAGTTTTTGCCAATTGCTGGAAAAATTCGTTTTCCATCTTTTAGTGTATCTGCTTTATGTTCTAAAATTAATTGCTCATCTCTGAACCCTGTTCTGTTATCTCTTTTACAGATTCTTATTTCGAATGATACATCTTCTCCAAATACTGCTGAATCGTCCATTGTTTTATGCAAGGGATACAACCGATAAGTGAAGGTTTGGCTACCACTCTTCAAAATTTCCGAATTCAAAATAAAGGGGCTAGACCAGCGAACACCTTCATAGTTTAGTTCTTCGGGTATATCGTTCACTAGAACTTCATATCCACAGTGTTTGTTATCTACTTTAACATAGTATGCAGGTTCTTGTTCATAATTGCATTCTTTTGCCACTTTCATCATGGTTTCTATATAGTTGTCTTTGGTGATATGCGGATAACTTGTATCGGTGCTTAACAATGTGTTGTATTTTTCATTCATAATTTGTTCTTTTTCTTGTTGGTTTAATCTTTCGTTTTGTTGGTATGTACAGGAAAGAACAAAAGAGAAAAAACAGATTATAAGTATTATTTTTCTCATATTATATTATCGAATAAGTATAAAATTATCGGCTTTTAGCTCTCTTCCTTCGGGTAGGTATAAGTAAAGGTCTGTATACATTTGACCCGTTTCCTCTTCATTTTCATAAGAACGGTAAAGTGCACTTTTCCCATTTCTATTTGGGGCTTTGTCTTTCAACCTAAAACTAATAACTTTGCCCCCCCCATAAAATCTCATTACATAATTATCAAACGAACACATTTCTATAATTTCTAAATTTATCCTTTTATTTAAAAGTTGCTTTTGAATTAAATTAAACCAATCTTCATTTTTATAGTAATAAGATCTTGTTACTTCCGACTTAGAGGGGTATTGATAGGAGTACCACGCATCTATATCTTTATTTTTAACAATAAACCATTGTTTGTGATAGAAACGGAGTACTTCTTCTTCTAACTTTTTCTGATTTAGTTTTGTCAAATTCTGCCCATCACTCCAACCTTTCAATTCGTATGGTACTTGAGCATTGAAAGTAATGGTGTTTTCATAATAGTTTTGACCAATAGCAGGGAATACCCACTTGTCACCCTTACGTATGTGTGCTTTGTGTTCGAGTATTAACTGCTCGTCTCTGAACCCTGTTCTATTATCTCTCTTATAGATTCTTATCTCAAATGATGCGTCTTCAGGAAATACCGTTGAGTCACCTATTACTGCGTAGGTAGGGTATAATCGATAAGTAAAATCCTGTTCCCCACTTTTCAAAATTTCAGAATTTAGGATAAAAGGACTTGAATATCTAAGACCTTCATAGTTTAGCTCTTCGGGTATATCGTTCACTAGAACTTCATATCCACAGTGTTTGTTATCTACTTTAACATAGTATGCGGGTTCTTGATCGTACTTACTCTCTTTTGCTATGTCCATCATAGTTTGCACATAATTGTCTTTCGTGATATGTGGATAGCTTGTATCAGTGCTTAACAATGTGTTGCATTTTTCGTTCATAATCTGTTCTTTTTCTTGTTTGTTTAATCTTTCGTTTTGTTGGTCTGTGCACGACTGTGCCATGCAACAATATAAACTTAATAGTAGTATAATTTTTTTCATGTATCTATTTTAATTAAATCGTAGCCAACCAAGTAAAGGTATTCTTAGTATAGAGAACTCAGTACCTACCCAAACTAAAGACCCTTCGGCATTATTTTTTATATCATTTTCTTTCTTTTTAGTTGCACTAGAAGTATCATTTTCTCTACCCCCAAATTCACCCGTCAACCTGCCATATACAGGATATACTTTAAAAATAATCTCGGCAACCAATCCGTCTTTGGTATCCCACATCCAATTGATTAACAATCCTATCTAGTCACTAAAGCCTATTTCCCCATTTACTTGAAAATCTTTGATGGCTTGGGTTGCACTATTTTCCCCGAATACATCCTCGAAAGCTCCTGCTATGATTCTTACAGCAGCCATAGCGTCTATGGTGGCATCTATATCTATGCCTATGGTAGTACCGGTTTGTCTACCCCCGCTTACTCCGATAATGTTGTTTGCCAGGTTACCTTTGTCGGTTACGGAGTAGAATTGACCATCGGCATAGGCAAATGTTATTTTATCTTTTATGCCTATGGCTCCCTTTAGTTTTATCTCAAGCGATAGTCCGAGTGATTTTCCGACTACGCTTATAGCATCCTGCATCCAGCCAAGTAGTTTGTCAATAATGGTTTGCTCTATGGCATTCTGTATAGGGTTACTTGCCAAAGAGTCCATTTCGCCATCGAATTTTAACACACTGGCTCCTAGTGATATACCAACAAGTGGGTCGATGTTTAATTCGATCGTGTAATGGGGTATCATCTTTTGGTTTATATAGACATATTTCATCTGTGCGGCAGTTGCAATCTTGAATACGTCAAGATCAAGGCTTATATCTATTATTTTGACTTTGCCTATACTATCTATATCGCTGTTGACTGCTTTGTCGAGTTTCTTTACTTTGCCTTCTAGTTGTTTAAATTGAGCCAAAGCCTTATTACCTCCAGAAAAATATATCAAGAGTATCTCTATGATGATATAAAGGGCGGCAAACGTCATAGTTATGTCTTTAAATTGCTCTTTATAATCATCGAAATGTGATATTCGTGTGAG